>VZTA01020238.1:0-21606 GCA_013398855.1 Mohoua ochrocephala
AGGGGTATACGTGACAGGAGCCATGATACGGTGGTATACCTCTACATCGCCTGCTTCCAAAGTTTGTAATTTAACCCATTTATCATGTGAGTCCAGAGGGAATAAATCAAGCTCTTTCTGTGGATCATTAATCCCTGGGTCAAAAAGATTGTCAGGGTAGCTAGGATCTTTTCTGCTTTTCAACACTAAGCGATTCTGTGGGAGTTCCTCTAATTGCGGAGGCTTNCTGACTGAAGGAATTCCTGGGGAGCAGTCAGCTGTGCAGGCTCAGTGACCCTGTCTTCCTCTGCACCACATTCCTCAGACCCTTTTCTAGTATCTCATTCTTTAATAACCTCTAGCATAGTTCTCCAGGCTGGCAGTAACTCTGCCACCAAAAGATCAGCATTGCTTGTCATTGTGTGCCACGGCTTAACTCCCGCTGTGTCCCATACATCTTTCGCAAAGATTTCGCATTGACCCCATCAACATTTCCAGAAATCCACTTCAAGATACGTCTAAGTTCATGGGAGGGAATTTATCTACCATAATTTTTCAAAAGCAGCTCGGCGAGCTGCAGCACAGATATCTCCTCCCAGGAGGGCTGTGCTCCCATCCTTTTCCGCCACTCACCTTCAATAACCGAAGGGATCGATTGCCGGCTGTCGCTCCCTTCCAGCGAGACTTGTGTTCAGCGGGGTTCGCTGTCTGTTGCACAGATAGGCACGGCTTGTTCCTCCTCACACGGGGCACCAATTAACGGTGATTGAAACACACGGACCAAGCATCGATGATGCAAGGATGTTTATTGAAAAAAGGCACAGATATTTATACTGTTTTAGCTTCCGTATAACAGTTTCCACTTGTTCTGTCTACGTGCTAGCTAATGCGTAGCAAGCTATAATGTCACTTTTTCTTTTACCTTGCTTATCTTGCTGCAGGATGTTCTGCAATCTACAGCAGGGTGTTCTTGTTCTGTGCAGAAGGATGCGATTTCTATAGTTTTTGCTCATGTATCTTTCTCATGGTTTTTGTCATAGCTCCTGCTGGACCAGCTTTACCAAGCCAGCCGTGCTGTTCATGTCGTTTAACTCATTCTGTTCTGCAACAATTATAACTTCTGAAAGCTGGTGTTTGCTGTGTTAAGGAGGGGTGGGAATTATCTTCAGTACAGTATTTTTCTTGGTCTCTGAAATAGCCTTTGGCTCATTTCAGTCTCATTTCATCCTTTCCCAGACTGCATTTATGCTTGTTCACTTGTAAAATCCCTGGAGTCTTTGGACTACAAAGCAGGAAGAGCTGAATATTGACATCTGATACTTGCTTCTTATCTCTTGACAGGCCTTTCAGAACACGGAGTAGTAGCTTGTGCACTGCATGGAAGATTGCTTGGGAAAGGGTTGCTGTCCTAAGGAAGGACATAAACCAGACGATGAACAGAGCTCTCTCTCCCCCAGAAACTGAAACTCTGGCAACAACAGCCAGCAGGCTCAAGGAATCACAAGAGTGTGCAGTGTGGAGAAGTTTGACTGGGGACAAGGTGTGGGTGACTCCTCATTTCACTTATTGCCTCAGACTGGAGCCAGCTGATCCCTCCTGTGGGGAGACCACTCATTTCTCTGGTCCCTTCCCCTTTATTCCATTCTGGAGGCACTGAAAGGCATTCAAAGCATTTGTGCCCTGGAAATTAAGAGGCGTTATCACAGCTGGTTTTGGTGAGGGTGGTCCCAAGGCTGTGTGTCCATGGTCTGCCAGGCACGCAGGACAAGCTGGATGGCTGTTAGTTTGCCTAGAACAACTTTGACTGACCTCCAGGGTGCGTGGAAATGTCACAACTTGCCCAGTTCCTGTCAGCCATGATAAAACTTCAAGGGAATGAAACTGTTTCCAATATGCTTGCTTGAAGCCATCTTTGATTGGCATATCCAAACACCATTAGGTGAGTGAAAACAGTGAGCAGAGACAGCAGCATATTTTATCTTCACCTTTGTTTAGCAGAGGCTTGCATTGTGTCATCGCTGCTGTGTTAAATGCACGAGAAGGTTGTGGGAAAGGGAAGAAGAATCTGGCTGCAGAGAAATACAGAACATCTTCCCAAGTAATTTTTATGTGTGGACTCTTTCTTTAAAAAGAACAGACAAAATATCTGCTTGGTTAGAAATAGAAAATAATGAAAGAAAAAAGAAAGAGAAATAGAGAAGAAATTGCATTTTTCTTTTCATTCTCTTAGTATTCTGATTTTCTTGCCTACAGTTCACTCTAGCAAACTCCTCAGCACCAGAGGAGAGCTTAGCACTATCTGATGGGTAATCCTTTCAGTATCCAGTAGTTGCTGTTAAAGCTTTCTTGGTGTTATCCCTGCCTCTGTCTGAATCTTTGCACCTTCCCCCCAGCTGGGGACCCTGCCTGTGCACCACAAGCTGCTCCTTTAAAAAAAAAAAAAGAATATCGCCAGAAGTGCAGGCCTTCCCACAGGAATTTTGGATGGATCACATTTATAAGGCCTCCATGGGGAAAAATATGCTTTTGGTCTGGAGTTAGGCAAGTGCCACTGGAGCAGCACTGCTCTATAGCCTAGCTGGATTTTTCAGATGAGCCATCTTTCAGAGCTGTATAAATAAAGAACAGTGGATTCTAGTATTTAAGTGGCCTACAGAGAGATTTGAGTGATGTCCACCCACCCACTATTATTACACATACTTCCTTTCTATGGACACAGATGCTAATGTTTATGTCAGCTGGTCTAAATTTTCTACTGCCATTTACCAGGAAGCGAGCACTAAGTTGGATTTGGGAGCAGTTCCAAATTCAGCCAAGACAGTTTATTTTCCAAAGAAAACACTGTTGACAATAGAGTTGGAGTTTACAGACTGGATCTTCTGAATGCACAGAGAGATTCAAAAACTGCTCCCTAAAATATGGAGTAAATACACAAACTGGCCTCTACATACCATCCTAAACACAGTCCCTGTGTATTTGTGTACATTAGACTGTACTTTTTCTGGTGCTTTTGAAAAAAGGCTCAAGGTGAGGGATTTCAGCAGCTCACAAGGTTTAATGTTGCATGGCACAGTCTGATATTTTTTGCAGGTTTATATTGGCCAATATTTATTGAATTTTATTGAAGAGCTGTATTTTGTTTACATTCTGGCTGGGATTTTGAGATCCCTTCGCCAGACACCCACAAATACCTTACTACTTCTAAAAGTACAGGTTGTACAAAAACAAGCAATAGACAGCCCGTCAAAGCCACGTCAAAGGGAACAGAGCATTACTGAAACTCTGAGAGATCCAAGGAGCCCCATGATCCTGCAGCGCTGGTGGCACCGAGGGGCTTCGCAGGATCTGCCCAGCCTTGATAATTTAGCACAGGCCGTAGGAGAAAGACCTGGCAAGATCTAGAAAAGTTTCTGGAGTCTCCAGGAGCAAGGAAAGAGAAGGAAGCACAAGGCTAAAGCTGGGCTGAGACTCCTCCTTGCTGCACAAACCCAACTCACACAGAATGGCAAGGAGCCCATCCAACCTTAGAAGCTCTCGAGGAGCAAAATCACAGCAGAACAACAATAGGGAAAGAGCCTTGAAGACTTTTCCTTACTTCTTAAAATAGCTCTTCCCCGTGTGCCTGCTCCCCCTCCCTCCCCACCATTTATTGGCAGCTGTAGCAGGTAATTAAAGAGGGACTTTCATGCTGGGACACACATGCAGAAAGGAAAACATTTTACATTTTTCTTTGCCAGCATGTACATTTCTGAGTAAATATTATTAAAGATACTTTCATGAGCAACACAGCTTCTTCTCCTGGAAGCCAGATGGCTTTTTCTGGTTTTATTCTGCAGTTGACAAGATGATGTCTGGTTAGAGTAGAGTAATAAAGTAATTGTTCCCTGATAAAATTATGAGGCAAGGCTTCATTTTACAATTGTCTATGAACAGAGTGAAGGAGGTGTATAAATCAGGAAGAGCATTTGTCAAATGTCAGTTGCTACAACATAGTGTGTGAAAGGGAAAACCAGCTTTGACTTTTTTTAAGACCTACATTTTGCATTTTCATTTTTAAATTTGATTTCATTTTCATTTTGAAACCAAAAAAACCCCACCAAAATCAACCAAACAAAACCCCCAAACCCCAAGATAAGTTTAAGAAGACTTTTAAAAACAGCAAAAATCCTTTTCAGAAAAAATTTTGCCTGGACCAGGGAATCAGGACCACTCCTGGTCAGACGTATGCCAAACCCCTTCAGAATCACTGGTCTCCTCAATGGATTTCCTTTATTTTCATAATGTTACAGCACATCCTAGTCTTCCACTTTAGTTTACTGCTTTTTTTTGTGATGGAAAATTGTCCTTCCACAAGAGCAGCATCAGCTTTAGTTTTATAAATATCCACCTCCATGATCGAGATTTATGTTTGTAAAAATATTTATACTTCCTCTTCTGTTAGGAGAGGAAAAAACATATTTTATAATTAGGCAGGAGCAACAAACAAGATGTGCAATTGCATTATTAGCATGTGTGAATTCAGAATAGGAAGCCCTGTGAAACTCTGCTTGGGAAAAAAATGTCCTGGGCCTGCACAGTAGGTGACTGTTAACTTGCCAGCTCTTGCCAGTCTCAAAACACCAAGACTTACCATATTAGTTCACTACAGGTCAGAGTCATTCCCCAGCAGTGGACACTCAAGTGTTAGTTAGGTTTCACCGAGCCTCTGACAGTGAAACATCAGTGATCCCTAAGCCTTTTCCATGTGTCCTTACTTCTCTTCCAGACAGGTTGGCATAACAGCCAAGAGACATGTAAAGAAATAAAATTAAAATATAATTAAAAGTAAATTAAAAGTAAACAGCATTCGATTTTTATTTCTGTACAGATATAGCTGTGCATGTGTTTATCCCCAGCAACAGGCTTACCTTCTTAACTTCACTGACTTTCACGATTACCTTTACCAAATATGCAAGTTCATTAACCCAGAGAGATTAAAATATATTCTAAAAACTTTTCTTTATGGCTGAGTTAAAATGTGTAGCCTTTAATATAGCCCTTAACGTTAGAGAAACTGTTCAACTCAATCATCTTTTAGTGCTGCACACCTGAGTTACATTCTGAGCACGTAAGATAAAAGCAGGTACTTTGCATTAAAATTCCTGGACACCACCTCTTACACAATAATCCCACTCAGGTTTAGTCTTTGGATGCTGCTACTTTGAATAAGCAAACTCAAGTTTGTTTAAGCTCTAGTTTAACCAAGTGAGGTTCAGAACATGGTCGGGAACCTGCATAGGAGTGGGTGCTGGTTAGCCACGGGATACAATTTGTGGTATGTGGCAACATGTGCTGCTTCTGTTCAAAAGGCTTTTTGTTTGTCCATTAAGGTTCAACAGTTTTGAATTTTTGAAGAAAATAATCCAAATTTCCTGTCTTTTCTGACGTCAGGGAAATGCTTGTGAAATCTTCCTCCTAGTGAAGAATCAGTAATTGATAAATGTCTTTTTCAGTTCCAGCATTGCCGTTAACAGGGTACAGCCACGATGGCAATTTGTTCATACCAAGGCGGGAATTGAGCCACCACCCTTTGAGAGCGGATTCACGACCAGCCGATGTTGTTTTAAGTGTGTGATGCTCCCAAAAGGGTCAGTCTTGTCCTCCCTCTGCTCACAAATACCGAGAAAACAGTCCTTATTGTGGCATTTCTTTCCTCACCCTCTGTGGACAAATGTGACCTGCCGGGGGTGGCCTGTAAGTCCCCAGAGGCAGCTCAGAGCACCGGGGGCTGTGACAGAAACAGCCGCTGTGAGGTCAGCAGAGAATGAAACTCCCAGGGGCGCCCGTCAGATCCCTCATGGATTATTCCAGCTGTAAATCCAGTGAGTGCTGAGAACTGGGTGGGTGGGTGGTGATCCCTGAGCCCCAGAGACTTTTGCTTTGGCCATGCCCGCCGTTCTTTGTCATGTGTGACTGCATGGTCACCCTGTGGCGGGGAGCTGCTGGACAGATGACCACTGCTGGTGGATCTTGCCCTGGGTGCTCAGCCTCCCTACAAGCTCACGACCAGCAGTGTGGGATGGCTTCAGGCCCAGTCAGGCCATCTGGATCTCTCAGAGACCTGAAATAAGTCCTGTAAGTCACCCATCTCCTCCAGGCCACGCTGCTGTGTGAAGGGAGTTTCGTGTGTAGCATTCAGCCTCCCTCTGCAGGCTGGCTCACCTTGTCACTCCGGCTGCACAGAGAATATGCCTTACCCTCAAACCTTCCACATGAACAGGAGCACAGTCTCTGTGCTTGCAGGCAGCCTGTCAGGCTCTTACAGGTGCAAACAGCTTCAATGTTCAAGGTTAGGCTCAATTTGCTGAGTTGTCATTGAGTGGTCAGGTTAAATTTTGTGATGTGCCCAACACAAGCAGCATGTGGTTGGCTTGCCCACTAGCATTCAGTACTACATTTAGCAGCTGTGTATGCCCCCAGCCACACCCACCACGCACGGATGCAGGTTTCTTTTGTAGCTGTGTTGCTCTCTACTTGTACTTCAGCACTTTCCTGGCGACTCTTTTATCCTGACGAAAAACACGCTTCTGAAGAGCTGCCACAGGAGGGCTCCCGTGTTTAAGGTTTCCAGACAGGAGCACATTGGCAGCGCATGCAAAGGGCTTTATTTCCCTTCACTCTTCCCTTCAGCGTTAGGGAGGTCTGGCTCACACATGTCAGGGAACAAACAGTTGTATTTCGAGCCACTCGCAGTGCCTGCTGTGACCAGGCTATGTTACACCGAAGCTCACCCTCCATGTCTTTCCCATTATATCACTGTTCTCCTGGCCTTCATCATTTCCTAATATTTCCAAACTTAAACTCCTGGGGTGGTAAGATGGATGATGTTCTTAAAGAACCGCATGATGGAGGCCTGTAAAATGAGTTTGCCTAATTTGCTTTCACTGGCTGAAGCAATTTCTCTGCCCCAGCGTAATCAAATACAATTGCTTTATCTTCCCGGTGTCTTTATCAGATAGGAGTAACCCTGCTGATCACTCTGAAGCAGCTGAATGAATCAGGAAGGAGTTCCAGGAATGCTACAGCCCACTGGTCTGTTCAGTTTTCCCATAGGGTAAGAGAGCTCAGCTATGACAAGGGCTCTGGCCCGGGATCCTCACGGAAAGGTTTAGCTCTACAGAGTGGTTTCATGAAACAGTTTCCTGTCCAAAGATGCAAACACTAAATACCTTCTTTGGAAAAGGTCAGAAGATAAAGAGCAGAAAAAAAAGAGATGTGGAAATGTGAACTTCTACCTTTTTATCTTCTTCTTTTTCTGTATGAATATTTCTAGCACATCTTAAAACTTCTAACACAAGATCTTTTCCATTTCTTTCTCACTAAGTCAGTTTTTCTCTAGACTCAGCAAAACAAGCTCCGTTTATTAATGTGAGCTTGTCCCAAGATCTGGTTTTGCCAAGTCTCGAGCATTAGAAATCCCCTAAAAATCCTTTCCTTCTCATCCATCCTCCTCGCCTTCCTCTCCCACAACATACACAAGGCACTTCCTTAAGGTTTGCTCTGAGATCAGAGTTTCCTCAGGATGTTCAGCCTCAAAGCTTAAGAAACACTGCAACACATTAGTCACCTCCCTCACCACAGTTCCCAAACACCAGCAAGCCAGACTTCCAGCTGATGCAATTCATCAGCATTACCCTGTCAAGTTTCACCGAAGACCTGATCCACAGCCACTCGCTGGCCTTGTTTTGTGGGTAACCTGGGAGGCACTGTGGGCAAAACAAAAGTGGGAGAAACTTGTCCTGTATGCTTAGGGTCATCTGAATATTAAATTTTTGCTTGGAGTCAGATACAGATAAAAAGAAGGGGATATGTGTGTATGCCTGTTATTGAGATTGGTAGAAATGTGTTGATAATATTATTATCCTGTAGGAATATCTCTCTGCCTTTTGTGTCCCACACCACCTAGAAATAATAAAAGCATGTACAATAAATGTCAACAGAGGGAGTACATACCAAATGATATTTACTTAATCGTGTGTGAGAACTCTGCAGTGGACATAATTCACCCAAGGTGAATGAATTCTTTTTCTTTCCCCTTGCGTCTTCTCTGAATTTCCAAGTTTTCAATGCTATTTGCAAGAGGACAATTTGTACGGCAGAGCTGTGGCGTCTGCCACGATGTGGGGCAGCTGCTGCCCCTCACGGCACAGGCCACAGGGCAGGGACTGCACGTGTTGCTTACGCAGTGGCGACGCTCACATTCCTCTCAGTAACAGCACACTCGCATTCCCAGCACATTCCAGAAGATAACTCCAGTGCTGTGGTAAAATACTATCTAACTCCATTGTCACCTAACTCAGTGCAAGTGAAGAGTGAAATCAGGAGAGATGCATCAGTGTAAATCTGCAGGGAATCACGTCTTTAAAAAATTCTAATCAGCTTCCTTGTCAAAGCCCAGCTGTGCTTTCTGCTCGTGTTTTTCTCACTGGACGTGCAAGTTAATATATTCCTAAATTATTTTCCAGAGAAGTTTTGTTTTGTTTTCCAGTTTCACAGAATGGTCGAATGGATTTTCCTCAGACTTTCTCCCCGAAGCCATTGGCTGAGCGCAGTGATGGAAAATTTCAGCCTAGAAAGTAGAACCTTTCAGAAACTCAGGAGCAAGGGAAAACACTGGACTTGGAACAAAAACTGTTTTGAAGCCTTAACTACAATACTACGTCAACACCCATGTGGGTGCTATGGCACAGACATAGCATTGATTTACACACGCGAGTTTTGAAGCTGAGGCAATCAGTGTTAGTTATTTTATGGACCAGTAGCACAAGAAAAACAGAAGATGGACACAGCTGGGTTGTGCTGCTGGCCTGATTTGACTCACCAGACTTTCTCAGGAAATGCTTGAACGTGTTTCATTCAGTAGGTGCAGCCGGCAAGCCTGGACAGAGCCCCCTCTCCTGTTTGATGTGGTTCCTAGGGCTTGCACATCCTTTGTATCACACAGGCTCGTGGGCGCTCGGGGCAAAATGAAATTGGCTGGTGATTAAATGGCAAGCAAATACAGTGGCAGCCTCCAAAATTTCTCTGATACTATTAGAACATACAAATCAGAGCCCGGGTGACAAACTCATCCCTCAGTTCACCTCCCGAAACCACATGATGGCGCAGAGGATGAGAAGGAGCAAATCTAAGGCAAGAAACTTGGTAAGCACTCATGGAATTTAGTCCTCTGCAGGGACACCATCATCATCTTCTGTATGAGAATCAGGAGAGAGCTGGCTTGTGGGGGCAGGCAGCAAAATCATTTGGAATCTTCCTGTGTGATGTAGCCTTCCCATTCTGCTTTTCACCCTCTTGTGGAAAACTTCTGCTGATAGGTAAGAGATGGTTTGCTAACACAGCCTCAGCCACTGGGTTGCAGCTCACACTGCTTCATGTGGAAGAACCTTGCAGCCTAATTGTGCAAGAACAAGTGCTCACAGAATAGCAGTTACCGTGTCCTTCCATGCTGTGGGACAATTACTGCTCCCTTACAACACCAGCAGCAGCTCAGGAGAAACCCGTTTGCTGCTGGTGCAGTTTGAAGCAGGAAAAATAGTTAACTTAAACAGAAGCAATCTAAACAAAGTGGTCTTTGGCCTCAGTGGCCAGAGCTCCCATCTTAATTTACAGCTGGGACCACAAGTTGCCAAGATGGTTTTTAGTCTTCGAGTTGGTGAAGTGGGTTTGGGTTCTGTGCAGAAGGTGGTTATTTTTTGTAAGCTTTGATCTGCAATGAAAAAAAATAATTCTTTTTCATTTTACATTTAAAAGGCAGAATATCTAGCCATTCCTTTGAGAGTAGGAGAGGGATTGATTCTTGCATAAGCTTAGCATAAATACCCAGAGAAGAGAAAATGTATGTTCCCTACCCTAGCTACTTGTGGTTGCTTTGTCATTCTTGTTTCCATTAGAGGGTGCCCTTGTTTCAAAAATTCCCCAGGCTGGGGTTTCTTCCATCAAAGGGTTGCCTTTAAAGCCGGTCTTCAAGTTAGGTGGTCCAGTCCAGTTAGTGAATGCTAAGCAAGGTAGAAGACAGCATGATTAAACAAGATAGCATTACTTATTTTCCCTGCTGTACAAGTCAGGAGCACTGCAGACATTAAAGATCAGGAGGCAGCAGCTGCTCTCCTTGAAGTCTCTCATTACACAGACCCTGCACAGAGCCTCACCAACAGGCTAAAACCACTTTTCAGTTTCATTCTTTCTTTCTTTTGAAAGGGAAGAAGCCAGAGGACTGTTTACATTTGCATTTTAAAGTCCATTTATACAATAATCTTCCACTTTGTACAGAATATTGGAAAGAAGCTGCATCTGGTCTTTCTAAAATTTTACAACTAGGTGTGTTTTAAACGAACCAAATGGAGCACAATCAAGCACTGGATAGGTTTTTCTACTGTCACGTTGGCAGCAATGACTCAACGCTGGAAGAGAAGATGCTTGATCTCTGCAGCTGTCCATCCCAATAACCTGCACATGATATCCTCCTTCCTGCAGAGCCTTCCATCTGAAAGGCAGCAGGATATTACTTGAGGGAGATGCTGGCACTTGCACAATAGGCACAGCACAGCCACTTTCTGTTCCTCTCTTCCCTTCCGTTCTTCCCTTCCCTGTTTCTGTAGATGACGAAAATTGCCATCAACTGTCCTCAGTAGGTGTCCTCCTTCTTCACTCCAGCACCTGGTGTCCCTAAGCCTGTATCCCAGCTCTATCCTGACATGCTGGATGCACTTTTTTTAAGTGCTCAAACTTGAATGATTTTAAAAGGAGATAGCAACGATGACGTCGGGTTCCTGGAAGTGGAGTGTTGGCTAAGCACTGTCAATATTTGGGAATCTTAGAGCTAAACATGTCTGCATCTGCCTTAGAGAAGAGGCAGTTGACACTTCAGGCATTGAGGAAGCTCCCCCCACCCCCAAGATTCAGCTGCAGACCGAGAAGAAACCAAACTCTCCCACCGCTTCAGTTTCAGGCTGCTGCATTTGCAAGTGACACTCCTGGCTATGATTTCTACCAGTGCTCAGCAGCAGCTGTGCCCCCAGCTGGGAGCTTTCACTTTCTGTTTTTAAAATCAGCAAAATCAGGAGCATATGTGGCCTAAAATTTACCATGTATTTTTAATAATAAAATCCACTCAGCAGCATATCGGTCTGTAATTCTATGCAGGAGATGCTTTGCTCCCTAGGAGATCCTTTATCAGGGCTTAATGTACCTGATTCTATTGGGAGGTGGGGGGGGGGTTATGTCCTCTGCAATTTGCCATCATCAAAGTGTACAGTACATCACACAAAAGCTTAGACCATGCAGAGTTTGCTGCCCGGGACCAGGCTCAGAAGCAAGTAAGTGAAAATAGCTTCTCACTTTGGTGCGAAATTGGAAACAGTACCTGAGAGCCAGTTACATCCAGATACCTTCTCATTCCTGGATTGTGACAGCAGTTAGTGAATACAATGCATTTTGATTCACCTTTGTGAATGTAAGTGGTTTGTCCATTTAAGTGCACGTATATTTTAAGCATTGTTGTATCTTCAGGTGGCAAGAATTTCTAGATAGAAGACAAAATTCAGCGGGAGAAGGAGGAAGAAAAAGAAATTAAGTAATATCTGGCTAAGGGTAGAAAGAAAACTGAAATGAATGGCAAAGAAACACTGTAGGTGATATAATTTTTGCTCGCCACAAACAAGAAGACAAGTCTTTGGGAATTACAGAGTCAATTCATAATGTTTTTCTTTGTTTTTCCTTGCCCCTTAGAACTAAGACTACTATTTTCATTTCAGAGGGGTGTAAAGTACATGTGTTACAGCCTAATCTGGGTGTCCATCAGAACTAGGCCTACTTCTGATTTAGGCCAATCTAAAGTTTGCATCAAAAGGTTTTGGAATACTTTTTTGTTGAATTCAGTAGAGTTACACTGGTGTGTAGCCTGTAAGAAAAGCTAGAATGGCAAATCACACAGGTCTTGAAAGAAACGTAGCATGTTTCAAGCATCTCTACACAAGCAGGTAAGCAACTAATTATACAGCAACCCTTCTGGTGTTCCCATGTGTGCCAAGGTTCTATTTTTTGCCAAGGGACCTTTTCATATTAATTGTTTTCCCTATGTGAGTTTTAAAGGCCACCCAGAGCTTTCTGCATTCTGTCCCATGGGTCCTTAGAAGACTTGAGCAGGCTTATGAGGTTCTGTTTATGAATGATCTCTGATGTTCAAAGAGTACCTATTTCTCATTTGCTTTGCCTTATTATGATCTGCTGCAATCAGTTAAGCCTTTAAGATTTCCCTTGAGGACCATCCATCCTCCTCTGAAGTGCCAACACAGAGGAAACACGTGTCCCTGAGCTGCCTCTGAATTGCAAAGGCACCAGGTCTTGCAAAGGCTTCTCGGGCATTCTCTGTGTGTTTGCTGTCAGACTAAGCCCACCAGGCTTTCCTCTTCCTGGAGGTGTTATGTGAACCAGAACCTGGTCTGGTCTCCATCCCTGGTGTACCTGGTGATGGCCTTATTGTTGTTCATGGAATGAAACTGAGCTACAGTTGGTGGTGATCTCCTTTAATGCCCAATCAAGTTTATGTTCAGTTTCCCAGTAATGTTTATATTATACAACTGCACTATATTATAATTGTTGTTGTTGCTGCCTGGGATGGAGAGAGGAGGAAGGGGTAGAAAAATCCTGCCTACCTGTGTGGAAGTTGTCATATTTCATTTATAATGTCACTATGATACTCCATGGAAAGTGACAGAAGTGTTTAGAATGATCGTCTCAGGGCCTTACACCTAAGGATATGTGAAACAATATCTTTGACTTGGAGGCTTGAGTATGAATGAGATGGGCAATGAATTCTGTCCTCAGGACTAGGATGTCCTGGCAGGACAGCCAGGAAAAGCTTGCTGAGCTGCTGCCTAGCTCATAGGTATACAGAGAAGCCAGCATCTAAGACAGAAAGGCCAGCGCCTTTCAACAGCTCTAAATTGATGTGAAATAAAATGATATCAAGCAGAAAAGCCTGGATCCTGTTGGCTAACACCAGGAATGGAACAAAATGGATGAGAATGATGTGGTCAAAGCTACTAAGCTGAATAGCCCTAGACCCTGGAGCCAGAATTGTTTTCTCAGTGCAATCTTCCCTGATTTGAAGCTTCTGGGAATGCTATTGCTGACAGGTTTAACTCAAAGGTTAGCTAGTGAAAAATAAACACAGCCTCATAGCATCATATTTGGCTTCTGCTCAGTCATCAAGTTGTGTTTGTGTCTTATTTGCTTCTCCTCTCAAAATATTTCTTGCTTCATTGTCTGTGGGGTTTTTTTGTTAGAGTTTTTACCTTTCATACTCAGCCAGCTATTTGTAAAACTCACCGGTAGTAACTGGTGATCAGTTAGCACTGGGATCAGAACTGTTTGATGTCTTTCTCAGTGGCACGGACAAAGGGATCAAGTGCACCCTCAGCAGGTTTGCAGATGATGCCAAGCTGAGGGGGCAGTGGCACACCTGGAGGACATCCAGAGGGATCTGGGCAAGCTTGAGGAGTGGATCATGGGAATCCCATGAGGTTTAACAAGAACAAGGGCAGGTGCTACACCTGGGTCAGGACAACCCCTGGGGATCAATCCAGGCTGGGGATGAGCAGATGGAGCAGCCCTGGGAGAATGACCTGGGGATGCTGCTGGGTGAGAGCTGGCCCTGCCCCGGCCGTGTGCTCTGGGACCCAAAACCCTCCCGTGCTGGGCTGAGCCCTCGACAAGGGGTAGGGGGGTGGACTCTATCCCTCTGCCCTGCTTAGGTGAGATCAGCCCCCCCTGCAGAGCTGCCTCCAGCCCTGGGGGCCCAGCACAGGGAGGACGTGGAGCTGCTGGAGCTGATCCAGAGCAGGGGCACCAAGATGATCAGAGGGATGGAGCAGCTCTGCTGTGAGGAAGGCCTCAGACAATTGGGATTGTTCAGCCTGAGGAAGAGAAGGCTCCAGGAGACCTTTCAGTACTTAAAAGGGGCCTATAACAAAGGTGGAGGCCAACTTCTTATCAAGGCCTTTTGTGGCAGGGCAAGGGAGGATGTTTTTAAACTGAAGGAAGGTCAATTTACATTAGATTTGAGGAAGAAGTCTTTTACAGTGAGGGTGGTAACACTGGAATAAGTTGACCAGAGAGGTGGTGGATGCCTCATCCCTGGAAAAATTCGAGGTCAGGTTGGATGGAGTTCTGAGCAACCTGATGTGGTTGAAGATGTCCCTTCTCATTGCAGGGGAGGGAGGAGTAGCTGACCTTCTGACCTTTAAATGTTCTTTCTGATCCAAACTATTCTATGATTCTATGATCACTGTTCAGGGCAGCACTTATTTACAGGAGCTCATCATTCGCAGCCATCTGTTCAGTTCTGCTCGGAACCCAGTAAAGAAGGCTCTGGAGAACCAAGCAAATACTTTAGCTTTTACAACATCAGACTGTTCTGCTCTAGCACCATCTCATGTAGATACAGTTGACTCACCTAAAAGGCAGAAGTGGAAACTGAAAAGTAGCTTGGCTTATGATGTCCCGTGCTTGAACCTGCTTTGGCAGTGGGATAGATTTCCATCTCTGGTTTCTAAAGTCACCGTAGGTTTCAGGAAATGGTGAGTCAACAGCTTAGCAGATTCTTCTGTTTGTCTGTTTTGCTGGCTCCTTTGCTTGCTCTGTATCTCTTGGTTACCCTGGGAATAAAAGAAAACCCCGAAACATATGATGTGAGTAGGGAGACACAGAGGTCCAGGACAAATGAGGTTAAATAAAAATTTCTTATAACACGCTCCAGAAGGTAATTAATTCTGAGCTGTTCTTCAGGCTGTCTTGGGGACCTTGTTCAAAAATTTTCCTGAACCAGGCACATGAAATCAGAAAAAGAGTTTTAATCCATGTAAAATGCCTTCCATATCAACAGCAAATTGACTTTTTCAGACCACAAAGGCAGCATCCTGCTCAGAGCTGGACATGCACGAGGATTGCCTGATTTTTATTAGTTAGGACAGGAAAGTAAAGGATTAGTGGTTGGAGTAACAGTTAGTCAAAGTCCTGGGATAGTTTGTGTGCAGAGATGCACTCAACATTGCCAGTGAATGAGAAGACTCCTGGTTTTTGAAGCCTGAGGCTTTCCTACACACAGGTTATCAACTGGTTTAATTTCTTTGACAAATACAAGCATACAAGGAGCTGAGAAGAAGTCACTTAGTTCTGCTCACCTTTTGACCTGAGGTAGAAGTTCAGCTAATTTTCCTGGCAGTGAAACAGTCTCAAAGCAGCGATTTTCTGTGTCCTATTTATAATGATATTCCAAGAACCAAAAAAAGACAAAAGAACCCACCCATCTCATAAAATGTGACTTCGAGGTGCTTAAACCCTCTGGTGAAAGAAGAAAGAGGAATTGAGGTTGAATTATGGGACACAGACTTCCATATATCAGAACTACTGGTAGAAAAGAAAGAATCCAGACCAAGGCACCCCTTTTTTATTTCCTGTTATGCCAGGGGAGGCTACCACTCCGATGAAGCAGCGGAAGGGCAGGGGTATAGAAGAGACTCTGAGTAAAAGTGAACGTGAATGCCGATGTCGGCAGCAGGTAAAACAGCACAGGGCAGAAGGTGCCAAGTTGCTCCAGTCAAGTTGGCACATCCACATGGCACAAAGCCTTTCTGTGATACTAGATCAGGTCCAGGAGTACAGCTCAGCAGCCTCAGCTCTCCGGCTCATTCCATGGCACGGTGAAAATAAACCCATTGTACCACCGGGGCTGAAATGCTGAGCCATTATTTTTCTTTCATAATGTCCATTTCCAAGCTGGCTGTGCTTCTGTGCCAGGTGTAATGTGGGTAACATTCACTGTGAAACACTGGCAGTGAGTGGTTTTCTAGGAGGCTCCTTTGCTCCCTGGCAAAGGGAAAATATCTCCTTCACACCCCCACACATGCTCTCCCAGAGGAACAAAGAACAGAGCGGTGCCTTCTCCAGATAGGCACTTGCCAGTTCTGTTCTTTAAATGGCTTGCAAGTCCCTGGGAGCACCAGGAGCACTGCCTAGAATGCCATATATATCCTACAAGATGCATCCGTGCATGGATGCGCAGTCCCCCCCGCCTAGACTGTGCCTGCGGCCTCTTCTGGGGCTCCGTCCCAGGAAGAAACTGCTCCTGGCCGCGTGTCCAACAGGAGCGCGACCTCACCCAGGAGCACTGACAATGTCACCCACTGGTCGGAAACTGTGACGCTGGAAAGCACGAAAAAAAGCACGATCCCTCTTTCTCCACATCACTGCTTCCACCCTGGGCTCTGCCCATGGTGCAGTGGGTCTGAGGAACTCTGCAAAACAGAGCTCTGCCTCTCCCAGCAGGGGCCGAGGGGAGAGGGGAAGATGCTCTGCATTAAGCCTGTTTAGGAAGATTAAAGAGTAAGGAATATTAGGATCTTTTGTGTCCTACCTCCCTTTGTGCAAGTAAATGGCTCCTGAGAGGAGACAGAAGACCTCACCTTAAGCACTTTCCAGAAAGTAGGCAAGCAAGCCCCCCTACCCAAGTCTGCCTGTTAATGTAAATTGTCAGGAATTATCCTTTTAAGAGATAAAGGGGAGAGAAGGAACAGAGAATATGATTGTGCCTTGCAGCCAATTTGAGAGGGAAGCTGAGCTGGGCTTGGCATAATGCTGGCTCAAATTTCACCTGTAAAAGCCCTGTAGACATTAAAAAAGCATTCATTATCCACCCAGACACAAAAAACTCATTATGCGCTATTTTTCCAATCTTGCTAACTATGTTCCTGCTGAAGGACAGTATTACCTGCTTCCTTCAGAGTGCTTGCAGCTCATGGGAGTTTGTTTTTAATGAGACAGAGGGTTCTTGGCTGGGCTTCTTCCAGATGACCATGGACCTGCACGTATGGATTCCTGGTTCCTCTTTAAAGCGTTCAGGTACAAGCCTGATCCCAAGGCCTCCCCATCTTTGCCATTTCTTGGGATATTCACTCATAACAATCAAGTGACTTGTTGCCCATAGCCAAAAGAGTTCAACTAGAATCTGATAGCCCAAGTGAGGCCATTTCCACATTTCTGTATGTTAGAAATCCCGTACTGTCTAACAAAGGACACTAAATGTCTTCCCTAATCTATTTAGGCATTTTTCTACAATTTGCCTCCTGCATGGTAGAGAAAAGTCTATCTTGAATTTAATGATGAATGTAGACATCCCTATTAAAGCCTTAGCTGGACCCTATAATTAGGTTTTATTTCAATTCTGTGTAGACTTTTATTAGCCCTGTGGCTTCAGGAGGAAATGTGTTGTAGCTGCCCTTAACCATGACATCAAAGCTGTTAGCACGGCGATAACCTCCAAGCACCACCGGTGGTGTTTTTTCCTGAGCAGAGGCTGCAATTGTACCTGGTGGTCAGATGGTCAGCTTAAAGATAAGCTTTGGCACTCAATTACGCTGCAGGGCACAGGTGCCACCCTGGGTGTGCTGCCTGCCAGTCATCTCCAGGCTGAAACCAGGGTCTGCCAGACTACCCTGGTCACAACAACCCCCTGCAGCTCCAGGCTGGGAGCAGAGTGGTTGGAAAGTGCCTGGTGGGAAAGACCCTGGGGGGTGCTGGTTAACAGTGGCTGAAGATGAGCCGGGTGTGGTCAGGTGGCCAAGAAGGCCAGTGACACCTGGCTTGGATCAGCAATGGTGTGGCCAGCAGGACCAGAGTAGGGCAGTGATTGTCCCTCTGTGTCGGTCACTGGTGAGGCCACACCTCGAATCCTGGGCCCGTCACTGCACGATGGACATTGAGGGACTGGAGCATGTACGGAGAAGGGAACGGAGCTGTGGAAGGATTTGGAGCACAAGCCTGATGAGGAGTGGCTGAGGGAGCTGGAGGGGCTCAGCATGGAGAAAAAGAGGCTCAGAAGGAACCTTCTCACTCTCCACAACTCCCTGACAGGAGGGTGCAGCCAGGTGGGGGTTGGCCTCTTCTCCCAGACCACCAGCAACAGGACAAGGGGAAATGGCATCAGGCTGCACCAGGGGAGATTCAGGTCAGACATCAAGGGATAGTTTTTCCTGGAAAGGGTTGTCAAGCATTGGAACAGGCTGCTCAGGGAGGTGGTAGAGAACTCATCCCTGGAGGTGCTCAAGAAATGTCTGGGCTCAGTGCTCTGGTCTAGTTGATGTGGTGGTGTTTGGTCAAAGGTTGGACTCGGCCTTTGAGGTCTTTTCAAACCCAAATGATTCTGTGATTCTATGGCTGCATATACAGGACCTTACCTGAGCTAACACCTGCCTTCTTTTGGTTGCATGACTAGTCAGAAATCTCTACCCAAGTTACACCGCCGCAGAATGTCTCCGGCTCCTCCAGGACTGCTCTGCAAAGACCTTACACCAGAGCCATGCTGGTAGAAAGGGGAAAGTGTGTGGCACATGGCACGGGGATTTGCTCTGGAGCTGAGCTTCCCAAAAAAGGTGGCATGTTCTTACCCTGTGAGCAGCCAAAGGCCTCCTGTGGCTCGTGCATATGTGTGACAGCTGCTGCCTGTTCTTCTAGTGGAACCCTCACTCCAAGCATGTGGCAGCTTTTTCCTCAAGACCCAAAGGTAACTTGAGACTCCATTTTTTTCCTAAGGAACACAACTCTAGCTTGACTATGTTCTTCTGTGCAGCTCTAATTTCACAACAGCAGGCACTGGCAGTAAGCAATGCTTAATAAAACACCTAAACACTACCCAGGTTCCCACAATGTGAAAGCACAACAGAAAGAGGGATGTAGGGGAGGATTTTCTTGCCATGGCTAAAGGCATCCTGCTCTGAAGGGGTTTTTCCCTATACAGACTCCTCAGAAGAAAATAGGGTGGTAGGGTCAGCGGGACACAGTAGATGAATCGCCTCTTATCTGGAAACCCTGGTCCCAGAGTGGATGGGGGGCAGACAATTTGGGGCCATGCAGCAGGAGATGGTCCCAGAGCCAGAGAGAAGCTGTGAAGTGATGCCAAGTGAAGTGCCAGCCCTGCACTGACAGGCTGTGAGACAGGAGACAGCTGAGGGAATCTTCAACCAGAGATTGTGAGATTTGGCACATCTGGGACTCGCACTGCAAAGCTGTTGCAAAACCAGCTTGAGGTGACAGTGGGGTGTATAAAGAATCTTGTACATTTTGTACTTAGAAAGACAACAGAAAAGTCACCAGCCTCAGGCTTTCACCAGCTCCATGGCCACTTGTAAACCCTAGTGAAGCTGCGTTTCGAGGTAAGGGCAAAAACCTAAGGAAGTGAATGAAGGATATTTGATTGTTTTCCTGCATCTTTCGGTCTGTGCCTCTCCCACTAGGTGGCTGAATTCCTGTTAGAGAAATAGAAATACATGTGTCACACGTGAGGATTGAAACAAATGTTCTTCAATCGCACGTTTATTTCTCCAAAGGGCATGGAGGGAAGCAGCAAGAAAGGCCTTAAACGGTGAGGAGTATTTGGAGCTGGATCCCCTGCACACTCTGCCAAAGGTCCTTTCCCTCTGCAGCTTCCTTCTTCTCCCACACTTGGTCTTTATCTGTTTTTCCTCTTGAACCCTAGAAGTTTTCTTTTCCCACAAGTTCCCATGCTGTACACTTACAATGCTACAATTTAAGAGTAGGAGAAGAGAATTCCTATTTTTAGTCCCAGCATATAAAATGTTATCTAGGGACAGGTCATTTTGTCCTAAGTGATCAAGCAGAAAAAGGATATGGCAACAAATCAAACCTTAGAAATGATATTCATGTGGTTAAGGCATTAGCCTGTTAATTCTGGAGATTTGTGTTCCTTTTCTGGCTCTCCGACAGCCTCCCTAGGCCCCTCACGGGTTAATTTCTGTTTCTCGCTTCTCTTCCTGCAATATGGGGATAATGCTAAGCTATCCAACAGCTTGGTACGATGAGGATACATTAATTACTCCGTGACAGATTTTCAAACACATTAGTGCTTGCTGCCACAACAAAGCCTTTTATGTAAACAAATACCCCTGGGAAAACAAGAGGCTGGATTTAAAGGTTGCTTTTGGGATAAATTCCTATAGCAGCACTCCCACCATGGGCACACACCCACACCAAAGGGAAAAAAAAACGGGACAAATGTACGGTGTCATGCTTTAAAGATCTTGAAAATCAGCCAAATCTGTGAAATGTTAAGGAGACTTAATGCAATACTTATGCATCCTGGGGCTAGTTCTCGGGAATGCTGAGTACCCTCTGCTCCCCACTGACTCTGAGTTGTTTGTACTCAGCAAATTCAGACGGAAAATAATCATTTAGTGAACAAAGGGCATTCAAATTAAGCCTTATTCCTCAACCTGAGCATTTTCACAAACGCGAATACCTTTAACCATAAGAAGTTCCACAAAGCTCAACTGCTGTAGCATCAGCACGCTTGGAGATCTATGTCTTAAAATACCAAATAGGTACTGATTATCTCTTTTCTCCCTCTCTAAATGTTCCCCCAACCCATGAAAATGTCCTTGTGTAGCTCCCAAGAAGGCAGCCAGGGAAGAAAATAGGGTAAGGATTTTGCCATTATTTTCTCAAGTCTCTAGGATGGCCTTGGGTCTCCCCTTCTCTCTCATAGGCATCCTGGAGTCCCAAAGCTTCAGAAGCCTGTAAGCACACCCCAAAATCCACTGGGAGATTGGAATCCTTCTCCCTTGCACCCATTTTCCTTCATAAGACGTGGGGAGAAGGACGTGATTTTCCGCTTGGTCAAAACCAATGTGACAGCTTTGAGTTTCTTGGAAAAGCAGCTGGTTTGTTTCTACCGGAAAACGGAATTTAATTCCTTTCTAATCTGAGACAGCTTTTAAAACTCATTTAACAGTAACACCTGGCTTTTGGGGATGTGTTTGAACCAATGCTTCCCCATCTCAAAACACGTTGCCTTTGAGGAAGTTCACACCCAGACCTGTGCTCGGTGTGGAACCGTGGATGAAATGCTTCCTTTGAGTGCGTGAGGGAGTGGGATTTGAGAGGTGCAGAGCACCGAGGTGCAGTGGCGGGAGCCGCTGCTGGGGACGCAGCGTGTGACCGGACGTGGCCTCACCGAGGCCGGACGGGCCCGAAGGGCTGCGTGACGCTCCCCTCGCTGGCAGAGCGTCCGGCCGGGCCCAGGCGGATCAAAACCTGGAAAACAAATCAAAGCCGAGCCCAAGCTGAAAGGCACACGAAGCTCGTGCCCAGTGCGCCAGCCCCCGTCCCTCACCCACGCCTCACGGAACATTTGCTCGGAGCAGCGCGTGCCGAGCGCACGGCGCGCGGGGAGGGAAGTGCCAGGGGGGCCGTCAACACTGCGGGCCCTGTTTACCAACCAGGGCACGCTCCCTCGGCTTGGCCGCGTCGCCGCTCCTCGCCGGTGACCAGCTTCGCCTCAGACCCACCTCAGAGCTCTGTTGTTTTTGGCGGGGCCTGCGACCCCGGGCAACCCAGCCCGGTGTTTGAGCCTTGCCCAGCGCATTGCAGAACGGAGAACACACGGGTTTTTGTTTCAAAGATATTGCTTAAAATAACTCCATCTCTAGAAAGCTGAAGTTGGACACCACCCCCTTCCACCTCTTTCCCCTCGCTGTCCCGTCTTTGCACAGCTGTGGCTCCCATAGGGACCCA
>VZTA01020239.1:0-26341 GCA_013398855.1 Mohoua ochrocephala
CATAAAGTCATCCCAAGACAGCTTTTCAGTTAGACCTGTGCTTTAGAGATTAATACAAAGTAAATACTGCTGCATGTTTCAATGAAGACAGTGGCTAAATTATACCAGTTGCTATTGGTATAAATCTAACTGCTCTGGTAATGAGAGTGAATTAAGCTACAGCCATCTCAGGTGACATGGCAATGGACACATTGGGTGGTCACAGCACAGCAGCTCAGCTTTTTAAACAACACAGAACATTCAGTTGGTCTCGAGAATCTAGTGTTAAAGGTATGTCTTAATGTCAGAGCAATATTAATTGCATCTAGTTGAATAATTACATAAGGACTTTTCTGTGTTTCCAGTTATATATAACTAAATATACATTTATATAACCATAAGATAGGAGACTAATTGATCAACAAAGACTTGGAGAAGAGTTACTAGTATTCTAAAGTACAATGTTTACTAAAAGCGTTGTATACTTGAGTAATAACAGAGGCTGGTTTCATTATAGAAAAAAGCTAAGAATACTTCATTTTCCCACTAGGTCCTGTACTCTTAATAAATGGCTTTAAAAAAATTTAAGGTTTTTTTTTTTTTCAATGCTGGACATTTCTCCATCATGTCCTTCTACTATGTTCAGAACTGGTAAAAAGTTGGAGAAATAATTAAAAGTGCATCTACAGCTTCTCTGGGGTTAGATCTATGCTTAGCATTTGGAGAGCTGCAGTCCTTTTAATGATTTTATACAATAAAATCTGAATATATATACATCACTAGTAAAAATATTTTCTATTTCATAATGCAAAAAAAAAGAAAAAAGTCTTTTTGGCTCTGAATTCACACATGAGGAGGAAAAAGCCATTGCTTCTGAAACAAGATATCTGAACAACATTAACGTCAAATGTTTCAGATTAGAGAACAAGTTTCCTTTAATTTCAGTGAAATCTGAAACTGTCTTCTGTCAGAACAGAAGTGTCTTAAGAAGAATCTCTTAATTCTCAATCTCCAACAAGAATGAAGGTGAGTGTTCCCAGCCTTGCAAGAGGCCTCCTGGACTCCTGCCAAGTGTACATGCAGGGTCTGGATGACTGATCCATGATCTTCCTGGTGCTGGGTGGTGCACTGGAGGTTGCCATCAGCTACCAGTGCCCATCCAGGAGCCATTGCCTCTGTTTCCCCATCAGTGTTTTCCCCTGGTTCAGGTAGCCAGGTACCACAGAATGCTTGTAACAGCACAGGTGAGCTATACAAGGAAATGCCTCCCTGGGGCTGGCCTTGGAGTGAGTTTGAGGCTTGAGGAACCGGGAGGGTGTCACTATTGAGGGTCTGGACATTTCTTGAATTTTTTTCATCCCCAGGACACAGCCGGTGACCATGAGAAAGACCATGACCCTTCTGCAATGTGTGACACCAGCGAGGGGTAGCAGCTCTTCATTCTCAGCTCTCTCCAATCTGTCACAACAAACAAGACATGGAAGGAGTGCCATAATGCTCCAGATCATGAAGAGCTTCTGATAAAGCACTGGGGTGATGCTTGGAGAGGAGTCATGAGCAGCAGAGAACACGAGGCAGGTCAGTATCGTTGGAGAGCCAGGCCTTGGAGGGTCACAGTCTGCCCCTTTGTGACGCCAGCCTCCACAGCTCAGTGATGCACAAGGGATGTCTGTCCCAGTGTTCCATCGCAGGCCTGCACACATCTGGGGCTACTGGAGCCCCACTTTCTACTTCTCTTCTCCTCACCCATGTCTTCTGCTCACCATAGGTATTTCATGCCGGTCACCAAAGGCTTTGTCTTTTCTTCCCCTCCTCAGATGCCCTTGCACTTCACTTTCTCCAGTCCTGCCTCCACCGACATAAACGACTCCACCCCAGTGACCCTTTTCCCCACTGATTCCATGGATCGATCTGGTCCCAGATTTGGGATTTGGCACGGCATTATTTAGGCGATGTCCAACTTAAATGATGTTTCAGATATAGCTACACTGCTACTTCTCTTGCAAGGCTCCCCTTCCCAACATGTCTCTAGTGCTCCTGCCCAGGCTATCTGTGCATTTTGGCCATCTCTTGGGAGACACTCCGTCATGGATTGTGAAATCCAGCCATTCCCCACAGTGCCATCTGAAACTTTTCCTGGCTTCCTGAACCCCCTGTGCTGTATTTCTGATGATCAGTGATGGACCAAATTTTAACCTTGCTGTTTTTCCACAGCCATGGATCCGTTAACTCAGACCTCATGGTTTGGTGATGCCCTTCTTTCTGGGGTGCAGCAGGGACTCTTGCAGAGGGCAGCCTCCAACTAGCAGTGTATTTCCAAGAGCCGTAGGGGTGGACATCACATTGTAACATCACTGGGTAGTTGAGGTGATAGTAATCCTCATAATAATCCCAGGACTAATCCTAATTCTGGTGGTAGATTGTGATTGTGACCTCACATCCGTTGCTCTGTAAATTCAGGTGCTGTCAGAGCCTGGGCCAGCCTGTGGGAACAAGCAGGCATGGCCACGGGGAAGGGGTGGAGCTGCCCCATCTGC
The DNA here is from genome assembly GCA_013398855.1 of Mohoua ochrocephala. Classification (NCBI taxonomy): domain Eukaryota; kingdom Metazoa; phylum Chordata; class Aves; order Passeriformes; family Acanthizidae; genus Mohoua; species Mohoua ochrocephala. The sequence continues at coordinate 2,517 of VZTA01020239.1, forward strand.
TGCGATGCGCCGGATGACGTTGCTTATGCAATGCCCTGCAGCCACCGTTTCTGCCTTGGCTGCATCCTGCGTTGGGCAGAAAGAAATCCTGCCTGCCCGCTCTGCAGAGGATCCATCTTGACAGTGAAGTTTTCTGACCATGGTGGAGATGACTACCTACACTGTATCATCACACCTCCCAGAGAGTTGCCAGAGACAAGCAGCCAGGCAGCAGAAGCTCCTGGAGGCCTGGCTGAAAACAGCCTCCATGGCCCTGCAGAGTCCCTTGCTTCCTCTCCACAAGGAATAACAGCCGCTGCTGAGCAGCAGGCTGCGGGACCAGAGGCTGTGGGTGGCATCCTGCCTGAGCTTTGGGCAGAACTTTTCCGAAGACGACGGAACCTCCTGGACCCTGTGCGGCGCTGGCTGCACCAGGGGCTGGAGATGATATATGGAGGCGAGTGGTATCAGGTGAAGAGTGCAGAGAGCGGCATCATACTCGCCCTCTGTGTCTATGGTCCAGACAGGGAAGTCTTGGTCCAGAGATTGCAGCCCCGTCTTCAGCAATACACTGCATCACTGGTCCATGGCATCCTCAATATCATTGAGACCCAGTGCAGTGAGGAGGTTCGGAGGCTGCGGGACTCCCACACTGTCAGGGAGGAGGATGAGATCCCTGCTGCCAGCTCTGACCCCACTGCCTCCCAGGAGGGTGCTCCCACCCTCAGCCAGGCCCCATCTAGTGGCATCACAAATTTCAACACAGAGGAGGAAGCCAGCACATCGGAGACTGCCCTCCGTGGACATCCCAGCCACTCCCCATCTGTGTCCATCCCTGCAGAGCAGGAGCAGCGCCAGGAAAATCTGGGGGAGACAGCAGGGGCTGCAGGTTCCTCTGCTTCTGGCCAGGGCAGTGACCACTCACCTGCGACATCCCAGCGCCGCCGAAAGAGGAGAACCTCATGGTCCCCAGATGCCTCCCATTCCAGCAAGAGGCAGCACCATGATCAGCACTAGAAAAGCCAGAGCAAGCCTTTACTCAAGGAAAAGAAAATAAATGACTATTTCCTTAATGCAGTTCCAGGTTGCTTTTTCCTTCCTCTTCTCCTGAAGCATTTTTCCTTTACCCTTGCACCCAAGTGTCAGCCAAAGGCCCCTGGAGCCCTAAGGGCCATGTTGGCAGAGCCATGTCCCCCAGGAAATGCTGCTGCAGCCACAGGGATGGAAGAGCTCGTGAGAAAACACTGAGGTGGATGCTTAGAGAAGAGCTGTAAGTGAAAGACTGACCAGGCATTCCTCAAGCAAGAAATGGAAAGCCGTGGGAATGCCTTGCACCATTTCTGCTCAGCGCCTTAGGGAAAAATGTACAGTTTGCTGAGGTAGCTGGAGAGAATCACATTGCTCGTCCTGCTGAGCATCCTTCATTTAATACAGACCAAGGTACACAAAGGCTGCATGAGATTCAGAAGCAGGAAAATAATTTGCATCCTCATTTTTTGCACCTGTGTGTCTTGTCTGCGGATGAATGAGAGTTCTATTGTGTGTGTTTGTTGATTATCCCTGTTAGTCTCAGGCTATGGGGGTCCAGTACATAAGATGCTGTGTGGTGCTTTTGTATCCAAAAAATGAGTAAGGATTACAAAAACTCATTGACCATATTTTCAAAACTGTATTTTTTTACCAAGTAATATGAGTAATTTTTTATGTGTTATTTGGTCTGGCCTTTTAGAAAAGCTCTTTTTCTCCCGAAGCTGAGAAGCTGAGGAATGAGAAGTTCATAAAATTCTTATCTGTGCTGGAGGCTGGGTGGAGCACAGGAGGCTTTGCCCTCACAGACATAGTTTCTGAGGTGGGTCAACAGAAGAGAACACCAGGAAGGTCAGTATTGTTGGAGAGCCAAGCTTTGGAGAGTCACAGTCTGCCCCTCTGTGACACCACCATCCACCATTCAGTGAGGCACAAGTTATATCATGTAGCAAAACCTAGTGATTTTTTCTTCTTTTCCTGTGGGAAGGTATCTGTGATGCAGGGTAGAGGTTATTGGGATACGAGTGAGTTTGTCCTTCACTGGAATTTCATAAATTTTGCAGTCCTTCTCTTGTTTTGGAAAATCTGGATTTTTGAAACCTAAATAGATGAATCTGTGGCCTTTTGGAGCGTTTTATCTTCTGCCCTTGCTGCCAAGCATGTAGTGAGTACACAGAACAGTGAAATAAGATTTTTTCAAAGAGGGAATTGACTTTCCAAAATGGTCTTGCTGCAGAAATCTCAGCTGTTAGAGACCTGAGGAGATATCAGCTGTTGTGTGTTATTGAAAAATCAGCAGAAAACAAGTTAGATGACAGTTATATTAACAAATGTGTTGTAGCCTAGTCACGCATATTCCAAAAATTTCTCCTCATGTTTTCTCATTGTATTAAAATTCTAGTGTTTCCCATGCTTTTTATTATATTTTCAAAAGAAAAAATGTGAAAAATCTAGTCAGTGTCTTGCATGTAGGTGTCTATCACATGAAGGATTTTAAAAAGCTGTGTTTTGCAGGGAATTTTATTACGGGAAATTTATTATTACGGAATTTGTTTTACTGATACTGTGAATAAAGCCCAACTTAATGGAATTTAAGTTCTGTATAACAAAACTATAAGCCTGATACAAACCTAATTCAAGTCAAAAAAGGTGTGATTTCTTCTGTCATGTGAGGATTCTGTGTTTTTTAGAACTGCTGATGTAAGTGTTCTGGTAATTAAGTATGCTAAAACCACTTTCTTTAGATACAATGAGCTCAGTTTAGCTGTGCCTTTTTCCAGGAGCATTTCTATGACACCGTGGACGGCAGTAATTATTCCTAGATTCCCCAAATGACACAGATTTCCTTACAGATTTGCTCTACATCATCAGGTTTTATCCCTGCCCCCTCTTGAAGAGATCTCAGAAGCCCTGCTGTCCCATCCAGAGACATGAAGAATGAAACAGGCTTCCCTAGCACCTACCACCAATTTCCACCTGCTTGGTCAGTATAGCCTGCAGCATCTGAAATGGCACTGGACACCAAAGTGTAGCAGATTTCAACCAAATCCCCCTTCATGTAAATGTTTGTTTGTTTGTGGGTTTCTTTTTGGTTTTGTTGATTTATTTTTAGTTCTGTTTCAAAATTTAACTTTCACTGTCCTTCTTTTCATCCCCACTTGTCCATGTTGATGCTGTCATTTGGAGAGGTTGGAGTCAGTAGTACTGATACTGTTAATCAGAGTCACATCTCTATTATGGTGCTGCTTGAACACAAATGAATAAAACACCCTGCAAAATCTGTAAAACAAGAAAAGGGAAGAAATTATTTTCTTCTTCAATAGTAACACTGTATAAATTGTGTTTATGGTGTTAGAGGCTGCTTTTATTGAAGCTACTGTTCTTTATCTCCAAATTAAAACAGGTTTATATGAAATGAAAACACAGGGTTGCTTCTTGTATATTGAAAGACAGGGCAGAAGTGTTACTGGTCTGGTCGTCCTTCCTCCGTGGACAGTTGTGTGCATGTTAAAAAATCAGTAAAATTCAGGAGATACTGTAAGGAATAACATTCTTTAATACAGAACTGTGGTACATGCCATCTTTGTATTAAAATTTATCCCCGAAACATGGAACTTCGAAGACTCATTGTCAAAGGAGGTGGTATTCCAGATAATCCAGGAGGAATAAATTTTAGTCTTCAAAATTCTTTTCAGTTTATTCTTGAGGAAAAAGCATGTGTCCTTAAACTGCTGTTGGGATTGTCCAGCTGAAAATGACTGTGTTACCCTGATTTTTTGGTGGGCTCCTACTTTACACCATTGCCTAAACACTAGCTCTTTTGTCACCAGTAGCAATGGTGGTGGCAGTCAGAAGGGTTCGATTATGCTTGCCATGTTTGTCCTTCATTCTCAAAGGACCACAAGCACGGTTCTTGCTCCATCCTTGCTGCTTTTGTCCCTGTTGATACGTCATGAGACTGTGAATATTTAGCAGCTGGGACACCTGAGTCATTTACTTTGGAAATTTAGGAAGAGATTAAGCTCTGGCAAAATCTAAAAGGAACTTTAAAATTTATTTTGTATTCACAGTTCTCCATCCCTCTTGTCTACTGCTAGAAGCAGCGTTAGTGATCTCTGTAGTTTCAGTTATAGGCCAATGCCAACACTTGTTTGCTATCGATTATAACAAGAAATCAATACCAATTATATCAACAAATATCATCTAGTGTCCAGTGCCAAAATAACACATTGCATCTCAAATTTCTGTGTCCATGGAACAGTGTGTCCACACTCCCATTTAATCTGTTTTGTTTGTGTCCTTGGAAACACTTCATTGCTCTGAGCAACCTGGTCTAGTGGAATGGGTTTTAGAAACAGATGATCGTTGAGGTTGCTTCCAACCCAAACCATTTATGATTTTTTGAAATTAACTTAGAAATCATCGAGCAACTTCTGCATCTACCATGGACTTGTTCTGGCATTTTAAGAGGTAAATTTTATGTGTTTTTATTCTTGACATGGCATCAGTGTTACAGCATTCGAGGATACCTTCCTAAAGCATGACTTGGAATAGCCAGTGTTTTGTATAAAAATACCAGCATATTTCAAACAGGACATTTCTGTACAAAAACTTGTGACTTCATCACAGTGTTTCAGTGCAGGATGAAGCTGTTGTTATGGTAATGCTGTTTACATAACAATTTGAGATGATGTACATACTATTTGCTCGGAGTATCCAGTCCCTGAAGACTTTTATCCTTTCACTGCACAATTTCTTGTTCCACAAAATCCTGGCAGTCTAATTGAAAATATAGGCATCTTCCCATGATAAACTGAAAAGCATGTTCCTTTCGTTTATTTGAGAAATTATTGCCTTGCTATTTTGGAGCTCCCAGTTCTGATCTCATTAAAAAGAAAACCAAATATTTTTAGAGTTTTACAGTGAGCACATAATGGTTGCAGTGCTGCCTTTGATCTATAAGTGGCAGCATTTATTTGTTGGTGCCAGTAGAATTTGTAGCAGGATTGTCTGATGTTTTCTGAAGTCTTGTGTGTCACATTGCTTCATTTCCAACTGTATTATATGTAAATCAGCGGCACCTTCATGCCAGCGGAAGCACAATTTGCACAGTAATTGGTGGCATTTTGCAATAATTCCATTTTCACATTACTGCTTAGTATACATTTGAGAGAGAGGTTTTCATAAACAAAGTTCTCACAAATCTTCTCTTACCACCCTGGTGATTTTTATATTTTTGTCTTTCTCAGTGTTTAGAAACACCTTTTCATTGATTTAGTAGTCATTCAGTCAGTGGCTGTGCAGCAAGCATGGTTGTAATGCCATTGCACATGTGGTTTGATGTACCGACATCCTCCAATTTTAGCTAAGTTACACTATCTGGATGTAACTCTCCTGAGTCTTATGAAGGGGTTGGAATAGGAGCCCCAGTCCATCCTTCAGCTGCTTTCTTGCCAAGCATTTACTGACCAAAATTTTAGGTCAAGTTGTAGTGCAAGGTTTGTGCTTACTTTGGATTATGTCTGTATCGAAGATCTCAGAAGTGTGTGCTGCTAAACCAGCAGGAGAAATGAACCCACACACAATCACCTGGAGAAAGATTTCAGGTCGGAATTGCAATTTAATAGAATGACTACAATAAATGCAATAGTATACAGAAACACTGGCTTCAACCAACCGAGTCAGAGTACAACCTGACACTCTCTTGGTCAGGGTGGTGGTCACAGTCTGCTTAAGCAGTGGTTGCAGTCCTGTTGGAGTAATGATTGTGGTCCTGTTGGAAGCGGTGGTCCTGTGGAAAGGTCTGGTCTGTCTGTGGAAGTTCAGGTCCTCCTCTGGATGTTCACTGGTGGTGGTGTCCCAAGTCCCCAGACCTCAAGATTTTATGTGGCCAGATTCAGGTGGTACCTCCCCCAGGGTAGGGAGTTTCACGATGGAATGATATAATCCTATGAGTCACAGATATTCCTGGAGTCCTTGTAGCCCTTTAGTTTGTGATGGCCCATTAACGGGGATGACCCGCTCGGAATTGGTGTGACTGTGCTTCCCCAGAAGGAGTTATCAGGGCTGAGTCATTACCCTGCCTCTCAGGGTTGTCTCTTTTTTCCCTTGTCTCAAACACTCAGCTCGTAGTCTGAGAGGTGGGGTGTGCACTGGGCAGCTGTTGCAAACCACCCACCATTAACAGGTCATGATGTAGATGGAAGTAGAGTACATAGTTTGATTACACCCATATTGGCACCCTTTTTCCTGTAACCACAAGATGGCAATCCTTTTTACTTGAGCTGGCTGGGTTTTAAGTAACAGGTGCCAAATGCTGTCCCGTTGTCTAGCATTTATATTTTTATAGTGTCTTGCTCTGCCACCCCATCTGGGCACCTGAAAGAGCAGCATTGGAGACTCCATAGTCATTCTGCACTGACAGCATACCTTTGAGTGTTCCAAATAAAACCTCCAAGACTGATACTTCTACAAACTTTTTGAAAATGAGGATGCAAAATTGTGCATAAAATACCTGTCCAGGTGCTTTTAGATTACATTACTCACTAGTGAGTATGGAGGTAATTTTGCTGGAGAACTGTTGAGCCCCATACAGCCCCACAGAGTCTGCCTTGTACCAATAACCATCCTCTGAGATGTCTGCCTCTGAAGCTTACTCACTGGAACTGTACTCACCATAAACTGAAAAAGGACAACTGCATAGTAGGTGTTAAAGTATTTCTGTACTAAATGTCATTAATTTAAATGTCTCTGCTTTGTAGTCAACTATTGTAGTCTTCCAAAGCTACAGGCTGGATACCAAGGAGACCTTTCTGAAAGAACAAAACTTCTTTTTCTAATTCGACAGGTCGTAGTACTTTTCAGAGAGGACATTCAGCACTAGGAAGGGTGTTATGTTGGAAGACTGACGGCTGCCTTTTTGCACCATGATGAGTGTGCTGTTGTTGCTACTTGAGAGATTATTTTCAGAAACATACAAGAAACACAATCATTAACTAAAATGCCTGAGTAAGAAGAAGAAAGGCTGAAAAATTCTAGGACATCAGTATGGATTTTATATGTCTTAAGGGTTACACTGATAATTTTTCTCAAAGAAACTTTGCACACTCTAGTCAAAACAAAACTTCTTCTGTGTTTCTTTTTCTTGGTTCAGCCCCAGCAGGGGAATAAATATCCATGTTGCTTCCTAAAAATGCATAATGTAGTTTGATCTCCTTAATAAGTCCTTTCATAATCACAATATCATCAGAAAGGTGTATATGTTAATCTTCTATGTTATATTACAAAATATCACACATCTGATATAGATAGATTTGATATTTGTATATATTATATGCAGGAAATACCAGCTAAAATCTATAGCCAACCATTCTATTCCCTGGTATCAGAGATGTTGAGTACTGTGTCACTGAAACATTGTAAGATGCTTGTATCAAATAATTGCTGTCTGAGATTTCCAGACTTGTTTGGTACAACATATTCCTCAAAGACATGAAGTCTCTTCAGAGAGGTCTGAAGGCAGAAGGTTCTTCTCTGGAAGAGTCTTTTGAGTGGATCCTGCTTATCACTGGGTTAACAGTAAAAACTAATTACAGGGCTCTATTCTCAGACTTAATGGCATTGAGCCTTTCTGACTTCAGCCCTGAGACATGAAAACTGACATATTGATATGGGTCCTCAGCTTCTTCCCTGAGGGATTTCTTATGCTAATGCACAGATAACAACCCAGACCTTTACTTACATGTTTCATTATGGGCATTCTCAAATGATCTCTCTAATACACTTCTAGGAAAATGGTGATGGAGAGGTTCTTCATCTAGAAGTACATGTAGGCAAAAAAAGTGTATGGACCAGCGTTTTTGGAGGGAGATGTTTGGCATCAGAAGGCAGTTATTCACTGAGTGTTTTTTGGTCCTGCAGGATTATGGGTGCAACTGCCTCCCACAGTATTCTCTACATGCTAAAACAAGCTCAACAATAACGTTTCAGAGATACTGTCACATTATAATCCTGGTATTAATTTTCAAAAATCAGCACTGTGGTGGAGTGAAAAAATGTGTCTCAAAACCCTACTTTCCTATCAGTCATCTTGAGCCTAAGTTTCCTCTGTTCCTGCCTCTGGTGTGTGCGGAATAACTCATTACTCAAAATACCCATGTTTTTAAAGGAACTCAGATTATTTGAGGTGCAAGTTACAAATCGGCAGTATTCTGAAAAGTATTGGTTTTGTTATAAAGCATTAAGGGAAAATTGCAATACAGATGAGAAAAACAATTTCCTGCTCATGCTAAATGTGTAATTCTGTAGCTACAGTTGCACACTAAGTTATACTTCGAGCTTAGGAGAAGCAATAGTGTCATTTAAAGAATGAAAAGGAGAATGATTTCATGTAATGTAACATTCAGTTAATATATTATGTGTTATATTCCTCTATATTGCTTAACATATATAATAGATAGCATACAAGTTAGAGATGTATTTTGAAATAATATAATGTAAAATTTAAATGCCTTAGAAGGAAGTTACTACATTTTGCACGTAAATGTGTGAATATGAGAGCATTAATGTATTTCTGCTGTGTGTGCTACTCAGCTGCAGAGGGCTGCAGAGTTGACTTCAAAGTAGAAAGGCCTTTTACATGAATGCTCCTCCTCCTTTTGTTGCTCAAAATGTCTGAATGAAATTAACATTTTAATCCCTGCCTGCATTTGTGTACTGAATGTCATCTTTTCTAAAACTCTTCCTTTCAGAAGATGGTATATGTACCTTGATAATAGCTAGTGTAAATAGATGGAAAAAGCAGTTTTTACCTGGAAATGTTCTGGGTTTGCTGGAAAGAGTAAGATTTTTTTCAATTTTTGTAAGTTTGCAGGTGATTGCTCCTCCACATTTCCTTATGTAGTTTTAAATATATATATCTTCTCTAGAAATAGCAGTACCAAACCATCCCAGTGCCTTTCTAAATGCCTGAAAGGCTCACATACCTTGTTTTCTATTTATATACTTGTTCCCATGTAAATGTTGAAAAATATGTCTGGTCCTGGAATCCAGGAAGTACATTTGTTTTCTATGCAAGATATGGCAAGTGTCTGCACTCTTTTAACTAGTAGGCCTAGAAGGGGTATTTATATTTTTATATATACAGATATACATATATTTGTATATACACACACACATATATACACACATATACATATATATATACACACATATGCATCTGCCCCTCTCTCTCTCTCTCTCTCTCTCTCTCTATATATATATATTTTTTTTTTTAATCTCCCTGATCATGTTTTTATCATCACTGTTTTACTTCTTATTCTGCTTTAATATACTCTTCTGCTTTTGGTAATTTACATAAACATACATAGTATATGAATAATGCATAAGACTTATTTTAAATGCAAGGCTCCTAGCTCCCACAGTGCAGTAGTGTATACAACAATTTGATTGGTTCTGCTCTGTTTTCATTACTGGCAATTTCTGGGAACACAATAGAGATTGAAAAGGCTGACAGGAATGGACAGTATTTATTTTGTGAGAAATATCTGTAGCCTTTTCAAGGCAATTGTATTGCAAAGTTTTGTGTGAAATTATTGCTCCTTGATTTTATTTTGTTTCCCTGGGAAGAATGCATCAAAAGGTCTGTGAATGTTCCTTTGTGGATTGAATCAGATCTGTGGTTTGGTTTTTTGGGGATTTTTTTTAAGGCTATTGCTGGATTTTTTCCCCATTTCCATAAATGTGAGCATGAGCGATAAGTAAGTAATCATCAGATTCTCAAGGTTCCTCAGTGAGAGTAACAAGACAATGCTAACAAACACTTGAAGAAGTTGAAATAGATTGACTTTAAAGAGTTAAAATATAGGGATTTTAGTTTAAATTTTAGTTTAGGGATTTGAGATTGTTTGGATTTTTTCCCCAGGAGAATGAAATGGCTTCTGAAATGTACCATTTTCATCCAAGTCAGTTGATGCTGTTATAGCATATAGATTATCCTTACATTAAGCACGTATTTTTAATATAGGAGAAAGACACGGTGTTAATTAACCAAGATGCACAAAGGTTTTACTTTTATTTTAGCAGTATCTTAGTCTATATGCTTATGCAAAAAGAAAATACGTTTTTTTTACTATTCTTCTCCCCTCAAACAACTATCATTTATTAACAAGATTGGGGAAAGCTACTGCTGTTTATGATTTGAGCAATAAGTTTTCAAGCTTTTCAGGTATGTTCACGAAAGTAGTATTTTTCTGAAATAAAATGAAGGCCAGTGTGCCAGCCTGACTATTCACCCATAATCATCATTCACTTTCGGTCAGATGCAGAAAAAAGGTTTCTTTTAGAAATTTTTCTCTATGTAAATTACTTGAAAATTTTTTCTGCTTTCTTTTGGTATTATAGGACAAGATCTAAAGTTACTGTAGCAAACAGTTTCACAACATGCTTAACTGTAGCTGTAGATGATTAGGTCATGTACAAGCTCTCACAGGTTTAATTAATATTTTTAATAGCTGAGAATACCGTCATATAACCATCTGCTACTTACATAAATAATTCTGTAAATTATTCGTTTTATCTGCTGATGGCACATCACATCTAAGCAACCAAAACACAGTGCTGAAATGTCTTTTTTTTAACATCAACAGATGAACTTCGTCAAGTTTTAGTATTTAGTATTTCAGGTCCTTGACAGCTCATTTCTGATAGGTTGCCTGAGCAAAACTTTATTTTTCTTACTCCTGTCCTGACAAAGACAAGTAAGGGATTAAATGAATAAATAACCACAACTTCTGAGCCCCCCAGTGTGCAAGACAAGTGATGTTTTCTGTGTTTTCTGTATATGTTCTTGCACTTTACTGTTTTGAAAACCAATTCCAAAATGTTGCTAATAAATGCTTGGAAATATTTAAAAGGAATATTCTGTTCTTAAGAATAGAATAAAAGGAATATTCTTATTTCTATTCCTCTGCAAAATTCTAGTGCAGGATTTTGTTTTGATTCTGTGATACCATCAGTTCTGTCGTGAAAACACACAAATGTCCATAAAAACTATTTAGCCAGCTGCTAAAACATAAAGCACCTTTCACACTTCTAATCACTGCAGAAGAAAAGCTTTTTTCCAGAGACATGCAAATCCCAAGTCAATGAAGCAGACAGACTGCATGGTTTGTTACCAACCAAATATCCAGATAATTTTCTATTCACAAACTCAGGCTCTCTTTTTAGTAAACCTTGCATTAAATCAGATTTTGATGAGATTTTTTTTTGTGACTAAACTTGGTGGAAAGACAGAAAGTTAAGTTAACTTGTGGGATTTGTGGGGGAATGTAGGTTTTGAGGTTTGTTTTGGTTTTGGGTGTTTTTCTATTGTTGCTTCTTTTGTTTTGTTGTGGGTGTTTTTTGGTTGTGGTTGTTTGTTTTTTTGGTTTGGGGTTTTTTTTTTTGGTGGTGGTGGCCTTTTTAAATTTTTTTTCCTTGCCGAGGAGAAAGGGGAGAAAGTTCCTGTGCATTGAATAATTCTAAATATTAAAAAAAAAAAAAAAAAAGAGAGAGAGAAAACGCGTTTTGGTTCATTTGGCTCTGATCTTCCCACAAATACTGTAAATTTAATAGAGTGGAATCCTAATGAAGATGCTCTGGCAGATGGCCCTTTGTCTCCATTAAGAAGAATTCTTGACTAACTGAAGACACTACTTGAATAGTAATTTCTTTGGGAACTTGTGGTGCCCATCAAACCCCTGGGAGGCTCTCAGTCCAGTCTCTCAGTGGGTGCAAGCCAGAAAGGCTCTGCTGGAGCCTGCAGAAATGGCTGAGGCTGCGGCTGTGCTTCCCGCAGTTGGAAACCAGCGTATCTGGACACAAATGCGACTCCAGTCCAGGATTATGGGTCCCACTGGATCCTGTTGACACAGTGAAGTGCAAGTGGTTGGCCAAATCACTTGACAAATCGAGGTTCTAAGGGTGATCAAATCGGCTAATCCAGAATGGTTGTGAGATGACCATCATGGTAATCCATGATGGTGATCTGAGCTGAAACAAGCCACTGAGAGGCAGGGATGAATGTTAAACTGATTGTACACCAAAGAAGAGGAGTCAGTGAATGAAAATGCTCATGAAGAAATTATAAAGAGGAATTTGTGAACTATGGGGACACCAAAAACTCACAGATACCACTGTGTCATTAGGTCATGCCCCTGATGTGGAGAGCAGTTTTATTAATTTCACAGTGATTGCTGAGAAAAATAATTTAATTTAAACATTCTTTTGTCATTAAAAAAAATGATACAGTAGAGGTAAACAACCTTAGTAAGACATTTTTCCTTTAAAACCACTTTTTTCTGCTAGTATTCAGTAACTTGTGTGCAAAGCATGGTTTAAGTGCTCAGCATCTTACAAAGGAGTTCAGTCTCATTAGAAGTGGGTCATAAAATCATCCTCATCACATCTACCTTTTGTATACCTGACACTGGTCTGTCGTACCTCAGCTCCATCCTGTCACGATACAATCAATAATAAAACAAAAAAACTGAAAACGTCTCATTTTCATGTTGAATACCTGAAACTGTTTTTCCTTCTTTTTCTGTAATTGCAAGGATTTTGATTCTTGTAATCCTCTCCTTTCTGAGTAGACTGTTCAGTGGGTGTCATTTCAGCACCTGTACAATTATTTCTATTGTTGGCATATTGTGCTGGTGGTGGTGTGCTTCCTCACCATTAACTTGAATGCAAGGGCTGGAGGCTGCTGGGTCTGGAGGAAACCTGAATGCTGAAAATCTCTGGGATGTCCTGTGTTGGGGTGCAGGACAGTGGAACAGGGCAGAAGCATTTTCCTTGTAGAAGAACGAGATGCAGCCAAGCTTCTAGAGGCTGGGCAAACTCATGCTATTGCAAAACCTCACACTCAGAAACGTCTTTTCAGGATGACACTGGTCCCAATCCCACTTAGTAAACCTCTAACATTACTAGCATGGAAGGAAAGTTAAGTCAGAAGAGCCGAATGCTAATCCTGAATGTATCAGATGTGTTTTGTGAAGTCCTTGGTGACTTTTGCCAATGGTTCAGTGCTGGCATGCAGCCATTTCCTTCATGGCGATTCCCCATGACTGGCACGTGGTGTTCTTAGTTTCTGAGTTCTTCTTCTGGTTTACTTGTACGTTGTCTTCCTGTAATTACTAAAATTTTAGTATCAGTAGAAGTGATGGCAACTGTTTTATAGTGCATACACACATGCATGCCTTTCCTGCACCTTAAATCAAGCTAAATGGTTGTCTGAATTAGATTCAAGAAAGTCAATTCCCCATAAATTCTGATCTGGTATCATGCTTTGGACACTATTCTACATTATCATTGCTAATTAGGAGCTGAGCTGCTCAAGTACTACATTACACTGCGTGAAATGCCTTCTGAAGTTCAATTTGAATTCGGTATAAGCAGGGTTTTTAAATAGAGTTATTGTTTTATGCCTAGCCTGTTTCATGAAGGAAAATGGATAAATTCAAGGTAGAACTTGTTCAACTATAAGCAGTGGCACAGTGATTACCTGAAAGATGCTCTGCTTCAGATCAGTTGAAGAAGACTCAACCATTGGTCACCCTGTTCACATGAGGAGGACTGCATTACTTGCTGTGAGCATGAGAAAGGCTACATGACCCAGCCAGAGAGCACTGGCTTCTTTCTTCTGCTATGAAGAAATTGCTTTGCCACTTAGGTCAGCATCATGATGTAAATCTAAAGATTCTGAGATGTCTGAGCAAATCAAGGCATTTGGACACTGATGCTTTTTAATCTATCTCCTTGTCTTCTTTTTCCTTGTACTTTTAATTTTTGATGTAAGTAGTAGGAGGGGAAAACACAGTTTAGTTATAGAGAAGTAGCTACTACAACCAACTTAATCTTTTCCTCTCTTTCAGCTTGGGAAGAACTTGATGATTATTATTGTCTTCATCTTAATTTTTTTTTGATGATGATGGTGTTTATCAGATTCTTGTCCTTACTGGAAGTGGAGAAAAACATTAATATTTTGAAAATGATTACTATCAATTCCAATTTCAGTCTTCTAGGGCTGAGTTCTTGTCTCTGTTTAGAGACCAGTTTAGGAGAAAAACACTCTGGAAATGAGTGTTTCCTCTAAAGGAAAGGGTTCCCTTTCTGCTAATAAAAAAAAAGAATATTAGTGGGTGAAAGTGAAAAAAACCTCAACTGTTTATTGACAAACAGAGTGCCCATATGGAACGAAAAAGAAAAATGAAGAAATGCTAGATATTGAATTGTCTGACTTTACCCTCCTACCTCAACAAAAAAAAAAAAACAAAAAACAACCCAAAAATGCCAGGGAAAGGGAAAAAAAACTTCCATAATGGCTGCAATGTGGTGGGGGACGGAAAAAAGAAATGGCGCCGGCTTTTGTCTCAGGGAAGGAAAAGAAACAAAGGGTTCATGGATCAGCTTGGGAAAAACAGATGAGAACCTGTTGAATCTCTGATGTTGGTCTCCACAGCAGATGAAGCTGGTGGATTTGGTGTTTCTCTTGTTGGTTCGGCTTTTCTGAGGTCTGGGGCTGGGACAGAGCAGCCCCTTGGCTTCCCGCAGGTCCCCAGCCAATTCTTCTCCCGTCAATTTGTTCTCTCTGATCTCGGACCAAAACCAAACCGAGCAGTTCAAGACAAAACAAAGGCCTCTGAAGGATTGCTGCCGCAGTCTCCAAGGCCAGGGAAAGGGAAAAAAAAAACCTTCTTGCCTAAGCTAACAAAACCCAAGCTGTCTAAGCAAATGAAGAGAGCCCAGTCTGCGTAGCACCATGGACACCTGAGGAGTGAAGCTTTGAAAAAGCCCGTGCAAGTCTCCCCCACCTCCAGACCCACCTTAAAGCTACAGCAACCATTTCCGGGCATTGAGCAGACAATCAGGGCATAGAAAACCACCCCAAGACAATTATGAAGCCTTGATGAAATCCTTAGTCAAAACACTCACTGTAGGCATTTGCCTGATTAAAGAGATTTTCTTGATCTGCAGGGATGGCATGACAATAATTTCCAGCACTGAGTTGTTGAGGAATATGTTTAGTGCAGGTAGCTGAGTGTGCAGCTGCAAGTTGAACTCTGGATGGGGGAAATGTTGGGAACCTGGGGCAAGAGGCTGCGACCTCCTCTGCACCTTTGCACAGCAAAGAGATGGTACTTCTGGCATGAGCCATGGGATCAGACACTCAGAGAGAGGGTGACTCACCAGAAAGGCTCCAGACTACCGCACGCATGGACTGTGAGGGTATAAAAGCCATGGGGTTCCTTGGCTGGGGGACCCGCCTTTGAGGCAGCCACTCCAGCTGTTTCCATGTTGCTGTGCTGTGAATAAATTGCTTTAAGGATATGGACATCTGGGAGTCTGCTGTGGGAAACCTGAGGCTGAACCACCAAGGAAACCTAGTCTGACTTTATGAATGGGATGTGTGGGGAGTCCAGCAGGGACCCATCGGGTCACTGAGGCTGCCCTGGGTCCCAGCAGTGACAGTCTCTGGTGGTGCAAGAGTGAAGGACAGAGTGGCTCCTGGGTGGGCAAAGAGGAAAGATTCCCTAACAGACCCTGCTATCTGTTCTCCTGTGCTATAAGAAAAGGTTCTTTTCTTGCCTATTGAGGAAAAAACCCACCCACCTTTATGTATTATGGTACATCAAACTTTTCTAGCTGTTTTTCAGAATGCTGGTAGACAGATATTTAGCTGCTGTGAATCCACATGGTGAACCTGACTTTAATGGAACGGTATTTTTTTCACTACTGCTGATTATATGCCCTTAGTTTTATTGAAGAGCTACAAAAATTTTCTGCTGACTGATGCTTACATTCATCATGAAATATGTGACATCCTAGATTTTCCCCATTGTCTTGCTAACCGAAACCTAAGTGGGTGATGAGTTATGTTTGCGTCCAAGAAAAGCTATCCTTACAGGTTTATCCATTCATCAGTCAATTAAAATTCCCAAATTAGTTCAATTAAATCCCAGTTGTCTCAGATCTCTTAGGTTCCAACTTTTTCTCTTCCTTTTCTTTCCAAGAAGATTTTCATTTTATAACATCTTGGTTAGTCATCAAAGAGACTTTAGTGGAAAATGTTGGCATTTCTTTTGATGTGTCCCTGTGAATAAACTATATACCCTGTAAATCCTTTCAGAATCTTAGTGTAAGAGCCAGGATTTCTTGGTTGGTTGGTTCATCATTGGTATGTGTATGCCTGTGTATTTTCAAATATCAATTATTTCCTGACACTCTCTTCCACTGCTTTAGAAAGTAATTGCGGATGGATTCCTAAGTCCCCAGAGCTGTTAAGTCCAGGACAGCATAATATGGACTTGCAATATTTATCTCTTTCAACTCATTTTTTAGGGTCAGCATTTGAATCTGAAACAGAAATCCGTTTGTGTCATTCAAGAAATAGAGATCTAGTGGAAGACTAGACTCTGTCCAGTGACACCTGTGCATCAGATTTCCACCTACCATGACAATAACTATGTGGGCAAATAAATGTAAGGATTTCATTGTCCCTGTAGTCAGAGGCATGACTGTGCATGAAGACTGCCTGGGTTGAAATGGGTTTTTTAGGTTGGGTTTTTCCTCACTGCTGTACTGAGCTTGTGATGGCCTTTGAACTACATCACAGTAGAAAGTTTATACCCTCTTGCAGTGGATAGGAGGGGTTTGCCCCAGCCACCTCCATGTATTTTATCTGTCATTGTGTTAATATGAGGAGGTGACAAGCACTTTCCTTGGTAGAACCTGACCTTGTTGGTATTAATATGAGAATTATGCAATGCAGCAAAACAAAGCTGAAAACATAACCAGTGTTGGTTCAGGTATGCTGATTTAAGTTGAAAAAGGGAGTCACACACGATAAAATAATAGAATCATAAAATGGTATGGGCCACGGTGATGTCCAGGAGAATATTGATCCACAGTTCTCAAGATCTTACATTTCAGCTGCATTGGTTGCAGCACACCTTAATCCATTTTTATGACTACTGTAATCTGAGCCAAAGTCAGCTCTCGATCTGCTGGTTGTGTCTGCTGCATAAACATTTTTTTGATCTCAATATGATTTCCCGTAAAGGGATGATAATGAGGGAATTCCTTTTGATTTTAAAATCTCTTAATCTACAGAACATCATTTCCTCATAAACCCACATATATTGAAGCTATGGCTGAGGAACTTTTAGTAATCTGCAGAATTCCCAGGATTGCTGGGGTTTTTGACACATATATTTATTTGCAATTATTTGCATTCAGTCTCTGCACAGCTCGTAGCACACTGTGACAAAGCTGTGTGTGAACGTGTATTCTTTATGTCCTCCTGCGAAGGCCCTGCCTACTGTGACCAGGGAGCTTCTATTCATATGATAAACAGAAAGTTGCAGCCAATTCACATTATTATTTCAGTCTGTTGCTGTTCACGTGGTGCTCTTGTTGGCTGGAACTGCTGAGGGGAAAAGGAGACTCGTTACACAGAAGCAATTGCAGGTTTTCCATTGGAAAAAAAAAAAAAAAAAGAAGGTAAGCAGCTAGAGTACTGCCCTAGGTTACAATGTAAGATGTAACCAAAAGTATGTATTCTATTATGATATTCACAAGCTGTTAAAGCAGGTGGGGCAGTGCTCATTATGTCCTACCATGACTCATCCCTGATAACTCCCTCGGGGGCTATCTCTATTTAATGGGCTGCCAAGGACCCACTGCATGACTCGTGGAATGACATCATCCCATTGGGAGATGCTCCGCCCAGGGGGGAGGAGCTAAGCATTCCCACCTGGATGTAATCTGGGGTTTGGAACAGCACAAGCAACCCTCACATACTGGATTCCCAGAGGACAAGAGCTACCACTGGACCTTCAGGTGAAGACCAGACCCTTCTACAGGATCACTGCTTCAACAGGACCACTTCATCTGGACTGCTACCACCACCCTGACTAACAGGGTGTCAGGTTGTATCCTGACTCTGTCAGTGTTCTTGTACTATTGCATTTATTTTAATTTTCCTATTAAATTATAATTCTGACTTGTGATCTCCCACTGGTTTGTTTTCAAACTACTACAAGTACATAAGAGATAAAGAGTCTGAAATGAAATTTTACAGTTGCTCTGGGCCTTTGGAGCTATCTGCAGATAAATCTGATTGTTCAGAGTCTCCAGCCAGAGATTAGCAGAGGGTCCGAAGTGGGATTAAGACATGAGAGGCTTGTCGCTTGTTGTGTTCCTGCAGGTCATGTCCAGTCTAGTACCAGAACTTTGAGTTATAAACAGTCTGAGTCCACTCCTGTTAAAAAATGCATTGCAGAAGCTGCTGTCATGAGCATCACTGTGATCCTGCCTTCTCAAGCAGATGAGTTGTACAGCTTGGAAAAAACCTAGGATCATCTGCTTAATGACTCACTGAGTGATTTGTTTGCTGTTTACATATTCTTATGATTTGTTTGCTGTTTACATATTCTTAAGAAACTGCTGTTGTGCTCAGGCTTCCTCTTTTCCTCAGCACAAGTGCAATTTGTTGATTATGAAGGGCCTCACCACATCCAAGCAGGAAGCTGAAAGACGATATTCTAAGTCTGTGTTGGCCTGTACTGTGCCTTCCAATATGTGTACCCATTTCCCCACCCTTTGTGCAAGAATGGGAGAAAGAGTGTATTTTCCTTATGTTTTATCTTTTTGTGGCAGATATCTTAAACATCCAGCCTGCTCTTGGTGTTTATATGGCCAAGGAGTCGTCCCTTCTCTGAAACTTCTCTTTGTAAAGCCAAATACTTAAAACATTCCTTTATTCACAGCCATTCCTTCCCCTTTAGTGGCCTAACTGTAAATTTAGCTCAAGTTTTTGAAGGTGAAATTGTTTCCCTGCCTGTCCTTGCTACTAATGCTGTTTTTTACTTGCTTATTTTTCTGCATCCCTTTCTTCACTCCAGTTCCATGTAAGTTAAGTGGAAGAGAACTTGGGCTGAAAAAGCACATTTTCCTCTGGACATATCATTTCAAGACAGGCTACCAGTACTCAATGCTGGCAGCTTCTTGCCCTTTACTTAAAACTTGTCTGTGAATGCAGCTGTGAAGAGTTTTTGTATCACGTGTAAAATGTCATCAGAAAAGAATGGTACTTTCCTGGCACATTCCCAAGTGAAGGGTAGCTGTGTATGTGCTGTTGTCCAGGAGCTCCACCTGCCTTGCCAGTACTTGTACCATATTGACTCCAGTCTTCCAATTCTAAAAGGCATTTCCATCTTGTTACTGACTCTTGTCTTATATAAAAATGCAGTTTCTTTCCTTGGTGGTATGAGGCAAGATTTCCAGAAGGTAGCTGTCATGGGGAGAGTGGGAGATTCAGACAAAGTTTATTAGAGAATCCCTTCCACTGAGTCGTGAGATGAAGAAAGAGCTCCCTTTCTTTGTAAACTCCTTCTCGGAGAGGAGTCAAGGTGTGGCTGGATCTAATCCTAGCCCCAGACTTTGTCAAAGGTTTATTTTTAAAGGATTTTACAGGTATAAGTGAACCTTTATGCAACTTTGTCCTGCAGGATTAAGGATGGTAAACTAAATATATTTACACAAATATATATGATTTATTAAGATAATGATTAGGCAAGAGGAATTAATCAGAATTATTTACTACGCAGTATAGGAGCTATAACTACTAGTATAGTATAGTGCACTGTTTTGAAGCAATATTGAAAAAAGTATATNTCCCTTCCACTGAGTCGTGAGATGAAGAAAGAGCTCCCTTTCTTTGTAAACTCCTTCTCGGAGAGGAGTCAAGGTGTGGCTGGATCTAATCCTAGCCCCAGACTTTGTCAGAGGTTTATTTTTAAAGGATTTTACAGGTATAAGTGAACCTTTATGCAACTTTGTCCTGCAGGATTAAGGATGGTAAACTAAATATATTTACACAAATATATATGATTTATTAAGATAATGATTAGGCAAGAGGAATTAATCAGAATTATTTACTACGCAGTATAGGAGCTATAACTACTAGTATAGTATAGTGCACTGTTTTGAAGCAATATTGAAAAAAGTATATTAAAGCAATTGTAGTAAAACCAGCAAAAACAATCATTAAATAGAGATTGATGTTACTCACCCATACTGACAACTGTGGGCAAATGTCTTTCACTTAGCCTTGAGAACTAACCTTGAGGGGTGTCCATACTCAAGGGAGGAATCTCCACACACACTCCAAGAAGGGATTTGTTAGAAGACCCTGCTGTGAAAGTATGGGATTGGGTTTTATAGTATAAAATGACTGACTGTCAGTCAGATGCCTCCAGGTCAGCTGTGTCAGTTCTGTAGCTATAGATAAGTTAATATTAGTATCACTTGCTTTTTTTCCTTTATTTGGTACTTTATCAGGTCTACCACATCTTCATCCCACTATCAGGATGTTTAACTTTAGGACTGGTGAGTCAGACTGGTTTCAGCATTATTAAACACCAAAAGCCAGCAAGACTTCCCCTTCATTTGTGAGTGCCCTTTGCAAACAGGGCATTTATTGAGTTGTTTTACACCACTGCAGACAGAGCAACCTGCTACAGTAGCCTGTAAATTATTCAGAAGCTAGAATAAAATTGATTTAGTTGAATTATTGTTTTACTCTAAAGCATTTCTTGGGCATAACAATGCAGGTAAAGCTATCCTAATAAAAAAGAAAGCCTCTTGGCTGAGTAAAAAATTCTTATTTGTTCATACCAAGAAAATAACTTATGTTTTACACCGGTTTCTTGACTGAAACATTAAAATCTGTGATTTGTGACCATTAGGATTATGGCAATGCCAGAGTTTTTGCTGGTCACCTGGGAATATTCATAATGACCAGCTTTCTTGGTGGAGCATTAAAATCAGGCTTGCTTGATAAGGAATCAAAGAAGCTGAGTGTTCAGTGGGCTTCTGCAAGGTTGTGAGAGATGCTGGCTGCTGCCAGGAGAAGTGAGGTCTGGAGAAACACATAACTGAACGGGCTGAAGTCTTGTGCTAAGATCAATTCAACAGTTTTGGTATTTAATGGTGGACATCAAGTTAGTGAGTGGGAACTAAGAAGCTAGAAAAAGATATTTGAGAAACTGACTGCCCAGTAGTTTCTTCTGAGCACCTCATGCAGTCATTATGTGCACAGTGGAGGAAAATGTTATGATTTTATACTGCTTTGGAAGTGATTTGGCAAGGTATAAAGTCATAGAGAATGAAGGACTGTTTAATTGCAATAAGCACAAACATATTCCATCTCAAACTTTGCATTAGGGACATTAAAGGACTTTTAGATGTTTTGTAGGCTTCAGAGTTTCTGATTAACATTGTGGAAATAAAACCACCAGCCCAGGAGCTAGGCTACATTTCACTGTGCATATTAAAATTGTATTTCAGTGCTTGTTATTGTACTTTTGTTAGCTTCTGGTATTTATCTGTTTCAAATCCTGTCATTGTGTGCTCCCATGCTATTAACAGTACAGAAGAGTTAATGTTGGTAAATGTTCCAAAACATGCGACACTTTACTATTAGAAGACTTCTAGTTAAATAAATTACCTGTTGAAATGGACAAAAGGATAAGCCTTTCAAAGCAATTCTTTAAGAAAATTTAAATGTGTATTGTGCTTTGTTCGTGAATCAAGATCATCTTTGGAGTTTTTCCTTTCCTTTAGCTAAGGCTATACATTGTCCCTGGAAGAGGGGCTAGGATCACCATGCCACATAGCAAACATCAATTCAACAGTGTAAAATCATATAAGCAGGTCCACGAAAGCTATTTTTTCCCTCCAAAAATTGCTCTAGGTTGAAAAAAATCTGCATGTCAAAACAGAAGGGAATGTTAAGTACTTGAATGAAGACGATGGAGAACTCAGACCCAAATCTGCAAAGGTAAAGGTTTGTAGAACCATGCTGGAGTTTTAGCTAATAAGCTTTATTTTCACAGTAGGGACAGGGTGACTGTGTGTTCCTAGCTGATTTCTTGGCTTGTTTGACAGATGGTAATGTATGAAGTCACCAAAACTCTACTCTTATTCTTATTTTGGGCATTGATTTTGTATAGAAGTGCAGTTGTACACATACTACCAGGCTGACTCCTAGGAAAATGATACATATGTGGTTGTATTAACACTGCATAATTATTGAACTTTTGAGCAGTTTTGACAGCCAGCCAGCCAGTTCAGTGATGTTAATTTCTTGTGAATACTGTAAAGAATTGACAGCTAGTCACGGAAAGGGAGCTGGATTCATCCATGACAAAACTGAAGTGGGAAATGTGAAGGACTTGGCCATCCTCTTCTTGCTGGCAGGAGCCAGCCAAGTGGGGGCAGGATGGAAAATGCAAGCCCAAATTCGTGCTCCCCAGTGAGGCAAAGGCAGTTATAATTCAGATTCTTGTCCTTTCTAGAAGGCAACAGCCAGCTAGTCAAACAGCGTGCACATGTTGGCTGATCCATCAGCACACACATAATCGTGGCCTATGCTGTCAAGCCTGGCAAATAGAGGGAAGGAAAGAGAGATGGATAACCAGCAGGGAAACATTTTGGGGCCAGAGAAAACAAATCCTTTGGAAAGCGGCCCTTCTTCGTTCACTTACTACTAATCAGTGAGCACCTTTTTTCCTCCTCTGTGACCACATGTTTAGCCTGGAGAGATTGGCCAGTGGCAGGAGAAGGAATATTTGAAGGAAGAGATGCTCTTCAGCACACAGCCCTTTTGTGGTTGTCACTGCTTTGTGGAGACAGGTAAGATAGAATTGAGCTACAGGCTGTGGGACATGCTTGGAGAATGCCATGGCAGCATAGAGACGTTTATCTCCGCCTGACCTTGGGGGGAAGAAATGCCACAGGGCAGACGCCCTACGGAGAGGAGCCTGCTGGAGGAGTGAACAGCTCGTGATCACCCCCATGTAAGGACATTAAGAAAGTGTGTTGCTGACATGGCAATGTGTGATAGGTCGCTTAGTGAGAAATACCAGTAAGGAAATACCGTGTCTCGAAGAAGTGTATAAAACCAGCTCATTTTCTCTGAATGTGTGTCTCAGATTCCTTGCCGGTCTGAGTCCATGTCTCGGTCATTACACTGCTTTTCTTTCAGCAACTGCTTATCTATAACATGATCAGCCATTTATTAAACAGGCAAAAACTATCAATACAAAGGGTGGGTTTGGTAGGGTTTGGGGTTGTCATACTGAAAGAAGTGTACTGAAAGCCAATGATCACTTTGGAAAACCCCCTGAGTTGGTTAGAACATGGCTAGATCTCCACTTTAAAATTAATTAACAGCTTTAATTTGACTTATCCAGGCTTATAAGTCTGATTTCTTTGGTGACATTTAAGAAAAGGTCAGGCTTGTTTGCCAGGTATTTTTTCTGCATTTAAAATGTGTAATTATCATAAAAATGATATAGAGTGTAGATTTTCCTCAAATTCAGTGAGAGATTGTTCCTCTATGTCTTCAGCAGCAACAGCTGAGACCAGTAATCCTGTACTTTTATTAATATGCTTTGGTTTGGGAGGTGTATTTTGCAATAAAGTAATATTTTTAGAATTACTCTTTCTGTGAAATGATTAGCCAAAGTCTTTGGATGTCTCATTTCCCTTCTGCAAGAACATGAATCTGAAGTTAGACCTCTCATCCGTCTGCATTCACATTTCACATTTTATTGCTATTTCAAGAGTTGCTTTGAACAGAAGCAAACAAGCAAGAAAGGATCTGATACTACTAATATTTTCTTTTAAAAGAAAATAAGGAAAGAGGTGCTCCACTACCTGTTTCACCTGAGTTATTTCCTGCCCCTTATCGCTGTGTGGGTGGCGGGTGGAGGAGC
>VZTA01020246.1:0-33192 GCA_013398855.1 Mohoua ochrocephala
TTACAGTTTGGGGTTTTGGCTTGGTTTGTTTTCAGGTTTGGGGTGTTGGGTTTGTTGTAGATGGTATAGTGATAGTGGGATGGTTTGTTTTATTTTAAAAACTTCATCCTCCAGATAGAGTGGCTTCTGGGAGAGGCCAGGCTGGAAATTCATGTAGCAGGTAACAGAGGAAAGCTGCACATAATTGAGACAAAAGAGAAAGATGCACAAAGCTCAGACAGTTTTAATTGAACATGTTTAAAAACAGCAAGGCAACATCTTGCATCAAAAGCTCTCTGTGGCTTGCAGCTGGTGCCAGCTCTGCCATTGATCTCACAACTGTTTTGGGGCAATTGCTTCTCCTTTGTGAATCTCTCTCTCTTATCCATAAGACGGAAAACAGGAACCAAAGCTGGTTGCTGACGCAAATGGGTGCAGGGTCCCAGTTATTAGCCCGGTCAAGGGCTTGAGAGATCAAGTTTCTCCTCCTTGTAGTAACACTGGCTTCCTGCAAACAGGAATGTGGGGGCCTGGTTCATAGTATTCCCTCCAATACTGACAAACATCTTGGAATTCTAGTGTGGCATCTAAAAATCAAAACAACGATGAATGATAAGCTACTGAAGGGCTTAAATTTTGTCCCTGTCTTTCCACTGACAGGTAGTTAGGAGTTTTCAAGCTAATCCCTCTGCTATATTGCAAGATGCTGATGGACTTGAGTATATCGTGATTGAAACCAGGAGTACAGAGAGAAACAACTCTGTGAGAAACAAATTACTTAATGTTCCAGGAAATTTATTATAACAATCCTTAGTTCTCAAGTAATGTTTTCTTTATATTAAAAGGGGTTAATTAGTACAATTATCCCTGTGTGGGATGATGACTGTGGGTAAAATTAGAGAAAACTGGGAAGTTATATTATTCACATTCCAGCAGAAGTTAGTACAAAAATTATAGAGGATGGAATGCAGCTGGCATGTACAAATGTATTCCACAATGATTCCCCACACAACACAGCCTGCAACCTTGTGTACAGACTAAGAGGGATGAAATGAAGGTGGGAGCAGGTGGAGACACGGCAGCCAGGCTCTGCTGTGATCCTTGCAGGGATGGGAAGTCCATGGTACCACGTAGCTGATAAATCACACAGCAGCTGCCAGCCAAAGGAGAGAGGAGATGTCTTGCTGCTGAACCAGCAACTGTGGCAAAATAGCTCTCCTCAGACGAGCTTGGTTCACCCACACCTCCATCCCAAAGTTACCTGCCTCCAAGGTACGACCACCCTTCACTGAGCATGTGCTCTATATTTCACTGACTGTATTTCTAAGAGCAAAGCGAGAGACTTTTACAGCAATCAGTACCAAAGGTATGTATGACTGGAGTCACTCAGGCTCCACCTAAATGGAAAGAAATAGTATAATAGTGAATTAAGGATGGGGAGAAGTCAGGGAAGACTCCATTGTAACTTCTGGGATCAGTCAGTGGGCTCAAACTGTCCTCTTCCCACAGGGACTCCTACTGGGTAAGAATTGTATTCGGTGCATGCTGAATGATGATCTCGAGCAATTTTCATTGGTGATCTGAGCTTGGCTGTGTATTGCTTTAAATTCAGTTTAAATGCAGTTGCCAGCAGCAGATGACACTCATCTAAAAGCAGGAAGACCCAGGAGGGGGGGGTCTCTTCCTAAATTATAATAAAGAATTTGACTCTCTTACATTGTTGGCACACACCCCTGCACAAGTTAGCCGAGCCACCCTTGGGTACAGTGAACTGCTCAGTGTAGACCCCACAACAGGACACCGACAGACTGCTCAGGCACAAGAGAGAAGTCACATTTTATCTGACATCTTTGTTGTGGACATTAACCACTAGCAAACCATAAATGAGCCATGAACAGCACAGGCCCAGTATAAATATGAACGCTGTTACAGCTGACTACACACACCTCTGGCGAAGGTCCTTTTGATCTGATGGAGAGGAAGATAACATTTTAATAACCATTTAGTTCAAAGAAATTTTTAATGAACTGTTTACAAATGGAAACTTTAAGCATTACTCAATTGAAAGAAAATATCTTTCTGTCCAATTTTAAAGCAAAGAGACCTCTGTAAGAAGTGCTATCAGCTAGCAAAACATAAAATTAAAAAGCTGAAAGAGTATTCTCTTTTTATTAGAGTTGGGAGAAATTTATGCTATTCTATTTGCACATATCTTTATTGGTTTAATATCTGTTACACTGCCCAGGAATCTTATGTAAAATAGGTCAAACAAGAAGTCCAGCAGATTATTTCTACAGACTCCTAGAAGTAGCACAGGGTGTACTCACTTGCAGATTGTGTTTATCCATTAATCACAAATGAACAATAAAAAACAGTCGAAAAGTGGTCCTCCATGAATGGCTGTTCTCAAAGTATTTGGGGTATTTCTCCTAAACACAACAGAAACAGTTCTGCATATCAGAAAGAGCTAACTCACGTTGGTGAAAGTAATTCAAAGTCCCCAGAAAATCAAACCAATCAAACCCACCAGGTCATGCATAAATTCAGCTCTGTGGCTTCACTCCTTGTGTGGTAAGCAGCAAAACAAGGCTGAGGAAGCCAAGTGTTTTAACTGAAGGTGTTTTAGCCAGGTCTGGTTAACTTGACATCATGAAGGATTAAGGGCAAGCAAATCTCCACCAAACCATCAAAAACTGACAGATGCTGAAGCCTTCAACTAACGAAGAAACCTTTCATCACTTGGAAGCGATGGAAAGGGTGCACCATAGCAGTGTCTGAGGACCACTTCCACTGGACATTACTGGGGACACCAGAACAAAGACCTCCATTTCTACAGCACGAGCTGTCTCATTCTGTAGGTCACACATCAGCACAGCCCACTGCAAAGGCAATTCAGAGGGAGATGTTTACTGCCTGAATTAAAACTCCTGCTGTGTAGGAGACATGCAGAATGTGGACCAGTACCCTTTATCATTTATTAACTTCACTCAGTCTCATGACCTATTTCTGTCATTCGAGACAGAACAGACAGACAGTCTTTCCATCAATCACTGACAAACAAGTGGTAAAAAAATTAGTCATCTGTATCCAAACGTCTTTTTTTTTTTTTATTGTAGATTTATTGAGTTAGAGGAAATGCCAGACTACAAATACATAGCATATTCATCAAAATTCCCACCTTTATCTTGTTTTTTTCCTTCCACTGCTGTTAAGAAAAAAGAAAATCCTTGTTGAAAAATTTATACTGGAAGAATTTAGCATTGGAGGAAAATAGCCATGTCAGCTCACAACAGAAAAACTATTCAGAATGGGAGAATTTCTTGCATTGTACCCTCTCTCCACTCCAGAGCTGCCTGATTTAACAGCTTCCGAAAGCAGCAGGGAATTTGCGGCTTTAAATTGCTTTCCATGTGCTCCTGTGGATCACTCCTACACATGCTCAGCTGAGCAAAGGTGAAACCTGTCCCAAGGGAAGGTGGCTCTAGCCTTGAAATAGGGCAATTATGCTGCAGAGTGAATGAATAGTCGCCTTTAGCAGAAGATTGAGTGAAGCTTCCCAAGAGCACCGGGGTCATTGTGTTACATCAGATCTGCCAGTTAAAGAGGGGACAGTTTTGTTTTTAGAGCAGAACTTGCTCTGGTGAAGAGGTTCACAGGCTTCTGTATGAAATTACCATGTTTGGAATATTCACCAGGCTAGAAATGCCCTCAGGTGAGTGGGCTGTACCCCCATGTCCTACCTCAGATGGACCCAGAGACTCTCAAATAGTTACAGCTGTTTAGGATGTGCCCCTTGTAAGATGCTCGAGGCCACCTTAATCCTGCACACAGACCAGGGTCCTGCTATGAGCACCCCAGCAGGAGCAGGTAGAGGATTTCAGCCCTTCTTCAAACTGGTGACTGCTGACACTCAGCCTCACAAGGGAACTCCCTCGAGCAGAACAAGGGAAACCCAGCCAGGCAACTCTGCTACCATCAGATGGGCGGCTGGGGCAAGTATCTCTCTCAGACACTGTACACCCTCTCTTCAGCACTGTCTTTCTGCAGCCATAAGAGGACCCCCTTTCCAAGGCAGGGATGAAGAGTTTAATACATCTCAATAAATTTATTCCTCTCCTGAGCAAAGCTGTCAGAAATCAATGAGCTGTCAGCAACAGCTCTAACTGTATAATTTAATCTCTAGGGTCCTTCACAGCTCGTATGACAATAGAAGTCTGTCCCATGTTCTTCTGGGGACCACGTTACTCAGCACACTGTGACAAAAAGCAAGGGTACAGAAAAAAAATGGATGAGACAAAGAGTATTTTGAGTGAGAAGAGAAAAAATGTTGGTTATATGCTGCCTAAAAAAACGGCCTTAGAAATAAATTCATTTTCTACTTGCCAAAGTCCAAAGAGGGCTATATTTGAGATCCTCTGTCTCACTGCTACCTTGTTCTGATTTGTAGGTGCTCACACCACTTTCCAGGGCACTGGTTTGGTAGGCTTCTTCCATTTGGGTAGAATGAGGGAACAATGAAACTTCCCTTTTAGTGAAAGATAAGGAGATCATGACTGTCAGACTAGACTGACTGTTTACTCGTGCTCTTCAAGTAAGTATGTATTTCAAAAGAAAGGGACTTTTGGGGCAGACAGACTGAAAGAAAGGCTTGCCTACAGTCACTGGCTGAATCCAATCACACCAGGAATGTGTTTAGTCCCACCAGCACTTTTTTCACTGAACCTAAACAATCTTTAAGGCCTCAGATACTGACTAAACAGTCAGCGTTTACTAAAATCAGGAACTAGCAATCCACATACAGACCAACCTGAAATAAGTAAGCATCTTATGAGACTTACAGGACTCAAACTGGCCTAGCTAAACCCCCCGTAACTCAAGTATTTTTGTTTTTATGAAGTTTTAAAACGGAATTTCCCCCCCACCTCTTTCAGAGAAAATGTTTAAATCACTTGTCTCTGCCAAGAAATGGGACATTTAATTCCTGATGAGCATCAGCCCAGTTCATTTCAAAAAATTAAATCAAAGGGCAGGTAAAACAGTGTACAATAAAAGGAAGCTACCCAGCAGGTCACTGATGATGGGATTTTCTAAGATGCCAATGAAGATATATTTAAATTCTACTGGAATTTGGCATTTTAACCTTGAGGCAAAACTTGCTTAGCGAGTCACATAGACTTTTAACTGCACATGGCCAGCCTCACTGAGTTATGCCAAGCTGACAAGTGTCAGCACGGTTTCCTACAGCCAGCAATATCCCAACCCTCATATATTGCCAAGAACTCCTTTCAGGTTTCCTTTAGTCTGACAGAGACCCCTCCATTTCCAAGCAGAAATATCCAGGTTCCATTCCTCCACTAACATGAGTTCCCAAGTGAGCAACCTATACAGCAGGAAAACATAGTAAGCAGGGAAAATGAGTTACCAACGTTTTTATAGCTTCTTTAATTGTTTTGCCCATTCCAGTTAGAAGCCATATTAATTCTATAAAACCTCAAGCTCTGAGCAGTGAAAACGAAACACAAGAGCCCAGAAAGCTCCTCTGGAATATGGCTGAAAAACTGGCCTATTGCAGTCCAACGTTGCAAGACAAAAGAGAGGCACAAAGTGATAGTACGGCAGAGTCAATGTGTCCGTGCCATCAGTAAGTCAGCAAGGAGGCCAGACCTCAGCCTCTGTGCTCTGATCAAGCAGCGTCTCTGGCTCACATCTGGCAGAGTGGGAAGAACGCAGCAGCACAAATGTTTGATTATCCTTCTTAAAACATTCGGTTCAAACTCCAGCCTCGTTCCACACAGACACGTTTCAGGGGCACATCCTCCCATTACCAGGAGCAAAGGAAACAGAGCTTTGAACGTGACCGAAAACAAACTGTCTGTCAGACAGGGAGAGATCATTATATCTCTTCAAAAAAACAAGACATTAGGGACTTTGTTTCACTCCATTTGATGTCTGGTATTTGATGTCAACAGTTCAGAAACAAAACAACTAAAGTTGTTTGGGTTTGGTTTCTTTCTTTCTATAATTCACTATTTTTCTTGCAGCCAGTGGCATTATAAGGGTCTCAACAATTACAGGTAACAAAGCATGTCTCTATTGCCATAAATGCCTTGCAAAGACAGGAAAGGTGGAGTACTTTGTGCTTTGTAGAAACTATAAGTATTGGGTGAAAAGAGACCCAGGGATCTCTGTACCAAAGACTGTTTCAAACACCTTGTGTGTTTCCCGTGCATTGTCCAATCCTTCAAATGTCAAAAGTCCCACACCGTTTCCTTAAAAACATGCCGTGCACTACTAATTGAGTAAATCAATACACAGAGAAGGCCACGAAGGGAATGAAATGTTTTTGACACATACAAGCAGCTGTTTTCAGTGCGCATAAGAGGAAAAAGCCCTGCTTACCCTTTACGCCTTAATTAAGACAACCTCAGGAACACGGGGTGACAGACCTTTCCTCTGCACCCTCCTCACCATTCTGCTCTTATCTCCCTGCTGTTTGGCCATTAGTAACAGTCAGAAGTCTGTGAACACAAAACAAGTCACTGCAGTCTCTAAGAAGGGATCCAAACAACAAATGGGCTCCCAACCAAGCTCCAGAACAGCCTCAGAAATCCATGAAGGGAAATACATGATGGACTGTTGCCATAACAGGGGCATGATATAAAGTGTATTTATAGGGTCCAACCACATGGGCTATCTAAAGTCTTTGGTCATTTTTTCATTTACAAATATCTACATTTTTTTGGAGATTTTAAACCCCTTTGTTTCCAGAAAGGCCTTCCAAGGGCATTCTTACAAAACTTTTGCAGCCAAGAGTCTAAAAAATGAAGTAATTTGGGCAGAAATCTTTCTCCAGAAGCTTCCTCTGGGCTGATGAGCACCCATGAAATAGCCTAAGACAGCTTGCTTTGAAAGCACTGTAAGGAGCTACATGGAAGCCTGGCTTTTGAAGCCACTGAGACTTACTCTTTCCCAGAGCTTTTCTTGCAATGCACATCTCTAAAGAGAGATTCTCTGCAATGCAAAGATGAGTACACTCCTCTTTCTGGCTGCTAGAACTTTGGGCTCTGTCTAGTAGCTCTTGATGCAGTGCTTTTCTGTCCTGTTTGTGTCTCCCTGGAGGTCAGGCCATGAAGGGCCATCCCTGTGAACTGCTGTGGTGGCAAACAGCAGAGAGAATCTACGATGCACTGTTGTTGGCATATCTGCACACAAAGGTACTCCGTAGTGCCCTGACTCTTGTCTATAAACTGCTTGCACTTCCATTCAAAGTGCCTGTGGCTGCCAGGCATTCTTGAATCAGTTCAGGAGCGACCTAATCCTCTTGTAATTATTTACACCTTCCCATGACTCAGACTCTGAAGTGCTTCCTTTTAAGGACAGAATCAATGCATTACTCAATGCACACCAAAATTTTGGTAACACCAAAATTTCCACATCCTTTCTCTTTGCTCCTCAGGAAATCCTATTGCTTGCTAAAATTCAGCTAGATTATGACTCTCCAGTCGAAAGCAACAAAGTTTGTTCCTGTCCTGAATGAAATTTGATCCTGAAGAGACCAGAACTGACAGAGCTTGTTTTGTGGTAATTTCTCACCACTATTTTGAAGGAGGACGGTAATCTACCAACAGCAGATTTTGCTCCAAGGAAGCAGTATAGGATGGATGTGGTCAAGATCTGAGCCCAAACCTCTGGTTTCTATCCAAAGATCTGAGACACAAAGAATGTTCAATTCTCAGCATGCTGGGAGATTACAGAAGGAAAGCTTAGGTGACTAGTCAAGCATCACAGAGGAAACCAGTGGCAAAACCATTTGCACTCGTTCTCACTCTTTCATGACACGAAAGAAGAAACAATCCTGTTGGACTGATGGAGCTCATGGTATCCATCAAGCACCTGGCTGTCCTGTCATTTCATGTATGCAATCATTTGGTGTCATGATCTCAGAGTGAAATTATAAAATACCTCTTACGCTTTTCATTTTTATGACTTCAGAGAATAACACAGGCCCAACTTCACTTTTAACTCCCTGACTTTTGGTAACTGTGAGTATCAGAAAATCTCATGTTCTCCATGATCACAGGAGCCTTGGGCTGAGAATGCTGGCCTGGAAATCCTTAAGAGTAAATAAAACTCTGATTTTTTTCAAACAAAGGTTTTCTAAGCATGGAGTCTTCCCTCTCTCCACAAATACTGTGCAAAGTTCTCCTCAGGAAATGAAACAATAATCGTTTTCCAGCATAGTAAAAGCTACAAGGAAGACAATATTAGCTGACAGAAAAGATCAAACTGCCTTGAGAAGCAGGATGAGTTAACTCAGCTACTCTTTAAATATGTAAGCATTTTCATCTCTGCCTGTGCAATTAAAAATTAGCATTTAGATTTAGCATCTTTAGATTGGTCTAAAATTAAGCCCTAATAAATCATACAAATTAAAAATTAGGCATAACTTCAACAGCACAATGTACCAGGTATCGTGTCTTCTGCAGAGGTCAGCTCATTAACACCTCAACATAACACGGTCCAGCCTCTTGGGACAAACCTTCCCATCACACAAGCGAGCAAAAACTCATTGAGGAGACCTTCCAAATATTCCAATGCTTTCACATCCCAGGATACAGTATGAAATGAGATATAATCAAAGAATTACAGAAGATAGAGTTAGCAAATGACCTTGTCTAATCTATTTCTATACCCTCAGGAATGACCACTTTGATCTAAACCAATCCCAACAGACCTTAGTTTTCCTTAAGGGTGATAAAAACCATGTCTTTCAAATTATTTAGAAACAGGTCTACTTCTAAACCTTTTGGAGTGAAAAGTTAGACCAGAGTTCTTTCAAGAACTGTTCCTCCCCTAAGATTTCCAACTTTTTATACTTCCAGTGAAGGCTAGCATCTTAAAACAAGTTTTCTTCACAGCCTCACAGGCTCTGGTCAAACACTCTGCGATGATTTGCAGGGTGTAGCTTTGTTACCTGCCTATTTCACACATCTCCTTCCACCAGGTTCCACTGGTCATTCCGACACAAATATA
The DNA here is from genome assembly GCA_013398855.1 of Mohoua ochrocephala. Lineage (NCBI taxonomy): Eukaryota > Metazoa > Chordata > Aves > Passeriformes > Acanthizidae > Mohoua > Mohoua ochrocephala. Next base: position 9,013 of record VZTA01020246.1, read on the forward strand.
TCCAGAAATTCCTCAACCCAGAAAGCTTTTGAACTTTCCAGAAGTGCAGTGGGATAAAGAAACGACCTAATCAACTCCAGCCTGAAACTGTCTACAGCTTCAATCATAGCTGCTTCTAGCAACAGTGGAGGTTCAACACTGGAGGTTATTTAATGGTTTCTAAACCAACTATTCAGTAGGAGAAATGAATTTCACTGGAGACATAGTTCTTTGATTGAGAGCCAAAAGTCAAGATCATTAATCCTGATAATCAGAACAGTGGTGCACTGATTGAAAGAAGCAGGGTATAAGCCTTCTCACAAACAGATTTTAACCCTCTGAACCACGGCTCTCCTAAGTTTCCTCTGATTTTGATTTGCTATTTCATACCCTTGAATCCCAAAGTAAAAGCTTTGTGGTGGAGTCACTGCCATATTCAGCACTATCAGATTTACATCAGCTCATGTTGAGTGTATTTTGGGGGGAAGGAAAAGGAAAAAAGCATGCAAAACACAACAGATTCTCAAAAAATTTTTGAAAGAAAAAAAATTGCATCTTTGGTGGGGACAGTTTTATACAAACCATAGAGACAGGAAAATAAAACTCAGCATTTTAAAACAATTTCTGGAGCAAGCAAGCCTTCCATTTTCTCAAAATCTGCAAATTTTTCTGAATCTTAGCACTTCTCAGGTTGCATTTTAATGTTCAATTTTTCACTGGCTATAGTTAGTACATCCATCTGCAAAATGCTGCGGGATTATTTGAGAGGAAAAGCTTATGCATATGAAATAATTTTTATGTATGTACTTATAAAAGAGTATTTCTAAAGTCACTTCCAGCATGCCAATGCTATTTCTTCTTATATTAATCTAATGTTAAAAAACATCTTTGCTGTTCTGTGATCGTGAATTAATTTCTATGTGTTCAAACTTCAGAAATACATATATACTTTGCTTGAAATGTTATATTTAGACCTAATCATAAGCTTCAGAGTTCAAAAAAGCTGCTTTGGGAAGAAATGCATAAACTGATTCGGGAGCTAGAAGCATCACTACCCACCCTTGTTAGCTGCCATGGTGTATGGAACTAGATAGTTTCTCAAAGGGAATGTCACATATAAAGTCACCCATTAAAGGTAGCAGAGAGAGGCTTCAGCAAAACTTACATTCCCTTTTCCTTGATAACCACGGAGTGCCCTTTCCAAACTGATTTCAGCAGCAGGAGACATCTAAAGGCTGAGTAACACACTGCAAGCAAACAAGTAATTCCATTCAACAGCCCATTTCTTGAACAGAGTGCAAGGAGTCCGCTTCAGATCGTTAGACCCAGTTACATTACTAAACGTGGTGAGGTTTTCAGGCACTCAGAACAATCAATACACCTTTTGATATGAAAGTTCCCAATTTGGGGAGTTAGTTGAAAGAAATCTGATTTCAGCTCCTAAGTCTGATTCTATTTGTTTCATTCCAACTTTTGTCAAATCTAGAAACATTGATGTGTGTAGAGGGAAACTATTTTTAAAGATTCGGTAATTATGAAAATAGGAGAAGGTAATACAGGCATCTGATTGACGATACTCCTGAAGTACTGTAAACATCCATGGAAACTCATCACAAAATGGTGAGATTATCCAGCACAGTTTAGACTGCAAAGAAAGGAGATTAAAATGAATTGCATCTTTTTTTTTTTTTTTTTTNTTTTTACACCCAGCAGTCAAGGACAGTCACTGCAGCTCAGCTGATGTGCTGTAGCTCAGCACAGTGACCTGAATGAGGGTCCATTCCTTGCCATCATCACAAGGGGTATAAGCCAGGATGTTGGAGTAATCCTTGTATTATCAGCATTGTACCAACACCAGGCAGCTGAAAATCTAGCCTCAACCCTATAGATCTGGACCCAAAAATCGAGTCCTACAAACATCTCGAGGCTGATAATTTCCATGGGTGGAACGACTGCCAGGTACTTCAGCAGCAGCTTCTGTTCCACATCCCTCAGACTGTGTGCAAATACAACCCACATGAAATAACAGAGGGCACAACCACCATTCATCTCCAAATTATATAAATATCACCAGTTGTTCATAAAACAGCAAATCCTGAGGCCAGGCATCCTGTGAAGTGCTGTCTCCCAATTCTGATGGTCCTCATGCCATTTAACCCAATAACAAACTTTTCACTGAAGTAAGCAATGTACGCAGTGCTCTTCCCTGCAAGAAGAAAGGGAAGGTGAATAGCATCCCTCTGCTCCTCTGGCTTTTGCTGCTGGCTAATTATTCATTTGCAATTTATCAGCTAATTACACATGTGCCTTTGCATTTGAAGACTTAGGGGCATACTTTATTTAATGGCTAGTAATTACACAGGCCTCCTCTGATCCCTGTGCTCTAACAGGAAGGCTTTTCTGTTTTGCCCTTGTGCTGTCAGGTCTAGAGGTTAAAGACCCCAGGACAGATGGTTATCCTGTTGCACACAGAAGCAGGCTTATACTTCGTGTGATGATATAGGGTTCCCCAATAATTACCTGTTAATGCAACAAATTATTTCCTTCAGAGCTCAACGCTGATCTGTCTGTTCACATGCAGGTGAAAAATTACCGAGGTGCAAAAGGCAATATGAAGACCAATTCACTGCTGTTTTTCCCCTGGGAACAGCCCAATATAGAGGCCTTGCTCCTCAGCTCAACATCTGCACAACCCACTGCTGCAGCTGTCTGCCTTGGTACGCAGCACCACCGGGATGTCCCAGTGAGACAGGGCCTGAGCCTCAAAATACGTCTATGCGGAAAAGACAAACAGATACGGCAGGATGCAAAGAATTCCTTGAAACTTGGCACAGATGGGTGAATAGCACAGCTGGAGGGAATGAGACTTCAGGCAGGAATGCTGCCAGAGATGGGAAATATTGACAGCAGTTACAGTTGTGGAGAACAGGTTTTGCATTTGTCGCCATCAGTGTTTGTGAAAGAAACCGGCGTTTGTGAGGATTGTGCTCACATAATTGTTTAAGAGACTTAACTGGGGGTCATTTCATCATGAGAATGCTCAGAAAAGATGAGCTAGATTAGCAAATGGCATGGAGGAAGCAAATGTAGTTAGGGTTCCTTACATTCCCAAATGGATATCATGGTCCTGGAAGTTTTAAAGCCCTGCCACTCATTTCTCTAACCTAAGGCCACTTTATGTCTGAATGAGGGCATTCACATGAGCTTTGGAGGCTAATTTATTCCGTTAGTTGATAGCCTGTGCCTGGCATGAGTTTTCTTCTCTAGACAAACTGTGTCCCAGCCATTTATGAGTAAAGAACCTTTAAAGTTTCCAGGCTCTAGACACAAGAGAAAGGTATTTACATATGCCTTCAACAAGAGGGGACTTCAGAGACTGTGATATCCAAATCCAACACTTGCATCTCTAACCCCTCTTCAGAGTTCGGCTTCTGAACACCTCTGATTTTGGCAACGGATCAACTCCAGAGCAGAGTAGAAACCTGAACCTACCACTCCTATCCCAGCTCAGCTGGTTGTCAAATGATTTGCCCATCTGTGATCTGCACCAGCTGAATCAATCAACTCACATGAAAGGCAAATGATCTCTTAAGCTTCTTATAATGGAATCATTCCTCTTTCTCACTTTAGGCAAACAACTTCTTGGAAACCATCCTACGTCAGCAAGACTGAAGCAGCATCTGATATAATGAGTTAATACTTCCAGCCTAAGAATTCGGGGAGGGGGGGGAAAGAAAAAGAAAAAAGGGGCTTTCAAAAGTAATGAGATCAAGCTAATAGGTCCAGTGATGGCGGATAGCACTTATGGACACATCAAATACTGCAGAGTTTTGTAAGTTCATTAAAAAATATTGTTCTGCATCTGTACTGTTTCTTCGTTTAACTATGCATCAGTTCTACTGAGAATGCTTGTCCCCTTTCACATCCACATTTACCTGTTCCTGCTATTAAAACAGTGGCACCCATGCCACCTGAGACCAGCCAAGTTTGCAAATACGCCTCCTCTGGGAAAGGGAGTGACTATTTTAACAGAAAGCCATGAGAGGCCAGACTGCAGATCCTGTGAAGGACAGGCAAATGAGAATTGATGTGGTCTCTTGATTCCCAGAGTTAGCTGGCCAGGTAACTCTGCTCTGAAGAAACGAGTAGAAGCACGGGATCATTTAGCTTGGAAAAGACCTTTTAAGATTAAATCCAACTGCAAAACTAACACTGTTAAGTCCACCACCAAACCACATTCCTAAGCACCACATCTTCGTGTCTTCCAAATACCTCAAACTAGTGAACCATTTTCCTGGGCAGCCTTTTCCAGTGCTCCACACCCTCTCCGTGAAGAAATTTTTCCTAATATCCAATCTAAACTTCACCTGGTACAATGTAAGGCCGCTGCTTCTCGTCCTATCATTTGTAAGTAGTATCAGAGGAGAGGCCTCAAATGACGCAGCAAGTTCATTCTCTGATACAGCCTGTTAAGGAGAGGAGCAGACAGCATTTAAAGCAAAGCTATAATACACCAGCTTTAGTTTACCAGGTTTTGTATTGGATCCCAGTAATGAGTAGTGATGTTCCACAGTAGCTCAAAGCCCACTGTGAAGGAAAAATCAGTTTCTGGTTGTGATTATAAAGGTTCCTGTTCTGATTTTACTTACTTGATCTCTAACTTCAGAACCTACTTCAAATGATGTTATAAGAAATAAGAACACAGCAAAAAAAAAAAAAAAAAGGGAAGCTATAAATGAACATATTTGGGGGAATAACAACAGAAGAAGGGAAGGAGTGCTGCACTTCATGGCAGCAATGCTTGCTTGAAACTCAGAAACAGGAGAAATGTCAGGTCCTATTCCAGATCTCTTGTTCGAGAAAAAGTGGGAAGAAGAGAATTATCCAGAGAGAAGCAAGTGGATGAGTCTTTTCTGGGTAAATGGCAGAAGTATCACATTCTCTGGAAGATTTTGGTTACTGAAAACAACACAGTATGAAACAGAGAGTCTAAGTTCTTTGTGATGGTGACATGTCTTCGTTTAAAAAGCTGAGGTAAACTATAGTAAGTAGTGGGAATTTAGATTTGATTTCAATAAGGAGAAACCATTAAGGACTGAAAGGTGGAAAGCAATGCAGATGAAAGTGATCATAAGACAGCAGAGGAAGGGAAAGGAGAATGAGGAGAATGAGGACATAATGTGGACTTAAAATAAAAAAAAGCCATCAGACTTGAACACATTCAGAACTGTGAGGGATAGTCTCTTGGGAAGATAATCTAAGGTAGAGAGGAATGCAGGGGATCTGGTAGTACTGAAAGGGACTGTACAAAAAGCACAATAGCAGCCTATCCCAGTACAGAGCAAAGCCAGTGAACATAGCTTGAAACCAATATGGTTACATTAGGAGCACTTTAAAGACTGAACAATCAAAAAGCAACTGTATAGAAAGTGGGAACAAGGACATGCAACTCAAAGTACAAAGGACTAGCGTAAGCATGCAGGGATAAATCAGAAAGGCTAAGGCACAAGTTGAATTACAACTAACAAGGACATAAAGGCAACAAAGGAGGCTCTATAAATACATTAAAAGAAGAGAGGAAAAAAGCATAAGCCCATCAGTTAATGGAGATGAACAAATCTGATGATGCTGAGAGTGCAATGTTATCTCTGCAACAGCCTGCAGAAAAACAGGTTAGTTGTGACCCAACACTTAACACAATCATAACAGGAGGAGAGCTGGACAGAATAGGGAACAAGTTGCAAATTGCTTAAACAAGTTAGGGCTTGCTAGCCCAGGGATATTAAAATATAGTAAATTCAGGTGTGAATTTACCCCTGTGACTCAGCACCAACCACCAGTGCTGCACATCTGTATCTGCAGAATAAGTGGGCAGATGTATTGTTCCAGAAGCTTGTTGGCATCTGACCTTGGCAAGGAGGTGGGAATGACAACACACCCTGAGTATTTCTGGAGATAAGAAAAAGTACATATTCACAAAGGCAAATTTCAGCATTCTTAAGATTTATTTTTTTTTTGCCAATTCCTTGAATCTGTTCATCTGAGAAGTGTGAAAAGGGCCCCACAGTTACCAGTTCAGTGCAACTGGGTAATGCCAGCTTTGCTCTGCCATTTTCCATGGAGGCTGGCCTTCAAAAAAATATGGAAACAGTTCCTAGAGTCAGAAACACAGCCCCTTGGTGTTATTGGATGTGTTAACCAGCAGTTTCTGCTGCTAAGTCAGGGTATGGACAACCTCTTACGCTCCAAGATGTTGTAGTCTCTCTCCTGTCTGGCCAGGATGTGTCCCTGCCTACCACCCTCCATATGGCACAGACCAGATGAAGTGTGTGCTCTCAGGACTCCAAGTTTTAACTGTCCTCTATTAATAACACAGATTCTTCTTTCTACAACACAAAGTGACTCCACAGCATTTTCTGGTAAGGGAAATTATAGCTTGGCATCTGTTCTTTTCACTGCCAGAACCAGATTGCTCATCTTATTATATCTTACAAAATTACTCAAGACCTGCAAGGAGAAAATGGATTTTCAATATGGCCTTTTTTTGTTTTAATAGGCACACTTAAGATCATGAAAAGCGCCGTGCCTTTTCCAGACACACCACAGCGCTTTTGCAGGGACAGACATCATAAGGGCATTAGGAAATAAAACTGAGGAGCTTCAAAACATAATATCCTAACACTGATACCAAGATCATCTGCTTGATTAAAAAGCTCTGTGCAGTGCTGTCCCATTTCAGCTCAGCTGGGAGCAAGTCTACCACTTAACCCTGGCTGGTGAGTGAGCACAGCAGAGAACATCTCATGACACACCAAAAAAAGGACATTTTGTAGCTATTCCCTTCTCCTGCAATCTCTTCATTTACAGGTGAACTAAACTTCCAAAGCTTGGATTTCTGACTGAGACACAAAAGAACATTTAAGAACGTGACACAATGGCACAGGTTCAAAAGAGGAAGCACCCTGGCAGTTAGGATTTATATTCCTATTCACTATCACCCATGTTAGGGGACAGAAGGACCACACAGCCAAAAAGAGCTGTATATCTGCATTTAACTGTGCTCTCTGCTGAACAGAGGTTACATTAAATCAATAGAGAAGATAATTCTTGACTTTTATCCTGCTGCCACACCTTGCCAGCATGATAAAGTTGACAACCACCTGCTGGGTTACACATGGCTTTCCTAAGCCTCACATGAATCAACAGTAGAAATAAAACTCCAAGAGATAAGGATCTGTGGAAAACAGCATACCCTTGCAGGTAATGTGCCTTCTACAAAATCTTCACAGAACAAGTGAATGTCTCCATTCCAGGAAGTCATTTGAATTCCTTTACAGGGCATTCCAGCTGTTGTGTTTGCCAAATGGCAGCCAGAGAATAGGGAATATTAATAAACAGCCATTATCCATAAGGTACTCACACCATTTGCTTGTATCTCATGTACTATTACCCCTGCACCACAAACCTACACAGCTGGAAGACTCAGCCCATAGCTGGCCATGCCCCAGAAGCATTTCCAAGAGGCAGCACCCACATACATACCCAGAAGCAGTAGGCAAGCTCAGAATAGAGTCCAGCTCCAGCATAAAATCTCAGCCTTTGGCTGCTGCTAAGAACAGCAAAACACAAAAGCCAGGAAAAATAAAAATTAACTGACTTTCGAGTCAAACTCTCCCACCTCTCTTAGGCTCACAGTTCTGAATTAGCCTCTTTACATGTCCTCTTCCACATCCCTGCCCAGTCAGGCCTCAGCAGTATCCAGAAGGGACACCCACAAACATGGTATAACCTTCTAAAAGAAAATATGAACTCCAAAATTGCCAGTCACTGGGAAATGATTGCTACCAACTCGCCTAGAGAGACTGTTTGTGTCACCTCCCTGGATTCCCAGTTCAGCAGGTACGCTCAGCTCAGGGACACCCATGACTAATAACGTCGCATCCTGGTTGTTGGTCAGCAGCTGAGCACAGGGAGTTTTTCCTCCCTCTTCTCAAGCATCACAAAAGCAGCACACAGGATGCTTCCCTTTCCAGGAGGAGCACCTGGAACCACCTCAGTAAAGCAGAGGGGTCAGGGTGAGAAGCACTGTACCCTGGGGAGATGCACTCTCTATTCCACAGGTGCACTGTGCAGATCTGCCAGGTAATGTAGCTGTGCTGGCTTGACACATAAATCATGCATTAGCATTTTCATTCTCTGTCCACAGGGCACACAAAACCAACCAGCATGGTGCACAACTCACTTCAGTTCAGTAGCAGAGCTGCTGTTCAAAGGACATTCATTAAGCGCGAGTGGCCAAAGGAAAGACACGGCACAGTGGCCGTTCCCCTTCAAGTGACTCTAGTTCTTTTTTTTATTTTCAGAAGGCACTTATTTTTCTAATCTTCTGACACTTGCTATTAACAGATCACTCCTTCACCAGTTTCATCTCCCCCCAGCACAAGTCTTCACTACCTAAAAACTTCACTAGTGCTTCTCTCAAAGGACTCCAAGATGCGCACGAGTCTTCACGTGTGCACTCACATCCCTTCCCATACATGCAGAAATCCTGCACTGCACTGAGAAAGCTAAGGATACATTCTGCAGAAATCTCCTTTCAGCATAAAGTTTGTGCTCTTTATACCAATGATTTTAAGATTAGCCTGAACTGTAGACAGAGGATCAGTGGTTCCACTCCACTGCCATTTCCTTTCTGGTAATTTACAATTGGGTAATACTGAACAGCACCAAATAATGTAAACACCGAAATAATGAAAGATAAAACATTACGGGGTTATAGGACCTGCAGCTTCAAGTGGCATTTGCCAAGGTTGTTTTGGCCAATTTAAAAGCAGTAAATGCAGTCTGCATTCCAAGGGAACAGACATCTGCAAGCAGCTCGAGAAAAGAAGCCATTGAAAATAAGATAAGAGAAAGGCTAGGACTGAGCTGAGTTCAGGAACATAAAAAATACTGGGACCAATTCCAATAAAGGCTCAGTCTGTGCAACCCCACCCAGGGTTAGAGGGACTGATGATGCTCACAGTTTACCAGACCTGAAGACTCGGAAAAGAAATAATGAAATCCAGAGATCACCTCTACCCACTGAGGAAGTGTTCACTGAATGCCCTGAGAACTCCACCATTTCAACCTTAAAAAGGGAAAAAAATACCACCACCTACAGTCATTAAAACTGTTTTAAAAAGTCAAATTTTGATTGCAGAAACGTAATCTGGAAACAGTCTGTGAATCTGAATTATGGTGAGTCATGCATATTTTATTTCCCTCTTCAAATGTAAATGAATGCCTAATGTATTTAAAGTTTCATCTATTGCCAGGTTGTTTTACCAGCAGATGTACAAAGGGAAAGAGATGACAAGGAAGCTAGAGCAAGACCGTTTTCTCAGTACTTGAAATCCTGAGTGTAGCAACACAGTAGATGTAGCCATGGTCCACATCTCCTAAATGGTACAGAAAAATACAAAGGAAAGAGTAAACAGTCAAGGAGAATGAGAAGAAAAAAATAGACCTTCATTGTTACTGGGATGAAATGAGATAGGTAGAAGTCACAGCTGTGTGTCTTGCTGTGCTTACCCCCAACCACCTTGATGGTCTCTCAATAAACCGGCAGGTTCCGGTCTCTTGAGTATCTTGACCATCCTGAAGTTTCCTCCAATGCACAGGAAGTAATTTCCAGGAACCAAGAATACCAAAATATAGCCATCGTGCCCCTCCCCCCTTCCCTGACCATGCATCCGATATCCGTGTGGGACATTGGGGAAGTCAGGCAGCACAGGAAACTTGGAAGGTAGAAAACACATGGGGAAGGGAAAAGGATGTTTTCAAAGCTCCCCATCTGGTTTGCCTCACCAGATAGCCCAGACCCATGAGATCTGGTGCAAAAACCATCTGTCTGCCTACTCGTGCCCGGGAGAAGCCCCAAGGAGCCTGCAGAGAGGGCAAGGTGGCACAGAACAGACTACAGATGCAGAAGAGACAATGAATTGCCATAGTTTTGAAAGAATAGCCAGGTCTCAGAAAAATTTTATCCAAGAGACAGAAACCACTCAAGGCCTTATAGGGAAAGCAAAAAGCAAGTTTTAGTTTGGCAGCCTCTGAGCCCCACACCCATTCCATCTCCTACAGCACCAAAGCTTTATCATGGCCAAGAGGTCTGGAAAACGACCAAATCATTGAAAGTAAATGAGTATTTCCAGTAACATATTCCTTTCACCTAGTTTATTCCTAATGACTAGAAGCTGCTGCTCACAGAACAGGAGGCATGAAAGATGGAAGCAAACCAAAGGACCAATTAGGTCATTAATCCATCAAATTGACAGAAGATTAGCTCCTAGAGCATATTTCTTACTGTTTTGTCCAGTTTACTTTAAATAAAGCCCCAGCAATGGAGAGGTTATCCATCCCCTTGAGGAAATTACCCACAGCTTGTTAAATATCTCTCATCCGGACAATTTCTATTCTTTCCAGCTTACGGTTTCCCTTTTTCTTAATTTTATGTTGCTGCTCTTAGCAACCTTTTGTAGGCCATTCCCCAGCACACATTCGGCAAGTGCACATGCATCCTTCCTTATCCTCTAGCCACAAACTATATTGAGTAATTTCATCCTTTTCAAATGCGTTTTCTTCCAGCCCTTTAGATTCAGGAAAAAGTGGTACCTTCTTTTGGGATTTTTTTTTTTTCCCCCTGAACTTCCCTTCCACCTGTCTTTAAGTTCTGCTGTCCCACTGGATTTGAAAACTCAGACTGCTACATTGATCTGCTGAAAGTAGTAAGACAAAAAGACACAGATGATTATAGAAGAACATCAGGTGCACCAAAGTCATTCCAGAGGGGAAATCTAACACAGACATTTTTCTTCTTTCATGAGATAATGGGATGGAAGATTGGCTGGCTGTTCACTCCTGTCTCAGTAAGAGGTGTTCTTCAAATGCACCTTTACCCGCCTAGAAGATGGATCAGGCCAACCTCTGGTACAGAGTAAAAAGGCAAGCACGAACACAAAAACCACTCCCAGGCAAGAATGTTCCCTGTTGACACCATTACTACGTGCAGCCATGGCAGAGGTTTGGATCTCAAAGCACCACTTCTCCCTCTAGGTCAAGTCTCAACCTCCCCATGTGCTGAAATGGAGAGCAGCTGCAGTAATTGCCTGTGGGACAGCTGACTGTAGTCAAGGTCGAGGCTGCCCTTTGCTAGATGCCAAAAATCTCAGCTAAAGACTGGCTACACGCTGGAGAAATCAGAAGGGACAGAATCCCTTCTAGTCTGAGGGCTGGAAATCACAGAGAGGGATCACACACCACAGAGCCCCAAAACGGAGCAAACCGTTCTAACAAGATGTTTTTGATTAAGTAGGAAATAAGGATTAATTTCTTAGTGCAGCATCTAACAGAGTTGCCGCCTGTAATTACAGGCAGAGGAGTGCCACAGACAGCACAGCCTCTGGGTATCCCCAGGCAGAGATTCCCAAGGGAGACGGTTCTTCTCAAGGCAATTGCCCACGTAGAAATACTGCAAAACACACTACGCAGCAGTCCAGCCCCACTGAAACAAGAGGCTTGTGCAGATTTCTATCTGATGGCCAGGACAGCACAGCCACGTGGGCCCTTCCCTGCAGCCCCACTGACTTTAAGAGGGAGTGACATTCACCAGCCAGAGCACATCTGGGCCAAGATGAGCTCTTGCCTCTGTCTGTCCACTGCAGGCCACTTTGTTCAACTGGAAGGGAAAGAAAACAGATGCTTTCATGGGACTGGAGAGCCACAGACTACTAGGAGATTCCAGAGGTGGTTCAGCTTCAGGTAGTGTCAGAGCTCTCTACAGCTAAACAACATTCTCTGCTCCTAGTTGAGAACAGGAGTTAAGGATCACAAGCAACAGAAAACTGCTCCTGACAACACCAGCTCTGTCTCCTCCTCACACGGATGGAAGAGATCTCATTAATGCATTTTCACTCCACACCGTCATAATCTCTCTTGACTTTCAATGGCTTTGAGCCACAACCACACACCTTGAAGAGCCTGATAAACTCAACTTTAAACTGATTATTGAAATATCCAAGCTGTTCATGCAATGACTGCCAGCTGAAGCTGCGCTCTCTTCACTGCTTAATCTTCACTTACAGTGTCAGAATTCATTTGTTCTTTCCCACTGCACTCCTTATACCCAATTGTGCATTCCCAAACCCTCGCACATACCCCTCTTCCCACCTCCAATGAGCTCACTGCTTACAGGATTTCTGGAAATAGCTCGTTTAAGGGAGAGCTTATTTGTTTCAATCAACGAACAAAAAAGAAAAAGCAAAAGGAACAACTCAATTACTCTTTAGCTGAGGACAAAACTAGAGCATCTTTGATAACTTCATGTGCAGCAGCAGCACTTCATATTTAATTCTTCTCCACTTCCTCTTCTGAATTCCTAAGCAATATTAAGTAGCATCAGGTCTCCACACTGCCAGAAGCAATTGCATTTAGAAGTAAGATGTCCCAACATAAGTTTAAGAAGAAGTTATAAACATCAAGATGCGGCCACCACACCCAGCAAGGGGAACGGAGCTCTTTCACCACCCTGCCACCACCTATGGCTTCAAGCAATCCATGGGCTTACCTGAGCCTTAAGGCCTCATCCGAGTGAGGAATCCCCACACCTCTGCCACGACGGACAAGTCCTTCCTCTAAGTTGCCTCCAGCTCCTTCTGTTCTCCTCCAGACCAAGAGACAGAGGGAAGAGGAACTCAGAGCTCTCAATCCAGAAGCATCCTCCACATTGCTAACCTCTTGCTCCTCCTCCCCACTGCAAATTTGAAGGTTCTTTTCCTTTGCAGCTGTTCCCACTTTCTCCTGAGGGCCACAGAAGCAAGGGCTGACAGCTGCAGCATTCTGCAGAAAAGGTCACTTGCTGATTGCTTGCCAGCCGAGGGACACTGTCCATCCCCCTGAGGAAGGCAGATATCATCTCCTCTGCATGACATTTGCACAGCGCTTTGGAACACAGCTATGTAAATGTACAGCAATCAGAGATATTGTTCAAATCCTGCAAACCTATCCGAAGCCAAGAGGGCAATACCAGTTGATGACATTCAAGTATCCAGGTCTGTGTACTTAACAATCAGAAATGAAGTACAGGACCTGTAAGCAAGGCCAGGTTTACTCAGGTCTATGGCCAGCACTTCACCACAGTTTTGCTGAAAAGCAAAATTCTCTCCAAAGAGAACAAAATTCAAACCATTTGAAGAGATCGTCTGACACCGCATTTGTCTTTGCCATGGCCGGAAAATTATCCAACCCATTGAACAGCATGTGCAGTCTTTGCAGGTGGGTCAGACAAAGCCTGAGGCACAGATCAGCAGGTACAGTAGAGGTCAAACAGCCCTATGGCGTGGGCACCGAGGCCAGCAGAAGCTGTGAACTCACACGGATTTGAGGACACCACTTGGCAAAGTGGCATTTTCTACTTCTCTTCCACTGAAGCCATGGGAACACTAACACTGCAACACTCCCCCACCTTCCCCAGCCCAATTAAGTCCCAGATAAAAGATTTGACAGTGATGATTTACCCAATCCCCCTACACAATGCAATCAGATGTTTAGAAACACCACGAGTCCTGAATTCCAGCTATTGTGTCTTCTGATGGTTTTGTCTCAGAGATCAAAAAGCTTTTTGCACATTTTCTGTTACGTAACACGATCCACTGACCTAAGACATTTGCCTTTATTAATAAAATACCCTGCAACAATACCCTGAAAGCCACAGGTAAAAAGTGCTGGCACTCCACAGGGCAATGGATGTGAAATACTCCGGTACTTTTGTCCAGGGCTTTCCATGCAGCTCCCTGTTTAATGAGTCCATCACCAGGTTTAATGACCTGCCAGAGCTTTAGAAACACTCTTCCCTCCTCATCAATGATTCACATGCAGTCTTAAAGCTGTGCACAGATTAAAGAGGCTGCTGCTCTCCCACCTCGCTTCAACCCAAAGTGGTTTTAAATATTTCATCTCACCACAGAACTCTTCTGTACACATCCCAAAGGTGCTCTGAGAAGCTCTCGCCGGGAGTTCAGCATTACCTGGCAGAGGGCCTGCTGGCACCACAAGAAAGCTGTCGCTGCCAGGCATGCCCACATCCTATATTTACTTTCTTTAATGAGTCCTGCATGACCCCAACTGTCGAGAGTAGGGATAGGATTTTCTGAGGTAGTTGATGCTTTTTATGGAAAAACAGATGGAAGGTGTGATTGCAGGGACAGAACAAAGAAGTACCTGATCTGTAATTACTGGGGTCAGCAGGAGTTCTCCTTCCACTTCAAGGGAAATGGAGTCATGACCCTCTTCTTCTCAGCTCTGAGGGGATTTAGAGGGTATCAACAAATGCAGAAACATAGGCTGGATCTTGCACTTCCCAGGTGAGCATGTCAAGGATTAGCAGTCTAATAGGATATCCAGAACACCCTGTAGCTCTTACTGTGAAGCAACCCTGATGCGAGAAGTCTCATGGTCCAGGCTGCCATAGAGACTTCCCTCCCTCCCTCCCTGCACAAAGCCCTGTGATGCAGTCCTCAGGAGCACATTTTGGGTCCCAGGGGAAGGAAAGCAAAGTAGCACAGGGAAGAGGGGAAAAAGACCTCGAGCCACCCCCCAGCTTTGCCATCAATGGCAGGATTTTGCTGCTACCACTCTGAGCCACCACTTTGCCTTCCCCCAGGTGGGAACGATGCCAGCAGATCTCACATTGTAAGCCTCTGCCAGCTTGGTGGTCCATGGCTAACGGCCACAGTCTCCACATGCCACATGTGGTCATCCATGACATAGGTAAGGTTCCTCAGAAGATTACTCTGGGGCCCTCTGGAGAATTCCTGACCTTTGGATTTTCATTTAAATCAACTTAAACCTTCAGAACCTCCATGGCACAGAAGAGTCTGCCCCCCACAGAAAAAGCTCCCTTTGCAGCATCTGTCCACGGTCAGGAATGTGGTTGAGGACCCAGATGATCCCCCTACACTGCCAGGGACAGTACAGCAGGCAATACTTGGTCACATCATGTCTTTGGCCTCATTTCCTCTCTCACCCCATAATGGGAAATGTGGGAAAAAATCCTTCAAGAGATGAAGGGAGTCACATCAGTCCACAGCAGATATGGCCAAATCATGAAAAATGTTGTTTGTTGGCACACTCAGAAAATGAAGTCTTGCCTTCTCCTGTGTAATTCAGCCTTTCTTGTATGAGGAAAGAGTGATGACCTCTGTAGGCCTGCAAAGGGTAGACCTGACTGAGGGAGAATACAAAGATCCCTTTACTTACTGCAAAACCAAACAAAAGTGAGCAATAAAGCACTGCAGAAAACAAGCAGGTAAGTACTTGTGTTTTATCTTCAGTCAATACCTTTTCAGCATGGCTGATCTCTGAAGTCTGATTTCATGTAGTTCTGCAAACCCATACCCCCTGGGAAGCTTGCATTGCTCTTGCTGAGCATTAGCTCTCACTTCATTTGTCCACACAGTCTCTACACAGCTGTCATCTTGACATCCAAGCAAGCTTAAACAAAAACATAATCTCTCCATAAAGCACACCTCTCTTCTCAAATAGCTGTTGCTCTCAGGTGTCCCTTTCCATGAAATCCATCACCAAACCACTTTGCCTTCCTCAGTGAAAGGAGGACTTCTAGGGAAGAGAGCTCTGTAGTACATCACAGGCTCAATTTACTGTGGCTCATTGCCTCTTTCTTGCTCACTCTAATCCTTCCTGGAGGTGAGAGGGCCATGGCACAGGTTCTTGGCCAGAGTCACTGCAGCAGCCAGGGAAAGATTCATTGTACATCCTCACTGTACAACAAAGCCATCAAGGAAAGAATGTGGCAAGAGAGAGCGTTCAGTTAAAGGGCTGTGTGATGAACAACTGGACCTTGAGGTGGATGAAGGAACCAGATAAGGCAAGGAAATATCCACTGCCACAATGTCAACTTACACCCTCCTTCTTTCATATCCCTCCTTGTCTAGTGACTCAGGACTTTGAATGAAAAGGAACTGATCAATGCAGTCCAACCTGCACCCAGGAAACGCTGTGGTTCCCCCCTGCCCTCTGTCAGCTCCAGCTGTCTTACTCTGACCAGCACAGGGTGAATGCCCATGGTTCTGCACAACCCCTGTCCAGAAATCCTGGCAGTTTAACCACAGCACCAAAGCATTACACCAAAGGAAAAGATGCAGGTGCTGGGCTGTTTCCAAACTGCCTTCTCCTTGGCTGTGTCCAGTGCAGCTCAGCCAGAGAGCAACACCCCAACCCTCCCGATGGGCTCCTCACTGGAGTAACGATGCCAAAGCCTGGGCACCACGCTAAGCCACCAGTGCCACCAGGGCTCCTGGAGCAAAGAGCCATCAGGTACCCACTGTGCTACCAAAAACCCTACATATTCAGGAAGTTTGAATCATATGGAAATCAAGCTTTATCAAATCCCATTCATCTCCATCCCCAACAGAAGCGGGGTGACCTTAAAGAAGTTTTACCAGGTTTGAACTCATCCCAGGTTATATAAAATTGCCGCAGTAGTCTCAAAGATGTGAAACATGGGTATGAGAGTGCAATTATGTTAGAGTTGATTGCATTGAGGAGTTAAGGTTAGTGGAACCAAACCCAAGCTGGTGTGAATCATCGCAGTTCCACTGGAGGGAACAGTTACATTATTTACTCCGGATGAAAATCTGTTTCACTAAGTTGAACAGAACAAGAAAAGGGCTATAAACAGAATCAGACTTATAAAACAGCAAGCCACAATTTTCTGTCCTTAAAGTAAGTCTCTCTCCAACACTAGATTTCAAAACTGGGGCCATGTCAGGTGAAAGGCAAGGCCCTCCACTTGCTGACTTACGCACACAAAAAAGGATGCAACCTGATGACACCTGTCAGATATAACTCACTTGCCACATCAGGAAGCAGAGCTCAGAGATGGACAGCCCCAGCTCCCCCTCAGTCACCTTAGAACACCGTTTAAATATTTTCTCCAGATGCAAAGCCAGCTCCAAGGATTGCAGCACAGGTGTTGGATTTGGGAGACTGAGGCTCCATGCTTGCTTCTACTACAGCTACTCCCCAGCAAGGCCTTTAAGCTGTGTCCGAACCAGTCGGCCTTCAGGTCCACCTTGCACTTATACCAATGAACATCTATGCATAAAACATCCTCAGCTGAGCACTAGGGACTGGTGCCCATGACATTGGGTTCTTCCCTCCCGGAGACCCCCTCTCATCTTCCTGCTCTTCCCCTCTTCATCGAATCACTGGAAACTCCCTGAGGTCTCTGCCACAGGGAACCAGGATCAAGAACAGACCTGCAGCTCCTTTTTTCTGATGCCCAGCTCTGCCATATCCTGCTTCTTCCCACAGCCCACATGGAGAAAACTTCTGAGAGCTCTGTTTCCTGAGCAAGCAGCACGCTGCAGGTGGCTTGGTGCACTGCAGGGTGTTGGATAGAGCTGGCAACACCAGCAATCAGAGGTGATCTCTCACACTAAATCTTTGGGATGTAGGGCTGGAGTAACAGACAAGCTTTTGAGCACCTTAACCCTTGTCACATCACTCCACCTACAAAAGGCTCAGACTATTCCAGTCATCCGATGGAGAACCACAAAACGAGGATGAGCACTTTGACTTTACAGTGCCCTGTAATGCCAGAAATTTACACAGACCTTGGCGGCCCCACAACATTGAACCACGTAATGCACAGCTCCCCACCAGCCTCCATCCCCTGCAACAGGGCCAGACTGTACACACTGGAGCATTAAATCAGCAATCCTCTGCCTCTCTGACATCACCACGGGACTCTGCTGCTCAGGTTTCCCTGACACAGGAGTTTGATTCACAGTAGCAGGCTTTTCAGCTATGGCTGTGAAGCTGATCTACATATTAATATCATAACCCTTTACAATTCAATAAGATGAGAAGTGGAAAAATAAGAGAAAGAAAAGATTAAGCCCTCTGCAGATGTTGTCCTCACATATGGTCTCCCATATGGTTGTACTTCACTGCTGCTTGGTTTTGTAAGATCTCTCTCTTCAGAGGGTAACCCCAGCCCCTTCCATACTGTAAT
This sequence comes from Mohoua ochrocephala, assembly GCA_013398855.1. Lineage (NCBI taxonomy): Eukaryota > Metazoa > Chordata > Aves > Passeriformes > Acanthizidae > Mohoua > Mohoua ochrocephala. Next base: position 27,068 of record VZTA01020246.1, read on the forward strand.
CAAGAGATTCATTAAGAAACAGGTAACACTGCAGGCCACTTTGTCATTGCTGATAGAAGTGCTGAACAGCCACTGCTAAATTACAGCTATCAATCTCCCAGGCTGTACATGGATCCATTAATTATTTCTTCCATTCCCCACAGAGACAGATGCTTCCTGTTTTCTTGACATAAGCTGTGTGGATCACTTGCCCATCTGGCTTCTCTGTGTTGCTATAATGGTAGTTTTCCCTCAGATGTCATGTTACAATTCCTAACAGCCTCCACAGGGAGACAATATTATCACTTAGCATTTCTAAAGGATATGTCTCTAATCCTCCAAAATTTGTTAATTCGCCCCGGAATTACTGAATTGTGTTATGATGTACTATTAGCCCAGATACACAGGGTGTGTGTAAGGCTGGGAAACTGGTACCGGTGACATGGCTTGCCAAACATCATAGTGATGACCAGTGACAAAGTAGACACATGGGCAGAAATCTGAAAGTTTGCTTTCACACCAGTACGTAAGGATAAGAAAGAATGAGAGACAGCATTCCACGACCTGCTTGCTTAGGGAAAGCAGAGTCCCCATGCACAATGTGTGGCTGCAGATACAGCCAGGCCCAAGGAGGATGATGATGCTTCTTTACAATCACACAGGACACCAGTGGGATCTTGGCAGGGGAGAAGAGTAGCACCACAGGGTGAAGCCACAGCCACACCGGCAGGGCCACCACCAGCAGCGTGCCAGACTCCACAAGATCTGACCAGTCCCCTGCACACGCAGAAAGCTCCAGAGTTTCTGCAAGGAGAGGAAGCCCCTTAGCATGAGTTTCATCAACAAAACTGGAGCTCTCTCTGGCTAGCAGACATAGAAAGGAGCTGGCTTGGGGGATTTCCATTTCAAGGTCACACCTGGCCCATAACCTCTGAGGGGAAGATGGCCATAGATGTGACATTAGAGCAATTCTACAAATGATCTCTCCCAAGCATCAGTTTCTCCGGGCAAAGAGGAACGGGGTGGTTTTGATAGCAGTTCTTTTTTCATGACTCACTTTCATGTCATTGTATCAATAAGATCCTGTCTCTTCAGGGTGTTTTTCTCTAGTGATTAAAGTTGTGAGCCTTCGAGCTTGTGCCTTATCAACACTACACAACACACACTATAACCACGTAGAAACTTGCTGCCTTTCATCCCTTATTGCTTAATAAACTTGCCAGCAGGCCTATTGCAACAGAATAATGAAGCTAAGCAATTGCATTCAGCTCAGTAAATCTAGGAGCAGTGCCTGTTAAAAATAAGTAAAATTAGATTAAAAAAACTCCAAGAACTAATTGCGGAAATGTGGAGTATTATGAAGAGATCCCATCAGTTCAGCCAGAGTTCACAAACCTCTCACTCTGCTGTCTCAGCTGCTGAAAGGAGGAGCAGTGTGAGGAAAGATGAGAGTAGAGACTTGCATAAAGAAGAGGAGGAAGAGGAGATGTCAGGACATATCCACACACAGTGTGTGCCTCAGGGAGCTGCTGCAGGAACTGAAGGCAGCATGGCCTTTGGTGCAAGATGCTCAGGAAGGGAAGGAATGGTGCTCAGAAGCAGGTGCTTTGGCACAGTGTTGTGGAGAAGGCAGCCCAGCACCTGGCTCCTGAAGTTCCAAACTTGGTGAAATTTCAGCCAGTTGACACCAATAACCTGCAGTTTATGCTGTGCTAGTGCTGCAATTGGGCATTTTCTGGCATGAAGCACAAGACAGATCTTACAAGGCAAGGCACATGGGCAGGATGTAACAGTAAGGCACAGGGTAAGCACTGCATGTGCAGGGACTCCTGACACTGCTCTACTGAGCAGTCACATGAGGACTATTCTGGTCCAGATGCTCAGTCTGGAGGCGCTGAAGATAGGGCCCTTTTCCAGCATTGCCTGTGTATGGAGCCTGTGGTAACCACATTCCCACCTCTGGGTGCAGTTTGGGTCTGACACACAGGCCCACAGAAGATTTCATCTGCAAGCTCACACACAGACATCTGTCAGGGCTCATGACACTGCCCCTTGACATGCTGGGCAGCCTGAGACTGTTGCAAGACTAAAAGCCACAGAAATTTATTCAGTCCCCAGCAGGTGGTATGAGGAAGCAAGAACCATGGCCTTCTCCATGTCCAATTCCCTCCAACAACGAGATCCTTAGGGGAAAATGCCCAAATCACCCTAGGATTGCCAACAAGTACAATGAATCTCTTCTGCCTCTACAGCTCCCTGGATCTCCAGGATCCAGGGCCATAAGAAACTTCCAGTGGTTGCCACCACTACCCCAAAGTACTTTCTCCAGCTACCAAGTCACTCGTAACTGGATCTAGACCCGTGTCTGACTTCCTGGAGGAATTTCTTCTGCAGGTGTCAGCTGCTGCCCTGCCTTTCCACCAAGAAAGGCAATACATGTCCCAAACAGACAGAGAACAAGAAAAGGGAGCTCCATCTCCACAGTGCACTTCACAGTAAGTGCCACAATTTATAGCACATAAATACTGTACTTATACTGCTGCGTTTTGCAGACATTATCATCTCAAAGGGTAGGTAGGAGGTGGGAAAACAGCGTGTAACAACTGTAGCTTAGACAGCTGCTTTCTTTGCCACGTCTAATGCTGTTTAGGAAGGTAAAATAGGTCTACCCAGCAGTGCCTCTGCTTCTGCTAGGATACACTGCAGCTCCATGCGGAGCTTCTGCTGAATAATTAGGTTAAAGGCACAACCATGTAAACAATCTTGTAGAGGCTTTCTGGGAGAAAGACAAAACCATTCATAACTCCAAGCCCATCCATTTCCCAGAAGGAAACTACACTGTCCTCACGCTGGGCTTTTGCACTGCATCTAACACAGATTGTGTGACCCAACCACTGTGGCTGAAAATCTGTAGACAGGATTGATCTCCCACAATGCCAGGTGTCACAGCTAAGGGCATCTTTCAGCTGCATACAATACTATTTTTAAAAGTTTTTTTTTTTTTAACACCAGAAAAGTTAGTCCTGGTCTTCCTACCCTTCCTCCTTTCTTCCTCCAACCTGATTATCAGCCACATGTCCTTGTCCTCCCACGTCCTTGTGTCAGACCCTCCACAGAGCCAGTTCAGCTCACTAATCTGACAGAACATGCTTCCTTTATTCTGTCCTGGGGGAAATCTTTTGGCCAAGTTTGGTTTTGTGCCAACTCAGTGAGTTAAATCTTCTCAGCAGGAGCTGACTGGCAAAACCAAAATCAAAGCTGACAATAGCTCTACTGCTAAAGATATACAAATGGAAAGTGAAAAAATTCAGGATCATCAAGACATTGGATCAGCTCAGCTCCACTAAACTACACCCTCCATTAAACATGGAACATCTCGTTTTACACTTCTTTGTATTAGACAAATAGGTGGTTTCTCTCCTCCAGTCCACAGGATATAAGAAATCATATTTTCACTGGTCTAGTTTATTCTAGTTGCTGGGTATCTTGGCTCTACTGGCCAAAAGAGTAGCTTTTTCTCATTTCTGCTTGGAGTTTGCCTTGAGGAAGTTTGGCAGGATGCAGCTATGACATCTGTAATGGTAACAGCATGGGAAAGGACTGCCAAGGTGATCCTGTTTTAGTAAATGGAATCACACTGCACTTATGCAGCCTTAAAAAAGCCATAACATGACCCAGGACTTTTAGCATATAGATAAATGGAGGAGACACAATGTCTGATTCTGGAAGCCTCTGAGATCACCAGAAGTACAGCATAGCAGTCAGGAGAATAGATCACTCTTTGCTCATCCTGTTCTTGCACACGTGTTTGTGCTGTGACAGCACGGTGCTGTCACAGATCTCTGCTCTGACCCACCAGGGCTGCCATCAGGTCTGGCCTAGACCCTGCAGACTCAACCAAACAGCAGCCAGCAGCCCTTCTTGGCTCCTTCCTTCTTCTCTGCTTTGCGCTCTCAGAGCGAGGAAAGCTTTGCTTTTCCCTTTAGGGATGTTAGGCCAAGAGTCTTCCACACTGGTGGTTTGCCTGAGCAGCACAGAATTGCCATGGTTACAGCCTTATTTGTGGACTTAGGGAGAACAGCAGGATTCATGGAGCCGAACTCCAAAGCTCGCTTGTACATCAGAGAGATACAACTGGGGATGAGTCAACATCAGAAGGAAAATAAATTGCTTCTCCCACCACACAGAATGCCAAAAGGGACAGTCAGGAAAAGCATCTCTGCATCAGGGCTTTGAGAGAGGTGAGCTCAATCACTTTCATTAAAAAGCTTAAGGAAACGACTAACCTTCATCCAAGTGAGTAGGCAGCTGCAACCCAGTGCCCTTTCTCCTTGAGGGCAAAGTCTAATTATTCTTTCAGAAGTGCAAACTCCTTCAAGCCGTTCTCTTTGCTCCTTATTTTGTCTTAGCCAGAAGTTGTGAGGTTCTAAATGCCCCACATGTCTCCTGGAATCTCTGCTTGCCAGCAGCACTGAAGGAGGCTGTGAGAGGAGTTCAAGGTAGAGCTCAGCCTGGAAGACACATCTCACCTGTGTCAGCTTCCCTCTCACAAGTGTGACACGACAGAGTCACAGCAAACCCTGCAGGTGTAAGGTGCAGAAGCCAGGAAGGGCAGCTACATCCTGACTGCCCCTTTGGGTAGTGCTATCCCCCCTCAAGAGCTCGCTCCATCCATCCGTGAGAGCTCACCACCCTCAGCCCAGGCTGGACACAGCGTGGACACAGCCTGAGGCCAGAGCCTGTACATGTGCTCCCTCTGTGCTCAGCAGTCTGAGCAGGTACCATGACATCCTCAGCCATGGAACACCCTTGGTTTTGGCAGCAATTCCCGCTGTGATTCACCTGGCCTGCAAAACAGCCAGACACGGACCCATGCTCCAGCTGTACAGCACTGCCAAATCTCAGCACCAAATACCCCAGCAGCAAAGCTTGTCTGATGGCATCATGCTGGAAAGCTGGCCACAACCTCGGGGACAGTGCAAAATGTTGCTGTAGTGACATTGCAATTCATGGCCTCGAGGGATCCTTCCCATCAGGCACAGACAGCACCCTATGGTGCTCACAGCACCCTGGTATTTGCCCTATGGTGCTGTGAGTCAGGATATGACCCACAAGCTGCTGTATTTACAGGAGAGCACCCTCCAACACCAGAACACAAACTGATTGCACCAGTCAGAGCCCTTGGAATGCATCTAGAAAGCAACAGGAGCCCACCGCTGTCACTTTTAGAGGTTGCTGTCCATGAGCAACATGACCACATTAACTCCTTTTCCAGGCTTCTTCCAGCACAAGATGATAAAAAGCAGGCTCACTCCTCCCATTTTACTGGACAGAGAAGCCATCTGAGCATGCAGAAGAGCAAGGGAAGAGCCTTCCCTGGTGCAATATGCCTGACCTCTGCAGGCGTCCCCGTGTGACCAGCACGGCACCTTCTATCATGTTCTATGATTCTCTGAAACCTGCTGGATCCCACAGAGGCAGTGGCAGCATAAGAGTTTACAAGCTCAGAGAGAGACTTCTGCTGGTGTGAATACCCATTCCCCAGGAAATCAATGTATTTACAGCCCTAATTTAAGCTGCTACAAGCAATATCACTAAAAACATATTTGCGTTATTATCACTGCACTGCGCAGTTAATTGCTATACAAATATTTGTGCTGCCCACATTCATCACAAGGGCTGCTGCTGCCTCCGGGTGAACTTAGTCAAAATCTGATGTGTTTTCCCAAGACTGGAAGTCTTAAAGGGGATGTCTCTATTTCGCACGCTCAGAGAAACACTGCTCCAAAATTCCTTTCCACTGAAGTGGATCCAGAGCAACAGGGGACCATTTGCTTCAGAGGAAAAGCATGATAGGGCAAGACTTCCCAGGCTATATTTTTGGACCAAGAAGTCAGGCAGAACTTACCTTTCCTCTTGTCAGCTCATTGTGACTTATTTAGATTTATCACCAGACTTTCCTACTCCCCTCTCTCTCTCTCTCCCCTTTCTTTTTTAATTAGGCCACTGAGGCCTTGTTTTCAGAAACCGTCTGGATCCCAACAGAAGCTTTTAAGTCTCAGACATCAAATGGCAGGCAGTTTACTATAGTTAATTATGGTAATTTTTGCTTAGTAGTAGCTTCCCTCTGAAGAGTCAAAACTACT
>VZTA01020247.1:0-18570 GCA_013398855.1 Mohoua ochrocephala
GCAGGGGCTGTGCCGGCCGGGGGGCGCTGACAGGGACCCGCTCAGCGTCCCCTCAGTGCTCCACTCGGGATGCCCTCAGTGCTCCGGTCAGCGTCCCCTCGGCTCCACTCAGTGTCCCCTCAGTGCTCCACTCAGTGTCCCCTCAGTGCTCCGCTCAGTGTCCCCTGGGCTCCACTCAGTGTTTCCTCAGTGCTCCTCTCAGTGTCCCCTTGGCTCCATTCGGGATGCTCTCAGTGCTCCGGTCAGCGTCCCCTCGACTCCACTCAGTGTCCCCTCAGTGCTCCACTCAGTGTCCCCTCAGTGCACCACTCGGGATGCCCTCAGTGCTCCGCTCAGTGTCCCCTNCATTCAGGATGCCCTCAGTGCTCCGGTCAGGCTCCCCTCAGCCCTCCCTTCAGGCTTCCCTGAGGGTCCCCTCAGTGCTCCCCTCACGGCCCCCCCCAGGGTCCCCTCAGTGCTCCCCTCACGGTCCCCCCAGGCTCCCCTCAGTGCTCCCCAAAGGGTACCCTCAGAGTCCCCTCAGTGCTCCCCACAGGGTACCCTCAGGGTCCCCTCAGTGCTCCCCACAAGGTACCCTCAGGGTCCCCTCACTGTCCCCTCTGAGTCCCCTCAGGGACCCCCCGAGTCCCCTCAGGGTCCCCCCCGAGCTGTGCTGTCCCACCGAACGGAGCAGCCCCAGCACAGCGAGGTGATGTTCAGCAGGCGGGTCTAACCCTCAGTCTTCCACCCCACCTCTGTTTCAGCTTAATTTTTTTAGGTCATCACAATTCTGTGCCCCTTCTTCGATTGTTTTCCCTCCTCTTTTTTTTTAATTTTTTTTTTTTTCTTTAATTCATGTTTTATCCTGTTCCGAGGCTTTCCTCAGGACTTGTTGCGGGCGTTACAGTTCTTCACACATCCCCCGGGGAACACAAACACAAACCCACGGCGTTTAATCATCGTGGTTGTGCTCAGGGCTGTCTCACGCTCTCCTCGTGCTGAGCCTGGCTTGGTTTGAATGTTCGAGTCCTACATAATAAACCTGTCTGAGCTCCGTGCGAGTGCTAAATGTATAAATGGGCCTCATGAAATAGAAGCGTGCCTCGTTCCCTCATGATTTTACACTTGCCTGAATCTGGTACCCAAAAAATCACATTTTATCTTCCTATGGTTTATGGCTTCCAAAATTCCCTACCTGAGCGCTCAGGGAAGGCCAGCAGTCAGAGATAAATTTATGCTCGCACTAAATTCCAAACGCAATTAGATCTTTAGACATGGCTGGGCTCATAATATCTGCTTAAAACAAATGTAAAGTGTTCTGTAACCCTGTTACACCCAAGGAAGTTTGATGCACACAGCTAAGTCACCGTCTATACAATTGTTACTCTGCTGGCAGGTAAACACATGATAAATCAGCCTGTGTGTGACCCTGGGCACTGGGAATTTTGGGAGGGAGCACCTGAAGCAAGAGAGCAAACCTTGTTTTGGCAAATAATGTAAAACTTCAACGATGTGAGGGGCCTTCCATCATAAAACTGCACCAGAAAGCAACTTTTCTGAGCTTTTCTACATCAAACGATGCAGCCAGCCAGACCCTTCTGAAGTCTTCGTTCTAAATATCCACTTTCAGAGGAGAAAACAGCATGCTAAGAGGAATGTGTTTATATTAGAAATAATCACATTATAACTAATGAATTTTTACTACTCTGAATAATAAGGTCCCAAAGGTCCAATTATGGCTGGGGGTTGGAGACTTTCGTTCTCCCCTAGGATCGTGATTCAGTGCCCAGTAACGTCTCTGAGCTGATTTAACTACTCATAAGTCAGATCATGGACCTTGTTCTTTCCTTAGTAAAAGTATTTCAGTTATTAAAGGTATTAATAACACATCGATATAAAATGCTACATTAATATATACTAACTATAATTAAGAATAATTATTTAAATACTTCATGGCACGCAATATAAAGAAGGGCAGATTTGCTGAGCTCACATTTTAAGGTTTTTTCCTGCTGCTTAGGTTAGCCAAAGGTTTTGGATTACTTTTGAGAGAGCGATCTGGCTCTACAGCACAATTCATGGAAGTACACAGAGAAACATTTTGGTGGTGTAAGTAACTGGTATTGCTTGGCTGGTTCTTTTTGCACAACTTAATGCAAAAGCTTTCAAATACCTGTGCTGACTTACTGGTCAAGCTTGTCTTCTAAACTCTATTCACCTTCTTTGCTGCTGTAGAGAAGTCTAATTTCATTCAATCAAAACAGAAGCTGAAGGCCTTTATATATATTGATATGGATGGTATGGAACTAGAATACACTTATTCTAATCAATAAGTAAAAAGGGCAAGCTTCTTTGAAAATTAGCAGGCTGGCAACCTTTCAGAAGGAAGCTATGCTGCTGGCTGACATTGAAAAGTGAGGTAAGAAAGCAAAGTTTTGAGAGGGTGTGATATCTGGGGCGTTTTGCCTTGGATATTTGTGTATTAGAGAAAATCTGTTTTGTCTCTTTGTCTATTTGTCTGTTAGAGAAAATAGAAGAAGTTGCTCAAGTGTTGCAGAATAGTCCATCTCAACCTCTACCTTGCCAGCTCAAATTGTCTCCTTGAGGCTTCCAAGGTGGATTTTGTTCAAAAGACTTAAAGGCCTTGTTTTTCGACTTTCCTACAACTTTGTTCTTTGCTATTCTTCCTTAGCTGGCTTTCACGTATTTTAGGCTAAATCTAAAGTTTGTCTCTTGCATCTACTACTGACTTTTAAATTCATTTTGTTTCCACTAGCACAGTCAGTGCCGAGACTAATTGTAGTCTGGGACAAAACTCAGAGCTCCTCTGGAAGCCTCTGTAAAACTATCTTATGTCTCATACCGATTCTGAACTTGGCCTCTAATCTGTTTTTTTGGTGGAAGTTTTGCTTTGCTAACTTTGGTAAGAAAGCCTGCAAACACCAGAAGGTCTTCAGTTTGATTTTTCACTCTCAGCCAGCACTGCTGATGAAGGGAGCAGTTTTCTTCTACCCGCTTGTATCAGTGTAGGTGTTTGCGTGGCTGCAGATCAGAACAGATTGGGGAGTTGATGTGGGTTAAAACCAACTGTTTGGGGTTGTTGGGGCTTTTTAAACCAGTCTAGTTTTAATCAGGTCACCGGTGTGCTTCCCCACACATGTTTGTGTTGGTACCAGCAGGAGAGATGAGAAGATTTCTTCTTCTGTTGACAGAAGCTGGTTCGAAAGAGAAAAGTACTTGTTTGGGGTTTTTTTAACAGAATTTTCGCACTTAAAATCTTGGCTGTGATTGCATTAAAGCTGTGTAAGGAAGGGAACAATATTCTGCATGTTGCACAGTCTTTTGCTTTTATTCTTTCCTTTCCAGCCAAGTAAGTTCTAATTCTTACTACAGTATATGAGAGAGCATGACAGGAGAGTGACCTTGAGCCTTTATTTCACTTTTTGGCAATAAAGGGCATGCTTTGAATAGCCCCTACATAACTGCATGTGTGGTTTTTGTTCCTGCCTCGCCACCCTTGTGCTCTCCAGCTCCTTAGAGTGAAGGAGTCTCACAGAGGCTGACTCTGTTCAGTGTCTGAATTCCAAGAGGTATCTGCAGCTCACTGCATCTATGGCACGATAGAAAGCTCCACTTTGGGTCTTCACAGAGTTTTCTTAATAACAGCATCTTCAATTAAAATAACAATTTCCCTAACTGAATCTGAATACTCCCAGTCTGTCAGTCCATGGGTTGGTGGCAGTCTGGAGCTGGGCTCAGCTCTCCTGTGTGGCCCAGGGGCTCCTCTCTGCAGCATGGGGAATGCTGTGGTTTGGGAGGTGTTGAGCACCTCACTGATGGTGGTTTTGCTGCCCCAGAGTCTGCTCTGAATTGGTTCTTCCTCTGCTCTTGCCTCCGTGGATCTGTCTCCAACAAAACCGACAACTTTGTGCCCTTCGGTTTTTCAGTAGTGGGGAATCTGTCCTACTTTTCCATAGCACGTGTCTGTTTGGTGGAGGTGGCAGACTCCTAGGATTGTAGAGTTGCTACTTCTTGCTTGTAACTGTTGTAAGTAAAAAAAAAATCATTTTCATGAAGTAGTGGCAGCATCTGGATTCAGAAACTCACGTTGTTTGGTTGAAATTTCTGCGTGTTTCTGTGATTACACTGTTTGAAATTCTCCATCACTCCGTCTTTTATTTATCTAAAGCATGGGTTCTGTTAATTGTTGCTGGTGCAGCTGCACACACATCTGAACTGGATTGCTGTTTTTATATGCTAACAACCGAACACCACCAGGTGTCCTCTGTTTCTGTACCAGATCTGAATTACCTCCTGGAGATCCTCCTCTGGATCCGAAAAGATCCATTTTAAACAAACCCCAGGGGTGAGGGGTGACACGTAACCCCTTTTCTCAGCTTTGAAGAGGTTGTGGCGTGCAGCCACTGGGGAGTGTTAGGGGATGTGCACTCTGTTACATTTTGTCAGTACAGCTTTCCCCCTCGCCCCCACAAGCTTATTTGTGACCCTGTGACTCATCAGTATCCGAGGGATTATTTTCCAGCAGGGACAGAGAAGGAGCCGGATATTTCCAGTTGTCTCTTCCAGACCTGTTGCTGAAACCAGCTCAGCCATCACCACACACGGGCTCATCCTTCTCTTGCCGAGGGATTATTAGCAGGAGCAGTTTGTATCAACCAACAAATGCATTTTTTGCTGGGCAAGAATAATAGTCGAGATAATTGAAATAAAAACGAGCATAAAAGCTGGTTAAGTACTGCAATTTGTGTGTTTTCTTCTTGCCTCGGTCCTGGCTCGTTCTAGCCAGGAAGGGATTTCTGTGACAGACTGGCAATGTGTGAGAGAACATATTTTTACACAGCGACACATCCCTCTGTGGGATGCAGTGAAGCACTGGGAGATGAAAATCGTGCTGTGTCCTTGCAGGTGGTGCACTGCAAGCTGCTGCACCCCGGGCCAGGGAGATTTATTTTGTCCCCAGCAACTTCTGAGCCCAGGAGAACTGACCTCTCTCTATGGGAGCAGAGGAAATCCCCTGGGAGCCTCTGCTTTGCAGAAGTGATCAGTAGCACTCATTCTTCTTCCTGGATTCTTTAAACCAGCATCCCACCTTCCAGCTTTTAGGGAAGTTGCACCTTGTTTTAAGTATTTGGATAGGAGATGAGAAAAAAAGCCCATTTTATGGTTTTTTCCCTCTCGATGGAGACATCAAACAGCAACAAATGAGGGTGTTCCCTTGCACCATTATTAGACGGAACAAATAGAAGCCGGAGGTTATCCCCAGTTCAATACTTTCTATTTCAGCTCCGCACTCCTGAATTATTCAGAGCCCTGGCTCTGGAGTGGTAACAGAACTCCAGCTGCATTCCCAGCAACATTAACCCAGAGCCACAGCAGATGGTGGCTCGTCCATGGCTCTGTGAGGCACGTGATGAAACCACCTGAAGGTGACTTCAGAGAGAAGCGATTTCAGCGATGGCAAAGCTTTCAAGGTCACTGACTGTGACAGGATGCTTCCTTACTGCCCTTTTTAAAAACATTTCCATTTTATGAATGTTTCTAACCGTAATTGGGTGATTAACCATAATGTTTGTTTGTTCCTGGGATATGTGTAGGTGATAAATCATGTCAAGGGTGTCAGGCTGAGGGTGTGATGGTTTGAGTTGCTGCATGATCCCCATGGATCCTGCAGTGGTATTTTAATTGATCAGCTGTTAATTACAGCTTAGCCACGTTTGATTGCATGCTAATTCATGAAAGTGAGATCTCGTAGTTAGCTCGTACAATTTGTGTGTTGGAGGAACTTTATTGGACAGCAGCTTGAATTCAAGTATCTGAATTAAAGGGAATTTAACTGCCTCTGTTATTACTAATATGCTAATATATTTAAATCAGAAGGAAGGCAGTTACACAGCTTCAACACAGGACATTATTTATTAGCCTAATAATTGTAGCCACCAAACTGCATATTCTCATCAAGATGAGTTACCAAAGCAGAATTGAAATTCTGTGCACAGGCAAGAAAGAATGAAAAGGATCATTAAGCAGAATAAACAGCAAGTGACACTGAAAAATACATTGCAGAGATATTTTAAGCTAATGCTTGTGTGGGCTGTGCGAAAGCACAAAGAGTTTATCTCCTCCAATCATTTCTGCAGCTCTGCTACTAAACAAGGGGTTTGTTCTGCTGCTTCCCTTCACCTGGCTGGGCTGGGTGAGGCCCTTCCTGCTCTGAAGCGAGAGGAGGAGGACAGCAAGGTGCCAGGGCTGCAAAATGGGATAAAGATGAGGGAAGGCGTTGATCTGGAAAATGACTGTCACACAATTGGTGACCATTTCATTTTTTAAAATCCCCTTTCATTTTCATAAACAGGCCGGTCTTAATCAGGAGGAATCTTTTGTCTCTCAAAATCCTTTCGAGGTTCGAGTCCAACTGGAGGCTCTGTGTTGGTATAAACAGCCTCGTTCCGTGGATGAAAGGGCAAATTGTCATTCTACTTCCTCATTTATGAAAATATTCACTTGCATTACACTGTTATCAGTGGAATCCTAGCTGCCCTTCCATTCCTGAAGCTGATTTATTTGAAATTGTTATAGTGGGAGACGCAATCGATGGAATTCATATTCTGAGAAAATTGGAGCTTTTAATACTGAATATAGTTTATAATGTCAGGGCAAAAATGCATCATGATCATGAAAAATGAGAACATGCATTTTTTGGCATTTTGCAATAATTTAGAAATGACCATTCTTATCTTCATTTCACGTGGACTTTGTTATCTGTAGTGGAAATGAAAAATATTTAAAAGGCAATTTTCATGTAACTAATCAGTCCTGCGGGGTTCATGTCTCATTTCTTTCACCATAAATGCTGCTCCTTGAAGTGCCTCAGCAGCTCTGTCTGAAATGCCTGCACTCTGCATGTGCAGCTCACCTGAGCTGTGGTGAAATTGACTTTCCTGTTCTGCACTTAATTCCATAAGGCTCTGTTTTCCCTGTTTAGAGGAATCTCAGAGGGTTGGAACTCCACTGCACAGCAAGAGTTATACACTAAATCTTTCCTGTGGTGAATTTTGCCCTTCTATGAAGTCATGAAATCTTCGAGATACTGCGTTCAGCAAACATCTCCAAACTTCAGTGAACTCATAATTGCATAAATGAAAAAGAGGAATTGTTGAATTTTAACATCTGTTGAGAAGGTTTCTCTTTCCTCTCATTTCAAGGTTCAGAACTGTTGCAAAAATCCCAGTGACGAGCTTATTTTGCCACAGCTTTGCAAGCTGCCTTGTTCGTGTGCCTTATAGGATATCTTACATAATCCATAGGTAATAGAACTCTGTAAGGATATAGTTTCACTCTAGCTGGGGAGAGTGGAGCTAGCTGCCTCGAATTGTTACAGATTACATGAATCTCATAGTTCATTTGACCTGGAAAAAACGTGATAGAGAATGAGCACAATTAGCAGTTCATAAATGCTTTGTGTATTTCTTCTCCATCAAAAATAAATTTCCTTGGGCTGCCACAACGTCCTTGAGAACAAACTGGTGAGGGATGGGCTGGATCAGAGGTGACAAATTGAACTGCCAGGCTCTGAGGGGAGCAGGCAGTGGGGCTCAGCTGGAGTGGCAGCTGGTGACAAGTGCAGTTCTTCAGGGGACAAAACCGAGTCTGCTCTCACTCCATGGTTTAATAAAAGGAGTTTGGTGCTGTGTGAACACCTTCTCTCCCTACCCCGTGAGTTTTTTCATCCAGGTGAATCAGTACCTGTGCCTGGGTTTGCTCATTCAATCAGTCCAGGTTGATTGGCTGCGAGTAGGTGATACTTCAGTGCTGAAAAAATCCCTTTGATATCAGTTATCAAAGTCCAATCAGACTATTGCCATTTTTCTAAAAGTATCACACTTCTATTAATTACTGGGTTTTATTTACCTTTCAAATATATTGGTGCTGAAACAGAAGCTTCTACGTGCAGAGCAGTGAACATCCCAGCGTGGCCAATAAAGCAGTTTGGGGTTTATAGCTGTGTAAGGTTTGTTGTTGCCAGAGGGGAAGTTATTAGATATTCTTGGCCTTGTTAGTACTTTGAGATCCTCAATAACCACTTTGTTGTCTGTCTCTGTTTGTACATATGTTTTGTGTAAAATATTCTCTGGATTTCGAGTCTGCTTCAGATTCCAAAACAAAATAGGACAGTACTGTCGAATTTCTTTGAAGAATTTGTGATGAGCTTCTGAAATCAGTCTTGCACACAGGTGCTGAAGCAAGAAATAATTAGTACAGATCTGTAAAATACATCTTCAATGTGTCATGGCCAAAGTAATAGTAATCATAAATAGTTAAATCTGGAGAAACCTGTTTATTACAGGAAAAATGAGAATTCCCCAGGAATTCTTAACCTCGAGATCTCATCCCAAGTCTTTGAGATGCTCTAGATGGAAGTGTGACATTATCCGGCACAATGTTTTAAAATCGGGATGTTTCACAGAAGCTCATTAGTGTTTTGTGATGGAAATGGTATCAAATGGTATGGAGAGATATAATTTTAATTCAGGTAGGTGGTTGGGGGATTCAGCGCTGCTGAATCGAAATTAAAAAAGGAAGAGAGATGAATGCATTTCAGGATAAATGATTTATTACAGGCCTACCAACTTCCCCACGGAAACGGTAAAAGGAGTATTGTTTCACAGATTTAGAATTCTCTCAGACGAGGTAGTAGAGGAGCAGGAGGGAGCAGGAATTTCTGGGGAGAGAAATACACCTACAAAGAATCTGAAATCTGGCCTGATACCCCTCGTGTATAACTAGGGAGGGTGAATCACTGCCCAGTTTTCTTCAGGTTAACCTGTTGGAATGCAAGTGGGCAGCTGTGGAGGAAGCAACATGAAATATAGTCTTTTGTTGGTCCTAAAACAGAGAAAAGTAATTTCTGACTGCTGGATTTTCTCTAAATTGAAGGGCTCTTTTTATTCAGTGCAAATTGCACTGAGCTACTGCAGAGATGGAGGCACAGAAAGGTTTTTGCTGACTTCTAGTTCTTAATTTCTTATTTATTTTGCAAAAATTCTGTGTTCCAAAGGCTGAGAACTACCCAATGAATCCAGTAAAAAAAGCAAACTGTGGATAAGCAATTAATTTCAAACCAAAACAAAGGTTATGAAAGGAGCTTGAAGTGGTTTTAAATCTTCTTCTGAGCTCCAAAGCCACAACTTTTGAATTGGATAACTCGTATTTGAGCACCACTTGTGTGATGCTCTATTGGCCTTGTGTTTAGGGTTAGCAGGAAACTGGATTTCTACTTGTCATCAGAGAATCTGGGATTTTCACAGCTGTGAAGGATGAAGATGCAACTCACCTTGGTCTATCCAGATGCACATAAAATGCTCTGTCTGACATTTCCTGGGACATAAATCATATTTACTTAAACCCAAGGTTGTTAAATAGACAAACACAGACTGTATTACTTAGACTCTTGTGTCCTACACGTAGTTTACATTACCTGTTCCTGTTTGCTTTGCTTTTAGGACGACTCTTATTAGCTAAATAATGGATTTAGAAGCAAATTTTTGACAAGATTATTAGGCACCTTTCTTCTGCTGGAGTGGGACCTTGCTTTCATTAATTTTGCCCAGTAACTTGCAATTACTTCTTTTTCTAATGTATCTCTTTATTATAACTGCATATTTGAGTGCCTGAATTTTGATCAGTAATTCGGGATGTTCTTCTGATTCCCTTCTTTGGTGTGCCAGTAAAAATTGGGGAAGTAGCATCACACCATCCTAATTAATCTGAAACCTGAGGAGTCTCGAGATAATATTTCTGTTTAATCTGAAGTAACAGTAATATTGAAGGGTTGTATTACGCACAGAGCAAAAAGTGTTAATGACATTTTCTGGGGTTTGTTTATCTAAAGAAACTCCTTCGACTGCAGCTTCTTTCATTTGCTGTTTTGTCAGAGCAAAACCACAGACTTTTACCAGAAGCCTGGAAACACTAAAAAGCTTTTGCTTCAAATATCATTTACAGTTGATGGACTTAGAATGCAGATCAGGAGCTGTTTTTCCCAGCAACTCGAATCTCCTGCTTCCAGAATATATTAAATTTCTGCTGTTTGCTCTGTTCACTGAATTCCTGAATAACTTAATAATTACTTGCCTTCAGCAGAGGATAAAACTCTTCTCACCTCAGTTATCTATCTTATTTAGGTAAAAGTAGCTCTGGTAAGTGGCAGTGTTCGTGGAAGAGCACTCTCTGAGGCAGTTGTGTTAGTCACCGCTCTCAGCCAGCACAGAAGGTTCTCACGTTGAATCAGGGAGATGTCAGCTGCATGCCTGGGTATTTTTAGTGCTTTCCTTAGGTTCTAATTAGAAATGTCTTAAAACACAGTGAAAATTCAGATGATTCCTGGGCTGGCTGTTTATCTTCATAGTAAATGAGAATAACAAATGTTTGTTAGTGGGAAAATGCTGTATTTGACTGCCCTGTTAGAAAAAAACTCTGTTCTAATGAGGTAACTCAGCTGCTGCAAAGATAAATAGGTTTAGAACAGCAGTTCTTGGAAGGGTCACTCTCTGCTCTAACGATGTCAGAATTCAGAAGTGTGTTTTCAGGTGGTGCCTGAATGCCTCCACTCACATCCGTGACCTAATTATTCTATGCATACCTGGGCTGGAAACTCTGGATACATTTTGGGCCCAACCTATGGGATGTTCCTGTTAACCCTTTTTTCAGTATAAGTGATTATATAGCCAATGTACAATTTTTCAAATTAAATTCCCAAATTTCAAGTTAAATTCTGCTATTCTTGAATTTTGGACAGCAGTTTTTAGAGATTTGGTCAGTCTCAGATTCCTTTCTCCACGCTTATTTTAAGTTGCACAGGGGTAAGTGCTTTAAGGTTTTTATTTCAGTATGCTGCTAACAAATTTATGGGTCTGTTTGGCAGACTGAATTACACATTACTGAGGAGAAAAAGGTTTCTGTGTTAGTTAAGCAAAAGATATCTTCACCTTTACAGGTACCCTGAGTTTTAGGAGTAGAACATAAACTGGGTCATTGAAGGGAGCTGTCTGTGCAGGGAGTGGAACACATTTCACATGGCAGGTGACCAACTTTGGCTGGGTGGAATCTGCCCAGTTCATGACTGGTTCCTGCTGTTTGTGCCTCTCCTAAGAAAGAATATCCCTATTAAACGTGTAGATTGTTGCTGCAATTCTGAATAATTACAGGGCAGCACAGGGGGCATTTCTCAAGGTGAACCCCGCAGATCTTTGCCAGAAGCACAGGAGAGGTTGGAGCAGCGACTTCGTGCTTTTTGCTGCTGGTCTCTGGCCACGTAGGAGGTTTAATTCTCAGATCTATTTTTCTGCTGTCTTCCAAGAGAATTGAAATGTCACCGCTTCAAACTCGAGTTTTCAGAATAAAATGCACAGCCTCCCGAAATACTGTATTGACTGAGTAGTTCACCCACTTTAAGCCAGATTTGTAAAGGATCCAAGCCAATTAAGCTGGCTCGGATCTCACTTCTTTAAGACTCCTCCATTCCGGAGCAAGAATCGATGTCAAGTGTTTCTGTTGACATTCTGGGCACTATTTAAAAATCCCAACCCTGTTTCCTTCCCTAATAGCAATAGACTGATCCTTCTGGCAACCTTAGGGTTGGATTTCAAAGCAAAGATTTCATTTTTGATTTAAAAAAAAAAGGGATATAGCTCAAGTAACCAAATAATAAAAGCACATTGGCAATGCAGGGTACTTCACAGCTTGGCACCGAGTGCTTTCTTTTTCATGGTGACATGTGCAGAGCTTCTCAGACAAAAATGAATCATGAGCAAATGATTTTTTTCTCTCTTACAGAGAGCATTGGGGAAAAATAGAACTGCAAAATACCAAAAGATGTTTCCCACAGGACAAATAGAGGGGAGTATATTAGGGTCTTGTTCAGCAGAAGACTCTTAATGGATTGTAGAAATTTCTGCTGGCACACGGCGTGGCTTTTCTCGAGCTCTGATCTGGGCAGATGCAGCCCATCAGTGCCAGGGAGCCAAGAGCTCGTCCTGCCTGCAATAACGAGACCTGCTGGGGAGCAGAGCGTGAGAATTCAAGGGTTTGCACTGCCCCTGGGTGTGCAAAGCAAACCTTTTCTGCCCGTGGCATGTCCTGTGGACATGCAGTTAAAATCTAACCTGCTAGAAAATGACTAAAATGTGAGAAACCGCTCATTATTTAGTGAGTCATATCCTTAATACAGCTGTAGGATGAAGAATACTGAAGGAATGTGTAAGAAAGGACGTGTGTTGTTCTGAAGGGAAGGTGAATTAGTCAAAGTGTTGCAGAAGAACTTGAGCATCTGCAGCATAACCGGAATTTTAAATGCAGGCACAGATTTAGTTTTTGGTCTAGCATCAAAAATTCAAGTCTTGTCTATTCTGCAGGTAGCAAAAACTAATTAGGGATTCAGACAGACCTAAACACTGTTACTGTCAAATTTACTCATGGAAGAATGTCCATCTTTAATTCAATCAAATGTCCGAGGTTGTTCATGTACAGATTTTTCTTGGGATGCTTCTCATCGCATCAGGTTCCCAGGGTTTTATTTCAGGGCTTTCCTTTAATTGTTTTCCCCCCTCTTCCTTCACTGTACCATCACTCACTCTTCATCTCTAGAGTTTATCACAAACTTCACTTCTCCTTTCAGAATGTAACACTCAATATTCTTTCCCTTGCCTTTCCTCCAAGCCCTGATAAGCCCAGCCTGGGCTCCCTCTCTCACATCTCACCCTGCACGTTCTGGCCACATCCACCTCGAGCTGCTCCCTTTGCCTTGGGGGCCTCCTGTGCTGCACAAGGACACCCAGAGGCTCCGTGCAGGGTGGTGAACCTGGCATTCCCTGGGATGCAGCATCACCATCTGCCAGCCCCATCCCCTCTGGACACTTTGCTAAGGCAGAAGGTGAGGCAGAAGAAATGGTCAGTGCTGTTCTGTGCATGACAGCAATTCTTTGGTGTTCTCCACCTGCTCTGTGCTCTGAAGTAATCATTGCACTCTTCTTTCCAAGAAGAAAGGTGAGATATGAAGTCCAAACAGAATATTCCTGAGGTTTCCCATTCCCTCAGGAAATGATTTCAGCAATCACTCAGGTTTGCTGAATGGTTTCCCATTCACTCAGGATGGTTTCAGCAATCTGGCTCTTAAATGACAGTAGAAAGCTGTTTGATAGTTGAATGACTCTTGCACAATGAAAAAAACTGAGAGGTCCAAAGTTCTTTTAGACAAAAATATACCACAGTATTATCCAGATATACCATTGATAACATAAAGGAATTCCAATGTATGAGGACAGTCAAGGTGCTTAATGTCTGTGTGCTACAGAAACACGGCCTTTTCTTATTGTTTGGGGTTTTTTTAATCCCAACTTTATGGGTCCTATCCATAAAAAATGCCTGGAACCTTTACCATCACAAAACCCCAAATGTTGATCTGCTTGCACATAGAGTTTTCTGGGGAATTCTAGATTGTTGAACTTTCTGGCCATAGAACAATGACCACAATTCTCCCTCCCCTCCTCCTCAGTTTTGGTGTCAATACTGTATTTACTGTATATGAACAATATCACATATAATGACTATAGGAAGTTGTTCACTACAACAGAAATATCATTTGGGCCTTTTTCCTTGTGGTCAGTCCATGTAATCCTTATTACAGCATGATTTAATAATTAAAATGCTTCTCCTCCTAAAGTTACCTTTCCTTGCTGAATTTTAACAGGAAATTTGGGGCTGATCAAATATATCGAGCACTAAGAAGGGGGAGGGGGAAATGTTGAAGTTCTGACTTTGTATTCTCACAGTCTAGGTTTATACAAACAGTCCAGAAATGATTATATAGTGAGGAGCAAGCAGACTTCAAGAGAAATTAAAGAGAATTTAATATTCATTTAAGAGAATGTGTCATATAGTTTATTTAAAGATATTTTTTAAGATACCCATTAAAGTTGTCTTCGGATCCAATTTTGCTTTCAGTTGCCAAATGTCTTGCTGATTCATTTCTCTTAAAATTTGGTGTGCCCAGAAGGAACTTGAAAAGAGTAATCAGTTCAGTTTTGCAGCTGATGATTTCTGCATTTACCCAATTTGACCATTTAAAAGAGCAGCGTAAGTGAAATAATCTGTTCCTATAGCAACACCGAGAGTCTGGAGGAGCCTCCATGCTGTAGAGATGATACTGAAGCCTCAGAAAACCCCACAAGATCAAAACAAAAAGTGTGGATTCCGAGAGAGCCCGTCTATGATGAGCAATGGGAGGACATAGCTTGTGTCAGGCATTAGAATGCCCTTTATTAAGGTGCCTTTGGCTGTTTCTTGGCACAGGTTTGAGAATTGCAACGCTCGCCTGACCTCACTGCTGGCTCTGCCAAGCAGCTGATGGTGGCAGTGGCAGCGTGCCTGGCTCGGTGAGGTTACAGCACGAGCCATGTGTTTAAATACTGAGGCGCTGGCAAGAGGTTTCTTGTGGAGAATTAGAAAATGATTGGTTGTTTTGTTGGTTGTCTGGTTTTTTCTTGATAAGTCAGGCTTATCTTTCTCATTTATTCGTTGGTTGAATCCTTGAATTCCAAGTAGAGTAAGGTGGTCTCTTTGTTTTCTTCTTATACTCCTGCTTTCATGGTCGAGAGAAGAAAGCAGCCCTTGCTGAAAGACAAACTCCAAGTGCTTGTGAGCAGTCAGATGTGCTGGTGAGCAGTGCTCTGTCTGCCAGCCTCGTACAACAAAACACACAAGGAAAATCTGCCTTTTCTTGTGGGCATCACGTGTAGAACATGTAGAACATCATCAGTGACGAGTGAACCTGGTGAAGGCAAAAGTGTTGGGAGGGCTCTTACTTGGAGAGAGCACAAAATCAGAATTTCAAACACAAATAAGTGGAAACACAGGAATATCCGATAAAAAAAAGAATGCTGTTTTTTTGTCAATATCACTTCTAAAGTTTGCTATAAATGCGGCAGTACAATTCACAGTTGCCAAATTACTGTTTGTGTTGAAAGTCTGTATTAACGATTTCATCAGTACAATATGTCTGAGATGAGGGAAAAAAATGTATGAAACTGAGAGAAGACAAGGTTTCTAGCAGTTGAAAATCTCCAGTTTGAAACACACATAATTAAATTATGTATAATAAGATCCAAATTTCAGGGGGAAGAAGCTGAAGTTTAATACTAAAGAGGGCTATAATTTAATAATGGAGATGTACTGAATTAAGAGTTCTGCTTACTGAAGGAAAAAATCTTGTGATTTGCTCCTCCTCATTTGTTCCTCACCACGATGCTGCCCCTCTGTGCCCCCTTCCAGCCCATCTGCTGGGGCTGTCTGCGGGCTCAGGCTGAGTCAGCTCCAGCACCTGGGGCAGCTCCAGCACCCGGCAAACGCTGCTCTGCATTGGGCTGTCACTGCTTCCAGCAGCAGCCAAACACCAGACAGCCCTCAGGCCAGCAATCCCTGAGAGAGTGGAGGTGGGAGAGAATAACAAAGTGTTCCTCTTTCAGGTCAGCAGCCAGGGTTTCTTGCTTCATCCAGGAGAAGAGAAATCTGAATTCATCTCGAGTTTCGTTTATGCCTGTAACGGTCTTGATCTCATAAAGACTCTGGTGTTTGCAAATAAATGTATCGATAATTTCTTATTGAATTTTGTTTTTAAAAAGACATTTATAAATCTGTACAACTCAATAAAAATCCACTGGGGTTTTTTTTCTGAGTTCTTGCATAGCTCTCTGAGAGTTACACAGAACAATTCTCATTGTTTGAAATGAGTTCTTGCCTGCTTTTACTGGGGTCCCGACAGTTAAATTATTTGCTTGTGTATAGCATTTATAAGGGCCATAATATGACTGCTTGCAGTAGCTCAGTAACGTATGTTAATGCTCAAACAGATTTATTTTGAGTTTCCTTACCATTTATGACTGGTGGGGGTAGAAAATTTTGGATAATGGAAGTATGAAATCTATAAGTATGAAATCTGTAACCATTTGTTACAGTGCAGTTTTTTCTTCTGTCTCCATTTTACTTCCATGACCTTTCCCCAACTGGACAAAAATATGCATTTTAATGAAATTTGTGATTGAGCTAATTGAGTACTTTGAGAATAAAATTAGTGTTCCCTGTCTTAAAACAATTGATTTTAACTTGCATGTTAGCATTTAAGAAATGCAGTGCAGCTTTAACACTGTTTATTCAAATTAGAAGGAAAATTTCTGTCTCTTGTTGGTTAATCCAGAAATTCTGTTCTTCTCTCTTTTTTCTCCTTAGAATATGAAAATGAAGTCAGGTTGTCTAATAAAAATTAATTTTTCATTCTGTTATTTGTACTTTAATCTTATTGCATTATTAACAGTTCGACTCAATAATTTATTTTTAAAAATGGAGAGCACTTTTTAAACTTGGAGAGCACTTGCTGGCTGTTCATCCTGGTATGATATGCAGCTTACATAGATATAAAACCTCCTCTGTCCCTACTAGAACTTTCCAGGAAAGAAAAGCCTAACCACAAAGCCAAAGTGTAAAGCCTTCCTTTTTTTTAACTCCTAGAAACACATGTCTGTTACAGGGTTAAGTTAGAAAACCACCTGGGTTAGGAAACTTTGAATTTACTAAGTATAATTAATCTAGAATATTAATTTAAATTACTAGCATGTAAATAAGACGAGTGTTACAGTAAATTAGAAAAGGACTTGGACCTTGGCGATGCCGACACGACGTGGATGACTGCTATGACAACGATCCCTTGGATGGCCGTGGCAGCAGTGATGCCTTGGACGTGGCCAACGGTGACTCAGAGGCTGACTTGGATGTTCCCTTGGATGAGAACAGCTCAGATAAGGATGTTGGCTTGGATGATGATGATGATGACGATGACAGCAGCTCAGGCAACGATGATGACTGGGACGATGACGATGCCCACTTGGATGACTTTGATTTGGATGACGCCAGCTCGGATTACAGATGACGTTGACTTGGATGACTTTAATGCGGATGTCAGTGAATGCTGAGCCATGCCCATAACACAGGACTCTGTTCTGCCCCACATGTGAGCAGCAGTGGGGCTAACTGCTCTGTTTAGCTGTGCCATTGCTCCAGAAATGCCTTGCAATAAAATGTCCTTTCGTTAGAGACTGCGTTCTCCTCCCTCTGCTTGTACCCAGAGCTGGCCTGTGAGCAGAGCTTTATTTTGCGTGCTATGGCACTGAAGGTTTTGGCCAAAGCCTCGTTGCCTTGTGCAGGGTTCAACCAAGGGATTGGCACTTAACAACTCCTTAGCATGAATAGAGTTGTTGCCTTAATAAATTCATTAAAGTATTTTGTCTGCAAACCCACAACCACATCCTTGAAGCCCCAGCGCTTTTTCCACCCTCCTCTTTCTGAGTTTGTCACTTGTGCTTTTTGTCTGCTGATGCTTGGCGTGTGTGCAATTTATCTTATTTGATATGTCAGGCAGCAAAAGCATTAGAAATGTTTTGCATGCAAGAGTAAATGTATTTTCCATTGTGCAGTGCTTTCATTATTTTTTTCAAGCATTGTGAGACAGGAGGGGATGGTAAGGCAGAAGAGAAGAAAAGAATGTTCTTTTGAAACGTTTCAAGTCACTTGCACTTCTGTTTTCCGTAGGAATTTCATCTTGTGCATTCCTATATAGGTTTGAAAATGAGGATAACACAAGTTGCACACCTGTACACAGACTGCACACGCCTGGAGGCAAGAGCAGACATTTTGGTCTGCAGGGGATATTCAACTGCTAAATGCTGGGAAACAAAAGCCAGTGCTGTGGAAATTCAATCAGAGCTCTGGGCCCTCTACAAAACCCAAGGAATAAGACCATGAAGCTGTACTGGGAAATGCAGAACACAGTTAGAGACACTTAGACTGGTGGGTATGGATGTAAAATTGTGTTTGAAGGGGAGCCCACTGCACTGTCCCTGTTAAAGAGCCAATTTAACAGGAACTGTGTTTTGCCTGCTCGCTGCAAGCTCTGGGTAAACACTGGAGTTTCTTTGGGGAGCACAGGAAAGGACACAAACCACTGCAAGACAACGAGCAAAGTGAAATCCTGTTTGCCTTTGCTTTTTCTGAGTGAAATAAGAGTCTGACAACTCCATCAGCTCTAAGGGCATCCAACGTGGCTGAAATGTCTGTGTGGGAAAGAACATGGATTCGATCCAAAGGTTTTGAGGCACTGCAACTGAAGAGAATTAGTTCATATAATATGATGAGTTTTGTTTAGATAAGTTCAGGAGTATCCTTCATTCTTATTTAACAGTGCCTGTAGCCTTTAGCCCTTGTAATATTCTGATTACCACGTATGAGTGTGAGCCAACAAAAGGCTCCTGCAAGGGCAGAACCACAAATTGACAGAACGTTCAGAGCTGCTCACAGAAACGTTCTTTCACCCTACAAAATCTTAGGAAAATATCTATCCCTGTTCTTCATTGGGACGATCCTAAGACTCTCAAAAACATTTCTGAGAGATGTACTTTCAAAAACATTACTGAGAGCAGAAAGAAGATATGAATAGAGCAAATAACCTGAAATAGTAACATATTTCCT
>VZTA01020250.1:0-19372 GCA_013398855.1 Mohoua ochrocephala
CAGAGCCTGCCTGCTCAGTAACAGGCCTGGCTGCCTGCCTGACTGAAACTGAGCTCAAAAGGCACAGAAGAGGTCATGCCTCTTTATTTCTTTCGAAATTTAGAGATTCTAAAAAATCTGAATTTTGAAAGTAATATCTTTGCATCAATTCAGAAGGCACTGGGAGCAGGAATAGTTGGCCAAAGACCAGAAAGAAAAAAAGCAGAGGCAACATTATTTCTCACCATGGTAAGATCGAGCCCCTCCTTGTAGGGAGTAACCATCATTTGTTGTCTGTAAAAGAGGCCTGACTGCATTTCCTTTCCTTTCTTTCCATCACAAAGAGAATAGGTGTCCTCATCTCCAGCCAGGTGTCTCCACCTTCTGCCCTATTTGCACCTTCTGTTTGAGGCTCTGCTGTCTCACAAGCCCAGTTTTCATAGCTACTTCACATTAGTGAATCTTATTCCCAACACATTGAGGAATTTAGACCATTCAGTGACATTAGTCCTGCAGATAGATTCAGAGGTGACAAAGCACCAAAACCTGGACACATGTAATTCACCAATCTTACAAAAAAAAAAAAATCACAAGTAATTAATTAAAGGAACATTTCCTTACAGTAATGATAGTAAGTTTATCCATTAACATCTCTTCTTACCCAGAACTCCTATGTCTGGAGCTTAGTTTCAGAGAATGGGAATGCCCATTCACTCAAATCAAAACATGCAGCAAAGGTTTTACTTTTAGCAGCTTCCCTGAAATACAAAAATCAAGGGGAGGAAGTGAAATAGCACTTTTGATGTGACACTGTCACAGGAACCTGCAATCTTTTGTGAGCTGCTTCCGAGCCTGTTGTGTAACTCTGCCTGGTAACCTCTCGAAACAACTGACACTTAAGGGAATAACTCCAAATGCCATGTTTCTGGATGCCAAGATACAGGCAGCAGAACACAGATGTGAACAGCAGCTAGCAGCAATAAGGCAGAACATCCACAGAGGCAAATGGGCAGAGGTCCATAAAAACATTGCCAGACTTTTTTCCACACCACACTGGACTACAAGAACTATCACTAGTCTTTTCAAAGACTCTTTACTGAGGTTACAGCAGTCCACCCCAGCAAAACTAAAGATGTAAGTTTAATATTAAGACCCTGTAGATGCCATAGTATCACCATAGAATCATAGAAGCATAGGAGCTGGAATGGGCCTTAAAAATCATGTAGTCCCAAACTCTCCTGCTGTGAGCAGGGACACCTGCCACTAGACCAGGTTGCTCAAGGCCCTATCCAACCTGGCTTTGAACACTGCCAGGGTTGGGACATCCACAACCTCCCTGGGCAACCTGTTTCAGAGTGTGACCACTCTCACCTTTTATAAAATCTGCTACAGTTTAAGTACCAACAGTTGGAATTCATATTGCCCATCACTGTGGCGGCGACCATCCACTCCAGACAAAGGGCCAGCTGGCTAACTCACCCATAGGCATGCCAACCTATGCAGATGCCTTTCAGGTGTCTTTTCAGCCAAAGCAGACAGAGACAAAACTGGTTAAAACTAAAATAGCAATCTGAAGTGAAGGGACCAAGAAAACACTCATACAACTTTAGAGCTTTATTCCACAATCTATTTGCTGCCAGCTTCAGGGGCAGGGCTATGCTGGAAGTTAATTTTAATTCTTTATAGTCTTACAACTACATCAGAATTCCTTAAACTACATTTTAAAACTCGCATCCTATTGCAGGCTTAGTATTTGTATTATATTAATAAACTCAGATTTTCCCATTACAAGCTTTCAGACTACACTGGTTACACAGAAATCATCAGTGCTTCCTATCAGCTCTTACTGAGAAAAAATGCTCTCACTAAAGTTTATCAGGAGAAGAGTGAAATAAAATTTTAAAACACTCATGTTTTTTGAGTTTCATTGGTTTTTGAACCTTTTGATTTATGTCAGCAAAGAAAATTATAGAGTTTAGGTACAATGACAAGAAGAGGCTACAGCCCACAAGACAAGTGATGGCTAGGCATTCTCCCTTCACCTTTTTGGCCAAGGACACCGTTTGTGTGCAGGCAGAGATACCTCCCCCTCTCCCTGAAAGTGGACAGATCACACAGACAGATATTTCTCCCAGCCTTCCTTTGAAGTGTGAAAGCTATGACATACATGCAGAATAAGAGATTTGTCAGCATCTTCTAATTACTCTATGATTTCATTCAAAATGACATTTTTATCATAAGCAACTGAGGGCAGAATTGAAGTAAATCTCCATGAAAATGCAGTGTGTGTACGTGCAGGGATCTTCTCCTGACGCCTGCCTCATTTGTGGGTCTGCAAAGGTGTCCTTGCAAAAAGGTGCTTCTAAAGTCATCTGTCAGGGCTGTTCTACATGTGATATTGAAATGGGTTCCAAGCAGGGAACTGCAACATGAGAAAACTCTAGACACATTAGGAAAACTACATTTTTAAAGAATTATTTCAAAATAGGGCCCAAAATCACCACAAAACAAAACTCAGGGCTTCCATGGTAACTGGAGCACAATGTGCTCCAGTGCAAAATGTGCAAAAGAGTGTTTTCATAAAGAAAGTAACCTATAAGATTTATAAGAACTGCTGTGAGTCAGGCTAAGTGTTTCAGTGCCACATCCTTCCTCTCCAACAACACCGAAGTTACAGAACTCTTTAACTCCTCACCACTTCACTTCATTCCATAAATCTATTTTTAAAAATTTATCTTATACATTGGATAGGACAAACAGTGTTGCCAGATGCTTCTGGATATAAAAAGCAGAAAGTTGGAGTTTTACTGAAGTTAAGCTCTTAGTCATAGAAATGTAATAAATGCAGAAGGAAAACATCTTCTTGTTAATATTTGTGTTTATTGTTTTTCCAGGTTTAAAGACAGTGGACCAGCCTCTAGTAAGTCAATTACAACAGCAAGTAACACTTACTGGCATTCTGAGTTAATAGTCTCTCATTTGCACAGCTGTGATGAGACAATCCACAGGACAAAAAAGGCCTTAACTTCCTCTTTGTTATGTTTTAGTGAAGGAAAACTTAGCCAAACTCAAACAAGAGCTCAAGTACAGTATCTTGTTTATATAAAACTTCATATACTCTGAAATTTGGTGACAGAAAACATATAAACCAAATAAAGATCTTGAAGTCTTCATCTGAGATAGACTGAACTTTCTAGAGCAAACTAAATTGTATGATTCCTGTTCTTAAATAGTCCCACTAAATGGCTCACACTGTGACTCCAATATAGACTCTTTACATCAACTACCAGTGCAAGAAGACCATAAAAGTGGAATATTCAAAATCCTTAGTGGGCCAGTGCACCTCAATCATCCTCAGAGTCTCTGTCAAAACAGTTATATCTAGAGGAAAAAGATTTGCAACTACCTTGTTTCTTCATACAGAAGAAAGCTGTGTAGTATTGTCATACATTTGCCTTTTTGGTATGGTACATCCCTCTCCTCTGCAGGGATCTGTAAAGCCCTTGGGAAGTGTGGAGTTCCCACAGCTCTTCTGTCCTGACACCAATGTGGTAAGCAGCTAAGGTGAAAATTAAAGCAGAAAATTAAGCTGCTCTAGGCTGCTCTGCTCTGTAAGCACATGCTGGCCAACTCCAGACTCACAAGGGCACCTAACTACAAGCCTTCAGCAAGCACCTCTTCTTGCACCAGGCTTCTTCTTTGCCCTCATACTTTCATGTTCAATGTTAGGCCCAGGTATTTCATTAATTTTCATTAAAATTTTCATTAAGTCTCATTGTCACTAATCAGTTTTCAAAACACTGTGAAGATCATAATTTCTTAGCAGTTAGTCTAAATGTGAATCAATGCAAAATATTTTTTCTTCATAGTGTCATTTAGGTTGGAAAAGACCTTTAAGATCATTGAGACCGATTGCAAACTGCACACTGCCAAGTACACCAAAAGAAGCAATGGAATTACCAAACATCCTTCCTCAGTGGTCTCAACTATGCAGTTGGACAAGACGACAGTGAAGATAAAAGTTACAATTATTACCACACTTCCCTTCTAATAGTACAGATATTTCATCATGGACCTACCCAAACTCCCAGTGTGTTGTTCCCCATCTGTCTGGAACGGAGTTGGACAACAATTTGCAAATATTGCATGACAACTGCTATGATTCATTTTGCACCCAAAGGGAAGATACTTTCTCTCAAATGAATATTTCTTTGTTCCTCAGGGGTGTCAGACTTCTCTCTCAGCTAATACTACAGTAGCAGATGCACCAGCTCAACATTTCCCAAGAACTTCTTAAAAATCGTTAGAATACAAAAAACAGAATTCTCATCTGATGGAAAAAAGACATTTAAGCCCATCCCTGACACACTAATGTTGCTGTGGGATTTCTTGGATGGATTTATTTTCTTCAGTATAACGATTAACAAATACATTAATCATTTAGGTCTGTCCACCACACAGTGCTGGTAGTACTACATAGCATGTTTACAAAGTTTTTATGGTTATGTGATTCAGTACAATGCACACTTGCCCAGATATAACAATAAATGTTATATAATACACAGATCATAGAATCAATACATGGTGTGCATCAAATACAGATGCACATCAAAGAAAATAGCACAGGAGCTGCAATGCAACAACTGTCCTAAGAAGCAGAAAAAACCTGAGTCTTGCTTTAAGACAATTTAAAGGGAGACACTCCAAAATGAGTTCTTCCCCTTTGTTTTAAACCAATCCCTTTCCACCAATATGGAGAAATGAAATACGAGTAGATATAAGTGAAAAAATAACAGTTTACTAACAAGCAAAACTACAACAGGCAAAAAACCCGGTAAATAATCACTAGATACAAAACTGATAAATCTCACAAACTCCCCGAGAACAAAGAGAAATCCCAAATGGCAAAGTACCCCCTTCAAGATGGCACCCATCACAGGCAACACATGTAGGGAGACAAAGCAAAAATGGCATCTGACCAAGATGGCGGCCTTTGCTGGCAACCACGCAGTCCGGGAGACAAGGGGAAAGAATGGCAGTAAACCCTCCTGGGAAGGTAGGAGCTCACAAAGCAGTTCTAGTGGCATATGGGAATTGCCAGCATGTGTGGGGTCAGCTCCACCACCTGCTGCTTCCTCGTGCCACCCACTGGACTCCATCAGTGTTGGTGCTGCTGTCCTCTGAGCCACTGGTGTGTTGTGGGCTGAGAGAAACAGTCTCCCAGAATTGACAGGAAGTGGCCCAGTGGGGGACCAGCTCAAGCTTTGCACTGCCAATAGAGTTTGCAAAGTTCACTCTGAAACAGGTTTTGATTGCAGAAATGCAGTTTTTCTGGGTGGCTACTGTTGCAAGCCCAGAACGCCTTTCCCCCTCCCTGCGAGACAACTTCTGCCTTAAGCAAAATGCCACTACACAAAAAAGAACTCAAAAGGCAAGCCTCTGCCCACGCTACCTCAGCTTTAAGGCAAAAGCCAAGAAGTGAGGCAAGAGACAAGAAAGCAAGCCAAAAGGTGAAAAAGGGGACTCTGCCTGTGTGCTCCAATCTTTTAAAGAGTACCACACCTGCCTGCCCCGTGATTCCAGTTCCAGACGTGCCACTGAACCTTAAAGAGATAGTAACAATTTTTGGGCACAGATAAGATATGAAATACAATAACATTTTTGATTACCCAAGACAACCTTCAGTTCTAAACTCTGAGTCGTTTGATCCTAAAATTGGTCTGGTTGTCTTGTAAGCATGAATAACAATAAAGTCAGCAGAGAGAAAAAAAAAAAAAAAGGAAAAAAAAAAAAAGGTTCATCCACCAGACTGACACACACTGATAAAAACCCACTACTAATAATGATGCTGAGAGAGGAAGAGATTAAGATAGGGGGTGCAAAAGTGAGCATATTGCAACAATCTGTGGAGGGCTTTCCCATTAGAGAAAGAAATTTCAAAAGTAGCATTCGCCTGGCAGTTTCATCTTTAAAGGGCTATATGAACATTAACAGATAGTTAATATTTCTTAACTATGTAAAGATATTTTAATGAAACATATATTTCCATCTCCAATTTTTTTCAGCAAGCTTAATGTTTGCATGATGTTAATGATTGCAAAACAAATTCTCCATGAATCAGAGGACTAAACAGGTACCTCCTTCCACACCAATAAAAGCTTGTATCCACCATTACAAGATGAAATTCTAGCCCAATTATGTTAGTATCATCCAGGAAAAACTTTCCTGATTTCACGATGACAAGAAAGTGGAATCTCTGTCTTCTTAAAGGTATTCAACAGGATTTTGTATTGGTTATTACAAGTAAGTTATCCATATATTTTAACTTGGATTACATCTGAAAATTCAAATGGGATGTAAGCCTGCTTTGCTTCTAAGATCTGTGTGGATTTGAATAGGGGTACACATATATATACATAACCTAGTAAGATAAGCAATTATAACAAAGCAGTCTGCTCAGAGAATCCTCAGATTTTGTGTACCAAGTCTATCGGAAAAAGCCCTTTCACTTTGAGAAGCCTCACTTTTCCCTAAGACAGCAAACATAAACATGAAACAGCACTCTGCAAACAACTACAGCAATCCATCCTAAAATTCCTAATCTTTCCTCACATTTCTCATTGCTTCAGCAATGTTACTTCTTATGTTTGAGAGCTATTACATATATATCTTTGTGCAAAGCAAGAAATCACAAAAGACTTCAGAATTTGAAAACACCGGCTAAGTAAAGAATAGAATATTACAAAGAAAGCCAAGGCTCCCAAAGAAGACATTCTGGGCTCATAGGAAGGAAATGCAGCTAGCAAGCTGGAAACCTGCAATCCTGGAGCCCCGGCTCTACTGAGATAAGGTTCCAAAACAAAAGTACTGCAAACATCTTGGTGAACTTGTGCCAAAACCCAGCAAAAGGATGTAGATTGGCTGCATATCAAAGGCAAGTTTCTTAGGCAGAAGAAAATACAGAAGATGGAATGCAAAACAAATGCAGGCAAAAATTGCAGGGCATCTGTACATTTTAGAGGCATACATTGACAAACAGCAGTTGACAACAGCTGTCTTTTACCTGTACTTACTGGAACTACTAAGAAAGACAGGAAAGAAGGAGAAGAAAGAAAATAAATGAAAGAAAACAAATTAAATCAGGCTTACCAATTGTAAAGTTATAGCCATCAATACTGAATGTAGCACTCCGGCATTTTTTAAATGCTTCCTTTCTGCTACTTGGGTCTGTCATGATCCTGGCAGCTTGTATTTTCAGCAACTGCCTTTCTCTCCCTTGTGGAAGCAGAGCACTCGAGCTCACCCTTAGCTGCCCTTGAGTATCTGCCTGTGACAGCACACACACCAAACCTCACATCTTCTTACAGGGAGCCAGATCTGAGAGGCATGCACCCAAGAATTTTCTCCTCCCCCAAACACTCTCATTGGCAAGTTACTTACATGCTTGCTTAGAGTTTAACTGGTTAGAGGCTCCCCTATCAAAATTGGCAGTCAATTAGTGCAATACTACCAAGTCAATAAGCCAGCTGCAGCTGTCAAATCTCTGTGTAGGAGGTAGCACACAAAAAAAAGGTAAAGGGTTAGATTTTGTTTTTATCTACCCACTGACGCTCTTTATATTCCCTGCTATGCTGCAACAAGTTTCTGTGGCTCCTCTTACTCATGGGAATTTCTGACTTGCAGCAAATTGTGCTCAGATTTCAGCTCTTCAAATAGAAGCGGCGTGTTTTAATAATTTAAAATATAATGAATCAACCCAAATACATTACACCATCAATCATCTGCTACTTATGTAAACAGCAAGTCTCAAGAAACCCAACTGAGAGCAAAGAACTAGAGATTATCAGTAAAAAAGAACATGGGAAAACAACATGTAATTTAGCATGTAATGTTGATAAGCTGAGAAAAATGTTCCTGCGTGCACACACACAGAACAGTCTTCCAAACTCTTCCTCCTCCTTTTCATTTATCACATGGTTTGTAAACTCATCTCT
Organism: Mohoua ochrocephala; assembly: GCA_013398855.1. Classification (NCBI taxonomy): domain Eukaryota; kingdom Metazoa; phylum Chordata; class Aves; order Passeriformes; family Acanthizidae; genus Mohoua; species Mohoua ochrocephala. The sequence continues at coordinate 7,974 of VZTA01020250.1, forward strand.
TTTTTACCTGGTAATGTTTAGAAATCTTGACTCAGAGCACACACGAGCAATCCACTGTAAAAGGCAGGCAAATCCTAAGAACAGACAAAATTTAGTCAAGGCTGTCAAAGTTTTCACAGGAGGCCAGCAGCAAGCTAAAGTTTTATGAGTAGGCATCTAAGAAAACACTGTCAGCATCTTAATGATTCCAGTACACATAAATCTGTGCAATTCTTTCTTTTGCTTATAATATATGCTAAAACTATAAATGTGCTACTGAAATGTTCCAATTTTTAATGTTCTCAAGAATAAATGTAAATTCCACATAAATGCATCAAGTTTTGCATTGGTCTGGATGGAAACCACTTGGAAACACTACGTTTCAAGAAGACTACCATCAAAATAATAGCCAGGACACAGTTTACTAAAAGTTTGCTCAATGCACACCTAAAGGTTTACAAAATATCAGCAAATGTGGTCATGTTTAAAGTATAAACTTCAGCCCCACCTTGGTTTCTCAACAAAAGCTTAAGTCAGATAGAAATGCTGCACTTTTTAAATCCCCTCTCTTCAAAGGATGGAAGAGAATCACTACTGAACTCCAGCAGTTAATTTAAATTCCACTTAGATCTACCATAGTGGAGAGCCTCAGCCAAACAGAGCTTTTTTTTGTTAACTTTTTTTTATTATTTATTTGGATGTTCAATAATATAAGACAAGTTCATTAAGGAAACAGCTTCTAGCAGTGAGGGTTTGTTGGGCATTATTAATATGTCATTGTTTTGAAACAAAAACAACTACTTACATATAACATTTCCAACACTTGCACCTGCAATTATTTTTGACATCAAAAGTGTAGGCAATAGTTCCAGAATTTAAAAGAGTTGCTGCTCTTTATAGACCCTTTATAGCCACTGCAGTGAAGATTGCTCATGCAGTTTACAGAAATCCATCATGTAGCTGCCTCTCCAAAACAATGTAGGAAGATAATGCAAGTATAAAATATTTCTAAGGGATTATTTTGTCTGTCACTGGACATATAGATCATATAAGACAGCAAAAACATAGAGAATGATTCATACTGTATTTAGAAAGCAGAAATTTAAATGTTACTTAAATGAAAGGTAAGGAACCCTAACAGTTACATTATTTTGGAACTATCAGGTTTGGGGTTTTTTTTTCAATTTAATTGTTTGCTGACACCATTTTTCTCCTTATACCATAAAACATTTACTCACAGAGAAAAATTGTGGGAAGATACCAGTGATGATTTTACGAAGTTTCAGTCAAGTTTCTAAGTTGGAAGAGAAACGTTCTTCCAAAAATAGTCAGGTGAAGACAGTCCTGCTTCCTCCTTGGCTTTGAACCATGCACTCACGCAGGAAGCAGAATTATATCAGCATTTCTCTTCTCAGGAGCATATCCAGACCACCAAGCTACTGCTGCGTGGCTCATTTCTGGGCTCCATCACTGGTGTTTCAGCCACTTTGTGCAGATTACCAGAGAGAAAATTACCTGGCCATTCAGTGGCCGAGCACCCTGGAGCTACCTTAAAATTCTTGTTCAAGGCCCAACTAATACTAATTCAAACAATTGTAGGAGTTTGATAAGCTCATTTAGGTCAAAGTGAACATTTGCACCACAAAGAATAAAGACAATCACTCAGGAGGGTAAAGTGATCAAATAAGTTTAGAAGCCAGGTTTTCCACACCGCTGGAGAGGGCCCTTAACAGGCTGGTTGCAGAGGGATGCTCTCTCCATTCAAAACTCCAGAGGTAATCTCATTGGGGTGAAAAGAGAAAGGTTTTGACCTGCAAGTTTTCCAAGAAGAAAACAGTTTCTTCCCAGTTCTAGTTAAAATTTAATCCAGCTGCTCAAAGAATTACCAAGTTGTATCAGAAACTTGATACCTGATCCTATCTGATTCTTTGCATTTTGCTGTTCAGCTGTTAGCTAGATTTCAAGTCTGCATTTACATCTTTCTTTACCAAACAATTCCTACAGATTCATTCAGGGTATAGTACATTTTTTTACCTTCCACTGCCAGGAAGTAACAATATAGATCACCAGGCACTTCTTGTGGCTGCAGTTCACTGCCATGTAGAGCAATAGATGTGTCATTTGTAAACCACATGAACATCCTTTGAGGTAAAAAGCACAGTGTGAATTGAAAATACTTACTATTATTGCTGAAAAAGACCACAGTATACATGATAACTTTTGATTTGGCAGCCCATAAAACCACAGTTACTTTGATATTTTGCCTTTACTTTCCTTCGTGCAGAAGAGTTTGCATGTTTTCAGGAAGTCTATTTTAACCAAAGATCATCTCAAATTAAACCAAATATCCATCCAAATCTCCAAAATACATGCTAGAGAAAGTGGTGAAAAAACAGCCACCTATAACAAATAGGAAACATTTCCTATTTCTAAGCGGTCCTTTTCTGCCCTTCAGTATGAAAAGGTATACTATTTATGTAAATTTGCCTCAGCAGGACTAAAAGATTTTTAATTGCAGCTTACACTTTCCAAATATAATCTAAAAAAATCAGTTGCATGGAGAAATACTTCTTTGTATTAACTAAAGGCATAATTTGTTCTTTCAGTTTTGTATCCCCTGGCTCATGGAGTGTGAGAAATGGAAAATTAGAGCATTAAATAGAATCCTAGCTCCACAAATGTCAAGGGAAAAATTCCCACTCACTTCAACAGGGCTGAAGCTCTATCCTCCTGGTTTTTCACACCTGTGCTCCTCTTTACTTAGTTCCTAACACAAGCAAATTTCACAGGAGCAGTGATAAATTAAGGTCTCAGGTACCCATATGACTTTGTAATGTCAGTCACTAAAATTATCAGAATTAGGATCTCTGAATTTTTATCTTTTCAGAAATGTCTCTGGTATCCTAAATCAATGGACAACTAGACTTTGAATACTAAGAAAAAACAAATACAGCCGTCCTGGATAAGACCAAAGGTCCACTGAAAACAGTGCCCTATATCCATCTCTGTATCATATCTCCATCAGTGCCCAAAAGTAAATGCTTAAAAAATTATAAAGATGTTAAAAATTATCAAGAACAAGGCAGATTGTGGTGATACTCAGTATCCAAACACCACCAGTTTGGGTACCTCATGGACTATCCGTGTATTCTGCGTGTTCATAAACAGTCCAAAGTTTCCTGTTTAATCAGCTTAAACTTTAGCACCCTCAGCATCCTCCATCAGAGGGGTCTACAGCTTAACTAAACATTGTATGTACACTTACTGCTATTGTTTGTTTTGAACCTTTCTCCTTCTCACTACCTGGTTGCTTTTTATCCTAATACTCAATATCAATTCTGAAGCCTTCTGTCTGTGAATCCAAAGGTGAGGAGTGATCACATGGGTGGCAGAGGCATCCCCAGCATGCAGGATTTCTAGCGGTAAGGAACCCCCGAGACAGTGGAGTCCAGTGAGAGAGACCACAGAAGCATCAGGAAGCTCCTGCCTTTGAAAATATTGATTCCACCATTGAATTTCCACAAGCTTCAATTGAATAATTTTTACAAGCATATATTTTTCAGAGAAGTTTTAGAGGGCTGTCTCACCACTAGTATCAATGTCACCTGAAAACATTTAATATCCCAAAGAAGAGTTATGCGACTGGGCGTGATGCACTAAAAATTGATTAATTTTTAAAGAAAATTTCCAGTTTCAGAAAAGAAATTCAGCTGAAACCCCCTGAGGTGTTTGGTGTATTTCTCACAATCAACAATGAACTTATGTATTACAGGTTGTTTATGCAGAGATGCTATTTTTTCCTGAAAGCTTTTACTGTTTCCTAGAAGCACTCCATCTGCATGTTGTGATGATATTATCAGATGTTGTCATTGCAAGGACTATTCACCACATATAAGTTATTTTTAGGCTGGCAGCCAGAAGGCAATATGACTTTTTAATAAAAGCTGTTTAGCATCAGCTGTTCTGATGTTTTCTGCTTGCTTCGGGCTTTACCATTTTCTTCCTTGTCACAAGCTGAAAAAAGGAATAGTCTTCAGTTTGCTGGAGTATTTTCTTGGTTTATGCTACTTTATATTTCCCAATAAACACACATTTTGTGCTATTTAAAGTGACTTCACACGATGGCTGAAAATCCAGATGCATCCAGTAAATACTAGGCACAGGAAGGGAAAAAAAACATTGTAATATTATTTTGAGCTTGGACTTCACCTTAACTGTTTCAAGCAGCTCTGCAACTCAGAGAAAATGCATTATTCTCTTTAGAAGCACAGGAGGAATCTACACCATCTAATTTCAGGAACTCAGCTGAGTTACCTAAATGAGGAACCCTGAGACTCCCACTGCAGTGAGCAGGGAGTCCCAAAGGTGAGTTGGAGCTCCTAAAATCTGAATTGCTCCCTGGAGAAACTCTTTCTTAAGTACCCAGAGAGAGTGAGGCATCTGAGAGCTGGAAGAGGTAGCTCAGTGAAGAGGCTTAAGCTGAGCATCAGGATCATTGACAATTGCTTACGCTTTCTTCAGATTGCTTGCCAACAGTAATATGGTAAGTCTGATCCTCTTCCAACTAGATGCAATTTGCTAACAGCAGTGATGCCCATCTTTTGTACTGTGTCCAGTAAAAATGCAATATTAGCAGCCACTATAATCATAGAGCTTTCCAGTGCACTTGCAATCAGGAAAAACAAAGTGGTGAAGGAGCATCTGCAAAGGTAAACAACGGGAAAGAAGCTCTAACAGGAAAAGAGAACATGAACGCTTTAAAGATCCCCATAAATACACTTATACCTATGTATTTCCTTCACACACTAACTTGTAGTCCCTAGTATCATGAAGGCCAAAAGCAGCCCCGCCTCCAGGTGTAGTTTCATTTTTTAAATGAAAATTTTCTCCTTGATTTGGGGGGGGGGGGGGGGGGGGGGAGGGTTTTAAAAAATAATAGCGTTTCAATAGCAAAACATCTTCAGTGCTGTAATTCTAGTCTTGTCTAAACAGTGCTGCTTGACCAGATTTCATTTGTCTTTATGTTTTCATTTTATTTCTTTGGTCTTGTTCAGCACACTACTTAAGTACAATTCTCCAGTGTAATGTGATTCTCTGTATTACAGCAAGCAGCTGTTGAAAGCAAGTCAAGCAAAACCAGAACCAATAAAACTTATACCATTACTCTGGAAAATAAAACTTGAGGTAACAGTGTTAAAAACAGGTTGCAAAAGAATTAACACTACATGATTTTGTCATATACGTGTGGTAAAGACAGGCTTCTGCTTCCAACAGTATTCATGGGAATATACTGCAATTATAGCGATACTGAAAGATCTTAGAATCAGGATCTGTTCCTTTCCTTCCAGCCTGGAGGAAAAACTGAACTGTGGTGCTTGAACAGCTTCTTAGCCAGTGTCCTGAATGGCGGCTTACTCATGTCAGTATTTGGCTTTTAACATACCGTTGTTCCACATGGTAAATTAATTACATAGCCTTCCTCCCAAAGGAGTTGAGAGCATTCTTTTCTCTCTTTTCATATACACCGAGTACATACTTGTTTTACCTGAACTGCAGCTGTTACTTTTGGCTAGATTTTTACACTTGATCCATTCCAAAACATAATTTGAATAAATGTGTTTGAGTTACCATGAAAGCCACGCTCTTCAAGTTATCTAAAGAAATTAAGAAGCATCCAGGTAACATGGACAACCTAATTCCCTACCTGTGCTCCAAGCCATTCCCTCCCTAAGCCAGCTGCTCCTTTTTCAATCATGCAAACACAAGTAAGTAAAACAAGACACAACTCCAACTTTTAAAAGGTATTAAAAGCTAGACTACCCGTTACAGCTACCCAATTCCTAGACCTAAGGGTTTTGACCAGATTAAAGCGTTCTTCATGCTACATGAATGTAGCCTATATCCTATTTGCTGAACTATCTGTTTTCTGTGTTGATACAGATCTACTTGATTAAATGGAAGTTAAGCCTCAGAAGGGTGATTTTAAATATACACATAGCACAACCCCACACACCACAATAGCACACACACAAACACCTTTGTACAGCATGTGCAATACACTGGTCATTGTTCTAGCCCATCTCTTGAGAGGTCAGCACAAAGCTGCTTTGTCCACAGAAGAATTAAATCACCAAATATGGCGAGGGGAGGCGAGGGGGAGGCGAGGTGGAGGCGAGGCGGAGGCGAGGCGGAGGCGAGATTTCCACACTATCTGCTTAAGGTATATAATAGTGCTGAATTTAAGGGCAGTCACTCTAGGTTCCCTGTATAGTTAGCAGCAGTTTGGAGGCTATGCTACAGGAAATGAGCAACAGGTGTCAGACCTACCAGCAACATGGACGTAGCAGATTTACTTCCATTTCAGTATTAACTAATTTTATTGCTCTGAATCATTAAAAACTAGGTTCCCATAATGAATGCTTTAATCATTAGCATACGCAAGCTGCTGAAGTAAAGAAGCTTCCCTTGAATTATATACAGTGTAAGCTAATATCTTACTGTTACTAAAAAAGTCAGAGATTCAACAAGCATATTTTTCATAAAGAGAATTCCATTGTTGTCAAAGCCTGTAATGAGATTTCCATTTATCTTATTCCTTTAATCTGATTTTTAAAAGTTATTTGAAAAGCGAGGGTATCAAGAATTGCCAGATAGATTTTTTTTTTTTTATGTATCTATAAAACCCCACATCTTCCTAAAACATCTGGTGCAGCAAAACTATTTCAGATATGTCATATACTGTTTCAAGTATAAGAGACCCTGCACGAAATATAATTCCATTTGGCTGCCATCTACTTCTTGCTAACCTGCTCTGGGCTAAATCTCTGTATTGCAACTGGCAGCTCTCATGCCAGGACTTTGAACTATCTTTGCAGAAAGTTGGAAGCCTAGAAAGCAATTCATTTCATTTAAATACCAGCTATCTGAAAAGCAGGCACTCAGGCTAAGTTAATCAGGTAGACACCCTCTGTAATCAAGGAAGAAGCATAGGTACCTCCAGAGATGGGATCACTCTACACTGTTTTTCTTTGCATGCAGAGCCTATCTGACTAATTTGTCTGTTTGCCTAAAAATTAAGTCTGTGGCTGTACAGGAGCTGAATCCTGCGCTGCATTGTTAAGTACCAAGAGAGATCAGAGTAATTTCTTCACTAGCAGGTTGGAAATAGTAAACATTGTTCCACTGGCTCTTCAGAACTGCTTCATCAGTGACCAGGTAGGGGCTTGGAGTTGTCCATACCCATAAAGCAAGGACTCTCCCATGGCACCTTGCCTGTCCAAAGTCTGGCAATGTCAAGGGGACAGCTGGTCCCCATAAACCTACTTTTGATGGGCATCATGTTCTCAGCCTACTCACAAGGGCCAGGAGCAGAAGAGGCATTACCTGAAAACCACCTAAATCACCAAATACCTTCAGCCATGCAAATTTTTCTCTGAGTTATGTCGCACCAATGGCAGAAAAAACAGAAGAGGTCCCCAGTTGTTCACAGTACCACACAGATACCAAGGTGTTGCAGTGGCTGAACCAACAGCTGTGGTGGCCAGGGGGCCAGAAGACCCCGGTGTGGGGTTGACCCGCTGGTGGACCAGCTCCAAAGTTTAAAGATCCCCCCCTTAACTCTATAAGAATGGCTTCTCTCATCGAATCTTGTAGACCTCTGTAAGGATGTAATCCAGCCCCCTTTCCCCCTCTTTCCTTCTCCTCATTGGTCGTTGATTGCATAACCCCGCCCCTCAGGACCCCTTTACAAGGGAGTCCCGAGTGGAAAATCATCCTCTTCGTCCCTGGATTCATTCGAATAAAACATCATCGGAAATCCATAGGGAAGCCGCCTCTCTCCTCTGCTTTGCCTGAGCAAGTTAATCCTGCATGAGTGGCTGCGCATTTCCACCGCACGGGTGTGAGAGGGTAAGCTAGCGAGTGTGCAAAGAGGCACCGCAGAGGTTTCCTTTGCTAAGGACCCCTCTTGAACAAGCGGCTGCCCCTCCACCCAGCCACCCACGCGGCGTGTCACCAAGGTGTGGTAAAACAGAACTACTATCCATGAGACTGCCACTACATATGCTATGTGCAACCAAGCTACCAGATAACCTCATCCTGATAACCTGAATGATTTCAGGAGAGACAAGGGAATACAGAAGAATGGATGGGCAGAGAAATAAACATCTTGGACTGCAGAGGGAGCAGTGTGTCAGGAGAACTGTTTCTTCATTGTACCTACACACACTAACACACAGCGGTATTGCTAGAGTTGGGGGAAGGGGAGCAAGGAAGTGCGTGGATTAAAAAAAAATCTATTTTGGTTTCATTCTCTTCATGGACATAATAGGACTGTCTGACTCTTTCATGCAACTCCAACACAATTTGTTCTTTGCTAAAGTTATTCAGCTTTACCATTTTTCTTCTCACAAGATGTCCTGGTTTTGGCAAAGTCAGAATTAATTTTTTCCCATTAGCCATGAGGCAGCAGAGTCTGGAGCCTCGTGGATGTGTCTAGGTTGTTATTCTATACCACCTCATGTCATCATCGGCAGGTAGAAGTAAGGGACTCTTGCTCTCAAGAAAAAGGTGGGCATGGTTTGAGGTTGGGGAAAGCATGGCAGGTGGAAGGTCTGTCCACCACTGTTTTTCATTGCCTCAGTCTTCGTGAGCATTTTTCATGTAAATCACCCTCTCTCTTTGTACACTTTTGTAATTGCTGCTTCTACTGTTTGTTTTCTTATCTCATTGCTGCTTCCAGTAACTTGTCCTTATCTCGACCTATAATCTTTGTCTTTTGTGCTTCCAACTGGAAGCAAGAGGGAAGTGAGTGCCAGTGGAATTTTAGTAAGTGTGCTAAATTGGGGAATACCATTCCTAAACCACTGCACAAGATCAATTTTATTGTTCTGAGTACCCCAACCCCATAGTGGCACAGTAGTATGACAACTGGTAAGGATCATGGTATCCACAAACTCACAATCATAGGCAGCAAAAATAAATATATTTAGCTCAAGACTTTTCTGCCTCTATAACTCTGTACTCCTCAGGTCACTAGACAACCTCACATGCCAAATTGAGCTGCAGGCCTTGAATGCACAATGGTCCAGAGACCAGTGACAGAGACCAAAGGCAGTACACCAAAGGCAGCGGTGATACTTTAGGTCCCTGCATTGGTAGGAGCTTTGATACGTGAAAATTCTCAGAACTTTCAAGAAAGCAGTCCCAGTCCTCTTTTCAAGGGGTAGCAAAAAAATCAACAGTCAAGCAAGAAAACAAACACAGTAGTCACTAATCCCACCTAAGCGAAAAATTCTTCCTGACCCCTAACTCTGGATACAGGTTTAAAACAGAACTTAAAGCAGCAGAGAAATTTTTCCATTATTGTTAAGAAACTGTTATTTTCATTTAATTATGCCTATATTTACAGCAAGTATTCACAAATTTGTGACTTAAGCAGAATACATAGTAACTAAATACACATTTCAGGGAGGTGATACATGAGGCAATTAGCTTTGGTGGTAAGCTTTTTGTGTTGTTATGCTGATATAAATACTTTGCACATATTATTGCTGATTAGAAGACAAACTCTTGAGCAATCTCTTTCAATACTCCCTGCCTGATAACCAATACCAATACCAAGTGCTCACACAGAGCCAGCAGACTATGAAAAGTAATGCAGGAAGAAATTAGTTTCCTTTAGATTCATGTAGCCTTTGTACACCTTTGTCAAAACAGGCAATTTGGACCAATAAAATAGTTACAGGTGGTGCGTGGAAAAAACAAAATTCTCAGGAGGTTCAATAACAAACAATTTTACTTGCAAACTTTAGAACATTCAGATAGAATAAGGCATTTCGCAAACTTCAACTTAGCAGACTCTAAGACGTTCAGATAGAACAAGGCACTTAACAAGGCATTGACTGGATTTTTTGGTCTGGCTTAAAACATATTTTGAGAAGAAGAAGGTAGGAGAAGAAAAAGACAGAGAAAGAAATAAAATGGAGAGAGAACGACAGATGGTTACCACCCTAGGGTCTTGCATGGTCTCAGGAGCTTTTAAATCCAGGGTAGTGGAGCATGCCGCTCAACATGTCTCACCATCCTTTTATCTGTTCCGGTCCACTGAGGCCCTCCCCCAGGGGAGCTTATGCTAATTTCAGCTCTTAAGTCTTGCATCTTCACTTTACACAAAGCCAGAATGCTCCCAGAAGTCCCATGTGGTTGATTGCTCCTCATTACAGTGCAGACCACCAGCTGACATTTCAAATGTTCATGCAGGCAGGCTCAAGGGGATAGTAATTATTCTGTGAAACTCTGCTCAAAACAGAAAGCAAAATCTCCCAGAAAGAACAATATATATCTTTCAACTAGTCATAAATAAAATAGAATACAATTTTCAGTGCTTGCCAGGTCAAGGCTCCTAACAAAATTTCTTTCTAGCCCAATAGATCTGAATACTTTGAAACAGGCAGTAAACTAATTTCTTTCAAGTTTCTTCCTAACATCCTCCTGTTGGGCTTCATGGACTCCCTGGTGCATCAGGTGATGTGAGGAGAGATTCTGTAGGATGCAACTTCCATTGACAAGTGCCTACCAGCACCATCATTTTATGTTCTGGGCCCTGCTAAGCAAGGTGGCCCTGGGACAGTCACTCCTCCTTTACAACTCCAGGCAACAGCTGCAGCTGGTCACAGATCCTCCTTCTTTCTGATGAATGAGTAAAGAGTAAGGAGCAAAGAAAGGCTGAGATGTTGGGCTGCAGGTACAGGAGGAACAGTCCCTCCTTGCAAGGAACATGATGAAAGAAATTTGACAGATTTGTAGTTTGTCACAACATCAGAATCTTTTATTCTTTTTTTCTTTTTTTTTTTTTTTTTTTTTTTTTTTTTTTTGCAATAGTACACAAATAACCCTTACCACACACAGGTCAGTGAATATGCTTCATGAAATCTAACAATTGTATCTGCTCACCTGTATGTCACAAAGCTATGTGACTAATGGTGAAGTCATTTTCTTTACAGTTTAAACAGTAGTTAATAATCCTCAGGGCTTGTGTTCTGGATTTACTGCATTTTCTTCGTTAATTTTACTGCAAGTCTTTTAATCGGGTCTGTGCAGCTGAAACATCACAGTTCCCTCTCTTGCCACCCAGCAACTTCTCAGGACAAAGAAGTACGTGGTAAAGCGAGCTGACAAAGTTATTTATCTGACAAATGTCACAATATCTTTGCCTTAGTTTCACCAAACTTGCAGAACCAGGAGGACATTCATGGACTTCTGAATTCCAGAGGTGTAGTCCATTATGCAAAAAGCAGCAGGCAGACATCATTTCCCACAGATTGATAGCAGTATGAGCATTTCTTATTACTAATGCCCTGGCAGCAAGAATCTTGCACTCTTGTCTCCTGAAGATCTTCCTTGTTATAAAATGTGGCTCA
>VZTA01020252.1:0-13850 GCA_013398855.1 Mohoua ochrocephala
ACACGGCTGCAGCCGCTCCATGGGAGCACAGGATCGTGCGGGTGGGGAAAGAGCTCGGAACATCGAGCTCAACACGCGGGGCAGAGCCGGGACAGAGGCGCTGACCCCGATTTACGGATGGCAACAGCGAGAGGCTGAGCTGGTGACCCCAACACCCCCAACCCCGCTCTGTGACACCCCCTGTGCCACCCCACAGCAGGGACAGCGTCCCCACAGCCCCTGGGGGGAGCAGAGCTGTGTCAGGGACCCAAACCAGCACCCAGATATTGCGCCCAAACATTGCATAGGGACCCCAAAACTTCCATGAGGGGGCTGGACCCAACCCAGCACCGGGGTGCTGGTCTCAAACCCTCGCCCAGCGCTGGGGACACGGGTCGGGGTGACACAGCTGGAGCAGAGCAGGGACCGGCGTTCCAGCCTTGCCACTGTGGCCGCCTCGGAGCGTTGGTTTGGGGGGTGAATTCCCACCTGCACAGGCCGGGGATGGATGATCCCACTCCCACATGGAGAAGTTTTCCAAAGGCAGTTACACCTTGATGGCACCAAAGAGCGGCCACTCTGTTCCCTTTCTTTTAGTTCAAATGTAGCTCTTTTGAAATTTCCATTTTATGGACAGCTAAAGGAGCTTTAAGAGGTGAAACTGGAATGAAAAGTATTTCAACCCACCTGGATTATTTTTTTCTTCCCCCCTATAATTTAATTTTTTACAGGAAGCCTGGTTTTGGTTGGTTTGGGGTTTTTTTAGTAATCATTATAATAATCATTTTAATAATCATTTTTGAATGAAAAGTTTGGGAATTTCTGGGATTTGGGAAAGCTGGTTTTCCACAACCAGATTCTGGTGGCCCTAGGAAACATCCCATTGCTTTTGTCCCCAAAAATCTTCCCTCAAGGGGACAAACAGGACGAGGCCAAGGGCCAGGCTGGCTCCTGGGCTGGGCCGAGCCTGAAACCGAGGTCTTAACCCAGGTTGGAGGCCTGGGATTTTTCAGAGGGCTTGGCTCACCTTCAGTCCCCTCAGGGGCTCCCACCAGGGAGCCTCTGCTGCACCCACTTCTGCAGAACCCGGTGGAAGGAGCCTGAATTTCGTGGAAAAGGCGCCCCAGGCCCCGTTTCTTGGAAGCGCCGCGGCTCCGCTTCCTGCCAGCACCTCCTTTCGGGGGGGACAGCGACCCCTCTCCCCTGCCATGAAAAACCAGGGGAGAACCTCTCCAGCCAGCCCCGATCCCGGGTGACCCCTCAGATCCGGGGCCATCCCATCCCACCCCATCCCCTTGTCCTCGGGACACCTCCACCAGACCAGGCTGCTCCAAGCTCCATCCCACCTGGCCTTGAGCACTTCCAGAGATGGGGCAGCCACTTCCTACAGCTCCGAGCCCTTGTCCAAATCCCTTTCCAGCTCTCTAGGATTCCCTCTAGGCGTAAGGGGCTCTAAGATCTCCCTGGAGCCTTCTCTTCTCCAGGCTGAACATCCCCCAGTATGGAATGGGGGATCCAGCCCTTGGCTCAACCATTTATGGTTCAATCCATTCCGTGCTCAGGACTCAGAGCTCTGGGACACCCCACCCCATTTTAGGAAGCTCAGCAACTTTGGACCCCCTCCCAGTCCAGCCCAGATCCCTCCTGGCACATTCCAAACCCAGTGAGCTCTGGAAGCTCCGAGACCTTCGCGAGTTATCCACCCCCCTATCAGCCCATGACAAACACAAAATCCACTTTTATTTCATCCCAAACGGGCGCTTTTCTGAGCCAAAGAATCGCTTTGAGTGACGAGCCTGGTCCAACCTGCGCTCGGCCTCTTTTCCCTACATCAGAGGAGCCCCTTTGAAGACATCAAATGTCCCCGGAGCCGCACAAAAAGACGTGGGCAGCCTTCCACCGAGGGGAGTTCGTGAATCGAGCGTGGCCCCAAGATCCCTCTTTGTTCAGCTGTGTCAGCCTGGAAATGAGGCAGAGCGGGGAGGAGGGATCCGGGCGAGGGATGGATCAGGGTCACAAAGGGTTTGGTGGGATCCCCTTGATGGGATTTGGTCTCGGAGGGACCACCTCGCTCCTGGAAAGCCGAAGGGGACATCAGGGATGCTGCAGGGATGAGGAAATTCCCGGGAAGGAGACCCCAGGTGCTCCTGCAGCGGTGCTGAGCTCCCAAAAGAAAGGCGGGGGAAAAGGGAAGGGAAAAAACTCCCTTTTGTTCTGCGCCAGGTAAAGCCTCGGGCGTGGATCACCTCCAAAGGGTCCAGAGCAGGCAGGAGGATTTGGAGCTCTGGGATGAAAGGCTCTGCATGGATACAAAGCCCTGAGCCACGTGGGCAGAGCAGCAGAGCCAGAGTGGGGTGGGGGATTGGTCCCAAACACAGCCCCAAACACGGATTCCTTCAGCTCTTCCAGGAAAACTCCACCTTCCGCCCCTTCCCAGCTCATCCTCACTCCCTGCATCTGCAATCCACCCCCGAACTCTCCAGTGGGGGAAACTCTTTTTCCTGACAAAGTTGGGTTTTCTCTCCTCCAGGAAGAGTCTGATTTCGTCACCAGGATGTTGAAAACCTTTAAAACCTGAGCGTTTTCAGCCAAAGGATCGTGATCCTGTGTTTGCCTGGAACGGGAACAATCCCAGTTTGCTGTAAGCTGAAATCTTCCGTGGAAAAGGTCATTTTGGGTTTGTCCTAAATCCCACCCAAGGCAAACCAGCTCTGGGCTGGGAAGCGTCCTCATCCTTCCAGGAAAGTCCTCTCTGAGATGGATCCAAAGCCCATCTGTCACAGGTTCTGAGCTGGCATTTCTGCCAAAGGGCTGGTGCAGAACATCTCCTTTGGTTCCTCTTTTTCCTTCTACGGGAAGAGCAACTTCAGAAACACAATCTGACTTCTCTGAAGGTGCTGGTCAGAAAAATCAGTGTTCAATGATGGGATGGAATCCCCCTCAACTCCTCTGCCTCCTGCCCTGTGCTGGGGTCTCTCCCTCCTGCTTTCAAGGCAAAATAAAGAAAAAAAGCACACAGAAATAGGAGAGAAAAGAGAATTTGGGATGGGGAAATAGGGAGAACGAGGGAAGAAAGTTACCTTTCCCCTCCCAGAGCAGTGTTTTGGGGATGGAGCTGCGCATTGACACATTGGAACTCCGAATTCCCATCCCTTCCAAGGAGGAAATTTCAACGGATGAGCAGCAAACCTGATTTTCCACCCAAATTACACCAGCCCTTTTCACCCCTGCCCCTGTGGTGCCCAGCAGTGCCCACAGCCCAGCCCTCTGCCCGCTCCCTCTCCTCCCTGGGCATCCAGGCCTGGAGCCCTGGGGCTCATCCCAGCACCCAAACACCCTCCGGGGCATCGCCCACGGGCGGGCGAGCGGAGCTGGGAGTGGGATCAGCCCTTCTGGGGGTCCAGGCCTGAACCCCTGGGGCTCATCCCAGCACCCAAACACCCTCCGGGGCATCTCGCGGAGCAGGGAGCGGGATCAGCCCTTCTGGGGGTCCAGACCTGAACCCCTGGGGCTCATCCCAGCACCCAAACACCCTCCGGGGCATCTCGCGGAGCAGGGAGCGGGATCAGCCCTTCTGGGGGTCCAGGCCTGAACCCCTGGGGCTCATCCCAGCACCCAAACACCCTCCAGGGCATCTCGCAGAGCTGGGAGCGGGATCAGCCCTTCTGGGGGTCCAGACCTGGAGCCCTGGGGCTCATCCCAGCACCCAAACACCCTCCAGGGCAGAGGGCGAGTGGAGCAGGGAGCGGGATCAGCCCTTCCCGGGGCAATCCCGCAGCTCTGGGCACTGCACCCCCAGCCAGCGCAGGGCTGGAGAGGCCGGGGGGGTCCCCACAGAGACCCCCTGAGGGTCGGTGCTGGCTCGGCCATGCTCCCAGGCTGCCGAGCACACGGAGCAATCCGGCTCTGCCCGGACGTGCCGGCGAGGCCGCGGCCGCTGCAGCTCTTGGACCCCGCTCGCCTCTTGCGCAAGGCCGAGGGATGATGCACCGAGTTCCTGGAAGTGATGAGAGGCTCCTGGCTCCCCGGGAAAGCCACAGGCTGCTGCCTGTCCAGGGGCTGGCACTGCTTCCCTGCTCCAGCCAGAGGCATCCCGGGACCCCCGGAGAGAATCCCCGGTGGTTCCACAGGCGGGGGGATCATCCCGACGCTCCCGGAGCTGGGGGGATAGCGAGGAAATGTTCAGCAACTTGGGCTCAGCTCAGAGCCCAGGCGGGGGCTTTGAGGGGGTTTTCGCCACCTCAGAGCCCTGGCTGGTGGTCGGGCCGTGCCTCAGTTTCCCCTATTGCACACTGAGGGTGGGACTGAGCTGGGATTTGGGGTGCTGGAGGTAATGGATAAGGGAGGGAAACCCCCATCTCTGGGAGTGCTGCTCCCACACAGGGACAGGAGGTATTTGGGGGGTCCCCAGACAGTGCCCGATGTCCCTCTGTGCCTGCAGAGCCCCATCCCGGGAGAGGAGGGAGCTGGAGACCTCCCAGCCCGGGTGGAATCCCCTGAGCTCTGCCAAGCCGAGCTGTGCCAGCGTCACCGGGGGACCCAGGACACCCGAACCCCTCTCCCATCAGCACGTGCTGCGCTTCATCTCCGGGATTTCCCCCCCTCTCCTCTTTTTTTTAATCACTTCCCAGCTTTTCCAAGAACGTTGCTCATCCGGAGCAGGACGTGGCACCCGCTGCTGCCGCGTTTGCCGTTCCCTCCGTTCCTGCAGGAGATGCTCCCCCGCACGCGGCCGCTGCCTGTCGGAGCCGTCACGGTGCCGGCCGGGAATTACTCACGGTGTAAGGTTGGAGGAAGGAGGGGGGAGGCCACATTCGCTGCTTTGTCTGCAGTTGTTCGTTTCTCACCCTTTGATAGATTTTTTTTTTTCCCCCTTCCTCTCTTTCTTCTCCTGCCAACGTTCTCCGTCCTGGCTCCCTGAGCTCCCTCCTGCTCCATCTTACACTGGGCTTGGAGAACCTGCCTGGAACCCCATCCCACGGTCACAAAGGGGTCTCCTCACCCCTGGCTGGGAGAACCAGTCCCTCCCCTTGGGAACGCCCTCTTCCCACTCTGCCCACTTCCACATTTGCCCATTTCTGCTCGTTCTTGGCCCAACTTTCCCCCCACCTCTGCCGCAAGGTCCCCACACGTCACCGGCCACCAACCGAGGGGACAGAACCCACCCCACGTCCCCCCTCAGAGCTGGTGGGTGACACCTCAGGCCGGACAGAGGAGGGGAAGACACACCCAGAAAGGCCCCAAATCCTCGCTCCAGCCTCTCCAGAGGGTCCCTGCCAAGGGCCGCTGCCCCATCCCTGTGGGAATTCCCGTCCTGGCAATGCCAGGGCGCATCCCGCTCTTCCCAGCGCGTGCTTGGGGAAGACTCAACAGAAAAGCATTCGGGACACTCGGTCCTTCCCCTTCTCCACGCACACCCGCGGCAGATCAATGAATATTTTAACAAAGAAATATTTCATTAAAAGAGTTGATTGCTTAATGAACTGTCCCTGTGAGCCATCAAAATGCAATGGGGTTTTTTTTTTTTTTTCCCTTCCCCTGCCTTTAACGAAGGCGAAGATTCATATCACGAAGAAGTGGCTTATCAAATTACCGTAATAGCCTGTGTAGAGCCAGCCCGGGGAGCGGCGCGGGGAGCCCGGGGGCTGCTCCCACCGGGAATGGGACTCCACGGCCCCCGAGGGTGTCTGGATGTCACCAAGCAAGGTGGGACCAGGGCAGGGTCCTTGGATCCCTAAAAGCAGCACTCAGGATAGTGGGAAACCGGTTTGCTTCCCTTCGGGCTGCCAGGATTTGAAGGGAAGGACAATTCTCCATCCTTTTATTCCCCAACCCAAGACCATCGTGATTAAGGGACGTTAAAAGCCACTTCTGACGTCTGAGGCTGTGAATTGCACCGGGGCTCCAGCCTCCTCTGCCTGGCTCTTGGAATCACAGCATCAGGGAATGCTTTGGGTTGGAAGGCACCTCAAAGTCCCTCCCGTTCCAAGCCCCTTGGGTGATGAAAACAGAAAATCATCCAAAAATGCTATCGCCATCCCTTATCGACCCTGGGTGCTGTTTGTGTGCTCTGAGGGAGCCATCGCTGCTGCTGCTGCTGCTGCTGCTGCTCCCCCGGAGCTGCCAGGCGGGACAGGGGCTCTTCCTCCTCGCTCCTTTTGGGAGCTCCCACTGCTTTGCCTTTGGAAAGTTCGTTAATGAAAATGTCCCTCCTCGTCCCGGGTTTCCCGACGGCTCCTCCGTGCCGCTCTCCAGGCTCCGGGCTGGGCACGGCTGGAGGGATCCAGTCATTAACAGGCGGGAAATGAACAATAACCTGACAAGAAACGACCAATTTTCCATCAATTAGAGCGAAGCCTCTTTTTGTCTTTTAGTAAAATTAAGTTTTGCTGACTGGTGATTACTTTGGTCTGACGACAATTCATTAACATTTACACGGGGAGGATGCTAATGGCCAGGAGGAGAGGGGAAGGTGCCGGAGGAGCCTTGGGTGGAAATGTGGGCTTGGAGAAGCTCTGGAGGTCAGGCTCTGGCAGCGGGACAGGCCAGGGAAGAGGGGAAGCAGCCCCCAGAGTGGGGCAGCAGGAAGCCCTCCCGCCTGCTCCGAGCAGGAGCACAAAAGTGCTTTGTTTGGGGCTGGAATTCTGCTCCTCGCGCCACTTCCCCCGCCGGGGCTCTTGGTTTGAGGACCCTGCGGTGTCCCTGGGGCCAGCACCAGGCCAGGGTCCCCCGGAGCCGCTCCTGAGAGCGTGGGGACAACTTGGACACGTGCAGCCCCGTCCCGTGCTCGCTGTGCCCTCGGGACGGCTCCCGGCCCTGCAGAGGTGCCACGGATGGGGACGGGGTGGCAGCAGAGCTCTGAGCTTGGCACGAGTGGCACCAGGGGTGGGCAGTGAAAAAGCAGCCAGGGAAGTGACCACCAGCGCCTTGAACCACCCAAACCAGGCAGAATCGGCCCAAATTTCTGTTAGGGAGTGAGGGAGAAATTGGTGCTGAGTGTGAATATCGGTGTGTAAATGGACGTGTGCGTGTGCAAGGCACGGCAGCCTTCAAAAATCGAGTTATTCCACGGACCAGAGCTGCCTCTGCTGCCGGATCCAGCCTCTCCTCGCCCTGGAATCCATCCCCAAAAGCCAAGGCAGAAGTTTCTCAGGCTGCTGCTCCTCTTGCACACACCTGAGGGTCGGCTGCATCCTCACCCGAGCAGGTTTGGGGGAAAGAAACAGAGAACTCGGTGAGAAGCTCCTCCCCACAGGAGAGCCCCTCTCCACCACCCCCTGCGCTTCAAAAAACTCCCCTGGGTGATCCCGACGCCAAAACTTCCACTTTTATTGACTCATTCGTACGAGCTCCGCAGCGGTTCCGAGTCTGGCACGGAGAGGAGCTGCCTCTGCGTCCCTTCCCGGGGAATCGGGCGGGGATTAGCTCATCCCGGTGGTGATTGGGAAAGCTCGGGGAGCATTTACTGTAAGAGGCCTTTGATTCCGTTCGAGGGCTCTGGCAGTGGGACGGGGAATGCGTTGAATCAGAGGCACAGCAGAGCCCTCTCCCTGCCCACACTCCGAGCTCCTGGGACGGTTCCCCCCCTAAATCCCCGTCCCGCCGCAGGGATGGCCAGGCTTGAAGGATGCGAGGATTTAGTAGGGGAAGGAAGAAAAAAAAGGTCAGGTTCTCACCGGGTTTTCCGTTTCTTCCCCCAAGTTGAGGAAGGGTGAAATTGGCAGCGGGATTTTTGAACAGGATGGGTAACGCAGGGATGGTTGGCTCCCCGTGCTGGTTTGTCACTCTATTTATAACTTTATTTGGGAGGGGCTTCCACAGAACCCCATAAAAACTGGGGTTTCCCATCAAAAAGCTTTTCAAGTTCTTTCATGACCTTTGTTCAACAATGACCTAATTTCACGCAAACTCTGGCGCAGCCTGTTCCTGAGGTGGGAGGAGAAGTGGCATTCAAAATTGGGTCAGTTTTCATTAAAAACGCTTCCGTTTACTAATAGTTTTTCGCGCGTCGGCAGGGCTGGGATGGGCTCCAGACGCCGCGCGGCGCAGAGGGGACGGCTGCCCTTCTTCACCGGAGAAATGGGTTAATCTTCCTGGGAAATCGCTGCTCACCACTGCTGATGCTCAAGGACTTTCTGCCTCTCGGTCGAAGGCCTTTCCCCTCTGAAAATTCGGTGTTTCCGCGGCGCCCCGTCCTGAGGGTCCTGCTGGGGGGTGTTGGGTGTGAGGATTGGAGTGGGATGGGGCCGGTTAAAGCTGGGCCGTGGTGGTTGTGCCCGTGTCACCTGTGTCACCAGCTCTGGGTGTGCAACACGAGCCACGAGCTGCCCAGGGACTCCCAACTCCATCCACGGCCCAGGAAAGATGCAGGATGGAAAGAGGAGAGCAAGCGGGAGGCTGGAACATCCCATCCCCTGACCTAATTCAGAGCCTAATCCAAAGCCTGCCCTAATCAGGGGGAATCTGAACCTTCGTGTCTGATCCCCCCTGCCCCGGGGAAGCCAATGGGAAAGGCGGTGGGATTCGGGAGCCCGGGGAGCAGCTGCTGTGCAGCCGCGGAGGCTCCCGGGGATGGAGCGGGGAGTGGGAAGGGATCGTGGCCTGGGGTCTGCTCCCACAGCGCTGAGAGCTGCCAAAATTCCCTTTCTGGAGCCCTTCAAGCCGGGACAGGAGGCTGGATGCCCTCAGAGCCCACGGCCCCCGAGTCTGAACCCCCCGAGAGCCGCGGGATGGGCGAAAAGCGGCGGCAAATCCGGCAAAAACCGGGCGAGGCGGGGAGGGAAGCAAAGCGAAGCCAAGAACCGGCGCTCGGACCCCGTTCGTGCTTCTCAAATGTGCAAATTATGCAGCCATTTCACGGGACACTTAGGAGTCAATTTGCAACGCGGCTCAGGGGGGAAATTGGGCACATAATTCCCCTGAACAATAACCGGAGCGGCCGCTTAATTTAACTCCGCGCCTGGACCTCGTTAGCGCGTGCCGAGGGGAGGATGCTGCGGGTGCCGGGGCCACGCGCCCGCATCCCTCCGCATCCCTCCGCATCCCTCCGCATCCCGCCGGATTCCCGGGGCTCGCGGCGAGGCCCGAGGGCAGCCGGGGCCGGCTCCGGGTTACTCGGCAGCCCCGGCGGGTCCCAGCCCGGCTCGCACACGCTCCGGCAGCCCCGGCACAGTGGCAGCAGGCTGTTCTCATTACAGCCCAATGAGGCTGTTTACTCACCCAGCTGGAGACAGTTAGAGAGTGATAAATAATGAAAGAGAAAACATGATTTTCCCCTCTGTGGTTTCTATTTGTGTAACCATATGTCACAGCTCAATACGGCCGCGGGTTTTTTTTTCTGCTTTATTCAGGAAAGAGTTGATTTTTTTCCACAGAGCAGCGATTTTTTTTTTCCCCCTCGACTTCTCTTTTTTTTTTTTCCTCCCCTCTTTTTTTCCTCTCTGCAGCGACAGAAGTATTTCTGTTTGTTTTCTTGTGAAACTCGCTCGGACTCCGACTCCTTAAAGTCTGGCTTGTCCCAGGAACGGCGGAGGTTTGATGGGATTGTGCTCAGCTTCTTTTCAAATACCTGTCACGGGGCTGCGGGGAGAAGAACCAGCTGAGAGCAGCGTCGGGAGGGCTCGGCACCCCGGGCTGAGCCCGCATCTCCCGGCTGCAGCAACTTCCTCCGGGAGGATAAAACCCTCTGGAGCTCTCCCTGGCACGGGAAGGGAGGGTTGGATGAGGGATAATGGGCTGGTGTTGTAAAAGGATCTCTGAGTGCTTTGTGAGGGTAACGGAGCCTCGCTGCTGCTGTTTTGCAGGTGGGGAAACTGAGGCACGGTGCGCTCCAGAGGCTCCATCCAGGGAACCCGCAGCCCCCAGGCACCTGCTTGATCCATCCCGGAGCGTCGGCAGCGGGGTTTTAACTGGGGGAGAAGGATCTGTGAGAGAAGGAGGCAGCCCGAGAAGGAGATCTCGGCCGCATCCCCGAGGAAAGGCCCTGGCAGCGCCCTGCTCCGGATGGCGGCCGGGAGAGCTCCGGGAGCGCATCCCGCCCGTGCCCTGGGGAGGGCAGGTCCCTGCACGGCCCCTCTCCCTCCCCGCCAGGTACCGCACACCTTCCTCCTGCAATTATCCCCGGCTCCCCCCGCGCCGCATCCCGCCCGCCGCCGTCTCTTCTCCTGCCATGCCCCCGCAGCTGCCGGCGCTCCCGGGAGCTCCTGGCACGCTCCGGGGATGAGTTTCCCCTCGGAGCACTCCCGGCCAGGGGCGTGCGAGGTGGTTTTTTTTGGTTTTTTTGTTTTGTTTTTTGCCCTAGCAAGTTCGCCGGCTTCACAACATCCTCTTCCCGCAAGATACATCGTTCTGGGAGGGCAATTATCCCGGTGACCTCATCCGTGTCTGCGGCATGAGGTCACCAACGTTCGGGGAGTGCGCGCCAGCCCCGGTCCGAGCGGGTGTGCCCGGAGCTCGGCTCATCCCGATCCGGCACTTTGGGCGCGCTCCAGAGCCCCATCCCAGCTCCCAGGAAACGGGCAATTAACCGTGGCACGGTTCCCAGAGGCCAAACCAGGTACCCGGGTGCGGATGCGGCAGAGAAAGAGCCCGAGCGGCGCCGAGCCCCAAAATCCTGACGCTGCCGTGGGTTTGGGGGTGGCTGATCCATGGAATCCATGGATCCATGGGGTTCACTCCAACATGGAAATCACCTCCCAACAATCCCACCCTGGGCATTCCTGGGAGTGGTGTCCAAACGCTCCTGGAGCTCTGGCAGCCTCGGGGCCGTGCCCATTCCCTGGGGAGCCTGGGCAGTGCCCAGCACCCTCTGGGGGAAGAACCTTTCCCTGATATCCAACTTAAACCCCCCTGGCACAGCTCCAGCCATTCCCTGGGTGCTGTCCCTGGTCACCTTTGCCCTGAAATGGCACCGAGTGTCTCCCTCAGGCAGAACTCCTGCAATGACCCAACCCTGGTGGCTCCAGCTCCCGTCACTCAGTGTGGAACTGCGGCGTGCCCACGACGTCTGATCCCTACAGCGTCCCAAAGCCTCGGCTGTGTCGGAATTACCTCAATTAAAAGCAGCAAACACACCTCCTCCTGGGGCTGATCCCTTTTGGAAATGTAGGGAAATGGCTTCTCCGGAGGTTTTGTGCGCGGCAATCCCGGCCCGCACACGCGGAGCCGTTCCCGCACCGCTTTGGTTCCCACACCTGCTCTGTGCCACCCTGCAGGGACGGCTTTGGGGTCACCTTCCTGCACCCTCCAGGTCTCATCGAGGTGGCACCAATGAGGTTGGCATCCAAAATGTGCCCAAACTCACCCCAGTGCTGGAAAGGCAGCTCTTCCCCACCCTGCGGCCACCCCATCCCAGCAAAACCCCGCCGGCTCCGAGCCTGAGCTGTGTGCTGAGCGTCGAATGCTTTGGTGTTGGCAGATTTGTCCCTTTTTGAAGCAATGAACTGAGTAAAATCAGGATCTTCTCACTTCAGGTCACAACAAACTCTCACTGAGCTGCAGATTTGGGGGGGAGATGGACCCCGCTGCTTCCCCGACCCCATTCCTGCCCCAGCACTTCCACAGCCCAAACCCTCCTGCTCCTTCTCCGGCTCCTCTCTCCCCACCAGCACCACAAAATGAGGGCTGGGAATTCCTGGCAGGTTAATTGGGGTTATTTCCTATTAAAGCCCCTTTGCCTCTGGAACCGAACCTGCGCGGCCCCGCCGGGCCCGACGCATCCTTCCTGCGGCTCTCCCTGCACCGAGGGGTTTGTGCCCTGGGAAGGAGGTGGGGATGCTGCTCCCTTCCCCCTGGGTCCCTGTCCTGATGTGGGCCACAAACCCCAAACCCTCCTGCCGTGGGGTGGACACCGGTGCAGGTGCCAGCCTGGAGAGCAGGCTGATGGCACCGAGGGAATCCAAACCCTCTGGAGAGGACGGATCCTTTGTTTTTTTAATTAAAGGACCATTGGAAACGCCTTTCCGAGCTCGTTCCCGTGTCTGGAGAGGTTCATTCACGTGCCCACCTTTCCTGCAGGCTCATAAAATCCAAACATCCCATCAGCCAGGAGCTGGATCTGGCACAACCGCCCCGAAATAACCGGGAATCTCAAACCAGCTCCCTCCTGGCAGCGCTTCTACCTGCAGATCCCTTCTCTCCAGGCCTCCAGCCACGGCTGTGCCAGCAACCATCCAGCTTTTCCACGGCTTTTTTCCACTCCTGGCTGTGCAAACACCCGGCCCCTGCTGCTCTCCAGTCCCTCGGCTCCCCCTCCACCCCCCGGCAGCGCCTGGGTTAATGGGAGGCACTCGGATAGAAAAAAAAAAACCCTTTTTTTTTTTTTATTGTAGCAGCAGATAGGGAGAAGAAAAAGCGTTGGGCTCATTTATCTGGCTCGCAGCGTCGCTAATGCCCTCGGCTTGAGGCCAGCGTGAGAGATTGGGAGGTAAATCGGCCAAGTCATGCTGTACAAACATTTCAGAAAAGAAAGATATTTCCAGGCTCTCTTGCAGGAATCCAGCCCTCCTCCTGCTGGGGCACTGCGGGGTTCGGAGCCCACTTCACCTCCATCCGTGGGTGTTCAAAAAGCAGAAGTTCACCCAAAAAGCGAGGCTGGGATTGGGCTGAGATGCTCAGGCCTTGGCTCTCGTGGAGCATCCCCAGGGATGTTCTTGCCTGGGCAGTGGGCACGGTTGGGTTTTTGGATAAGAATGGATTTAAACTTCCCAGGGACTACGGATTTTTAACAATATACACAGAGATTTTTTTATTGCTTACAGCATTTTAATGGATGGGTTCTTTGTTATTTATTAAAGGCCCGTTGAAAATGTCTTTCCACTCCCGTTCCTGCGTCTGGAGCAGTTCATTAACATCCCCACCTTTCCTGCCATAAACCCACGGACTCAGGCTCGTAAAATCCAAATATCTGCCAGTAAAGTCCCCCACGCTCGGAATAAAACCTCGCTCACCTCACTGCCCACGGGAAAAAGGTTTGTGCCACCTGTGACTGCAGGCAGGAGAGAGGCCGGCAGTGCTGGGGTGCCCTCGGTGGGCGTAGGAGTGGGACAGACCCTCCCTGGGACCTCACAACCTTTTTTTTCCATCTTGAAGGTCCCAAAGATTCTCTGCGATGCACCAGGGGTTGAGTTTGGGGCGTTTGGGGAGGGGGGGTACAACACCAGGAGCTGCCAACTGCGATCCCACCCCAAGAGAGCAGGGAAGAGCCTGAGGTGGGAGTGAGGAGCTGCTGTCCCTCCCAGGGCCGAGGGAACGCTGCCGGGGAGCTGCAGCTCGGCTTGGCTGCATTTTATGGGGGAAACCTGCCCGAACAGGGAGCCTGTGACTCGCACTCGCGCAACACCCTCGGCTTTCCAGGCGCCCCGGGGGGGGAGGTGTTTGGATCCGGGATTTGGGGCCACCCCGGCTCTGGAGGTGCAGAAACCCCGCAGCATTCCCGGTGCTGGGCCGGGATGTGAGCGAGGAGTGTTCAGCCCATGGATTCCTCCCCTTCCCTTCCCCATCTCAGGGAGTCAAAGCAGGATGAGCTCACCCAGAATCTCTGCTCCATCCCCAGGGGTGTCTGTTCGTGCCACACAAACAGGGGAGACCCCCGGGGACACCCCTTTGCCTCTCTGCAGTTTATCCCCACCTGGGATGGGCACCGGGGTGGGCGAGGGCAGGGGCAGGAGCTCCCCGCGGCAGCCCCCGGCTCGGGGATGGGTCTGTCATGGAGCATTCCCAGCCTCCGGTCGGTGCTGGCTCGGGAAAAGGCTCCGGTGCCTCTTTATCATAAGGAGCTGAGAGAGAATTTGGTAACACAGAGCCCTGGGGGGTGGTTTTACCTCCCTGGGCACCGGTGCCGGCACTAGCAGCAGCATCCTTTCCCCCTTTCC
>VZTA01020253.1:0-23498 GCA_013398855.1 Mohoua ochrocephala
AGATATCTGCTCCACCATGGACTGTCATAGGCTGCAGAGAAACAACTTGCACAGTCATGAGCTTTGCTAGGGGCTGCAGGAGAATCTCTACTCTTCCCTCCTTCGTCTTAACTGACCTTGGAGTCTGCAGTCCTCCGTCATATTTCCTCACTCCTCTCTCACAGTTGCTGTTGTGCAGTGTTTAATATCCCTTCTTAAATATGTTATCATAGAGATACTATTGATGTCACTGATAATCTGAGTTTTGGATCCCCCTTGGAGCTATCTGGAACCGCTCTGTCAAACATGGCCGGGCAAGCTTCTCACAAAAGTCACTTTTGCAACCTTCTCACTACCAAAGCCTTGCCACATAACCTGGATACAAGGAGTAAAAGTTTCCATAGAGTCTGCATCCTATCTGCCAGTGCCAGGGAGATGTCCCCAATACTCCAGGTCCTTTTAATTAGCACTTGACACTTCCAGTAGGGCAGTCATACAAAGCCTATAGGCAATATGAAAACTCTTCAGCTGGCCAAGGATATTTGATGCTGAGACAAGTAACTCAGGAAGCTCAGTTGGCTCAGCTGTTGATTAGAAGCTTAGTTCACTTGCCTTAACTTTGGAGACTAGTGCCATTTTAGATACTCCGAGGAAATACAAGATGTCACAAGATTGTTGCCAGATATCATAGAGGATGCACAGAACCAATGTATTTGTTAACCAGGAGTGGAGGTTAATCCTGGAAGATTTGAATACTGCAGGTGCCTTGAAATTAGAAGAGATATATTTCTCCTCTGGTTTTGTTTTCGTGTTTTGTTTTTTTTTTTTCTTCTCCATCCCCCCCCTTCCCCAACACTTAATTACAACACTAAGATGATTAGAATTAGAAGAGGTTATACATCCCTTCCATTTTAGAAGAGTACTCTAACCACCAAGTCAAAATCAGGCTCACATATTCCTAGTTAATATTTAATCATCTTATGCATAGTAGAGCATTTTGGCAGAAGGAATTGAGAGGATACCCCTCTCCTTGATAATCTTCAGACTAATAATTAGTTAATCTCAATGGAAATGGAGTCTCAGGTCTTTGAATTCAAGAACAAAGTGAGCCTGTGTCTGTCATGTCCTTCATGATCGCTACCATCATGATGCTGTTGAATGAAAAGGTGATAAGGCTACTACCGCTTTTTTAAAGAGAAACAAGGAACAGGTTCAATATTTGACCCATGCTAGGTGGTTGAAATTTTGCTAGTGTCTCGGTTTGAGACAAATTAAGGGAAACGCTCTGGAAGGAACGTCGCCTCCAAAGAAGGCAGGTTTCAGCTGCCCTTCCCCCACCAGGTTCGGAAAGAAATTCCTTGGAGCAAAGCAAAAAACCCCCTATTTATTTGACAAGTAAATTGCACGCAGGCACTGAAAAAGAATGATGTTAAATAATAAAACCTCTCACTGTGGAGAGAACCTGGGTGGATTTCAGAGTCCTTTCTTTGGGTGTGGCTCTGCCCTCTCCAGAGCTGGGGTTCAGCGTGGGCCCCTCCAGGCCACGATGTGGGGCCTCCCGGTGATGTTCTGGTGTTGCTGAACAGTCCAGAAAAGAAGGAGGAGGACCCAAAGTACCAGGGAAAAAACTTTCTTGCCTTAGCTAGCAAACTAGCTAAAAAGCAAAGGAGTTTAACTCTCTGTCTCTCTCCTGAGAAAAGGAACCGAGAGCTGGGAAAAGCAGGAAAAGTTATTTTTCCACTCTGCCGCAGCAGTGGGAGAACACAGGGGAGTGTGCATGTCCTTGAGATACAAACCACAGAAAAAAATCTGCCTGGCTTCTCTCCCCGCTCTCCTGAGAAACATCTTAAAGAGACAGGAAGGCACAGGATTCATGTCTGGCATAGGGCAGATGATAGGGAATACAGTATCATACAGTCACCCCAGGACACCTGGGCATTACTAGCTTGCACAGGTGTGTTTCCCTCTCTGCAGTGAGTTTGCTACAATAATACAATATATAGAAAATAATGAGGTTTGAAGGGATAGACCGCTCTTGAGCCACTTTGTGCATTAGGAACCAGTAAGTTATATCAGTAATGAATGACATTTCTGTCAGACACGTTTTTTTCTATCATATTTTTGCTGTATGCAATATAAGGGGGGAAAGACCCTTCATATGAAATTTCCTTTGTGAGTCTCCAGACTTATTATCAGAAATTTATTCAACATATTACTTTGTTTGAAGACACTGGCAAAATATAAACTGGTTTGTAAAACAACACATCAAATCTATTAAAATCCTTTTTCATACCTTAAATATAATCTTGTAGCCTAATGTTCCTAATTCTTCAGTGTCTAACGTACTGTGATTATTTGCATCTGCAGAAAATTAGTGTACAGTGGAAGAAGCATTGTATTATCTTCATCTGCTAGTGTCTACTCTTACTTTGTTTAGGAATGAAAAACCACAGGAGACAAAGAGAAGATTATGTTCCCTCAATCTGGTTCTGTAGTATCTCCAAAGAATTTGTATTAGATCTTGTAATAATGGATGAGAAGGCTCGAGAAACATTAATCAAGATTGTCAACATGCAAGGAATCACCAAGGCAAGGTATTATATCCATATTTCATTAAGATAAAAATAGTTCCTTTACACTAAAAACTTGTGAAGATTGATTACTGGAGGCAAACTTCTTTATGAAAGAGATTTTCAGAGGTATGAACAATTTTATGCTTCCAATTCCCATTTACTTTTAATAGGAATTGGGTGCCTGGCTGGTCTTTGTGTCCTATAAAAGCTGTAAGTGGTGGTTGCTTTTTTTCCCTATCTTACTGTCCAGTCATATCAATAAAATTTATCATTCTTATAATCAATCCAGCTAATTTTTGAAAATTATTGACTTATGAGCTAGCACATATTTTTTAAGATTGCTGTAAGAGTATTCCATGTAATCAACGGACTCATCTAATTCTAATAAAGATTCTTTAATGTCAAGAAATGTATGAAATGTCTATTTTAATCTAATCTGCTTTAATGTAATCCAGTACTTCTGAGAAAGATTGCTTTCTGGCCATTTACTGACTTCATTTCCTATGTATGAATCCAGAATAGTGGTGAGAAAGCAATAAAATCAAGATAGAGAATAGATACCTAGTTCAAAGGATTGAAAGACCATGAAAACTCCTGATTCAAGTGATAGAGAGGAACCAAAAAATGAGAGTAAAACAGATCACTTGTTGCATAGCTACATAGAAGATGCTACTAAGTGGCATAATGTATACTTTTTTAATCCCCAAGACCTGGAAGAGAATATGCAGGGAGCATCTTTTCTTCAGCACAACATTAATTTCCATTGATTTTTCTGTGACCACACATGAGAGACAGACAGTGCAAAAAAGGAGTCAACAGTCACTGATGTCACACGCTTTAGTCAATAGATCAAAAGGGATGTAGATGAATATAAAAAAAAAAATGTTTAAAAATCAGTCATCTGAGATTAGACCAGCAATGTGGTTTCCCTTTTTAGCCCATCTTAATTTGTTGCATTAGCTGACCAATCAGAAGGGCAGACGGAGATACCGAGGTGGTGGGTCACGTCTCAGGTATAGGGATGTAGGGATGTATAGGGATGTTACCCAACTCCCTGTTCCCCCTCTCCCCTTATTGGCTGAAGTTTATGTAACCGCGCCCCCTCGAGCCCCTTTTTACACTGGTCCCCAGAGGCCACGTCCCCTCTTGGCACCGGGATTCCACCAAATAAACGCCTCTTGGACTTTCCTGGCCTAGGGCCTCCTCTCTTCTCTACTGGCACGTGGATCCATCAGCATTCGTGGGTTTGGCTGGGTGCTCGACAGCACAGGCGAGTAGTGGTGAGCAGGTAGCGCTGCAGCACAGCGCGGGAGAATTTCTCTGGGAGAGGGATTCCTCGAACAAGCCGCTGCCAGCTCGCTTTGCCGACCACGTGGCGCACTAAACATTAATTAAGAAGAGGAATCTTTGTGAATGACACAATAATTTTAGCCAAACAGGTGGTTGGGTTATTTGCTTTTGTTTTTGTTTTTCCCTTAGATGTTGCCTCACTCTTAAACACTGTCCAGAAGGCAGCTTGCTTCATAAGAACACAAAAACAAACAAACAAACAAACAAACCCAAACAAACAGAAATCCCCACATTCTGTTTAACCAAATACGTTTAATTCTGTCTAAGACTGAGATTGTAAATGATGGTCTAATGCAAAGGAGATCTGTGAAACACGTAGGTCCCCCAGAACTATAACTATGACAAAAGAACAAAGGCACCAAGTGCACAAGCAGTTGGTCAGTTACTGGATAATGAAAGAACACAGCCCTTGGAGCTGGGTAAAACTGGTTTTAGTAACAATAAAGAAAGCACAGAGCAAGTCTTCGACACACATAAAATACAGTAAGTTTGGCTATAACAGGAAAGATTCAAACCGTGTAGAAAGACCAAGTATGCTACAATGATAACAAAGAGAAAAAAACTCAGACAGACCTTGTATGAGGAGAGAGAAGCCATTAAGGTTAACAATACACTATTCTCAGCAAGGAACATGGGATACGAGACACTGTAACCTCCCCTGTTTTCTCTCTAAAGAATTAGAACACACAAGGGCAGTGTAAAGGTCAGAATAACAACAAAGACAGGTGTAAATTCTAGAAAGTCTCTGTATGGCATTACTGAAAATTAGCTATAACTAAATAAGTGGATAACTTGGAGTAGAAGCATTATCATCCTTCTTATTAGATTAACAATTGTTTGATTAGACTATTAAGGTTTTAGTTGGACTAATGCTAAACCCTTGGATTGTTATATAAAGTGTATTTTTTGTTCTTATCTAAATTTCATGTGGTCAGGTTAGTTGCACTAATATATTTGCTTTTAAAATTTGTGAGGCAACATCTGGGATTTCATACAGAAAGAACTTTATAATCTTAAACACTTGGATAATAGAAATTAGATTAAAGTAGTACAAAATGCAAGGTCCCAGGAACTCCTGTTGTTAGGCAGACAAACATCAGCTGGAGACACCTGGAAAGTAAACAACAGCAGTCACCTTAAGGGATCATAGTATGATGATCCGCCCTTTCCATGATGTAACTATTAAAACAACCCTACAATAAATTGCAGAGATACTTCCAGTAATAATAGAGAATACCCAGGTCATTTCACAATTTACTTCTCAGACCAAGTTAGAATAAGTTACACTGTCTGGTCATCCGTTTAAAATGAAAATAAACTGAAACTTGGAGTAAAGAAGACTAGTGAGTCTATTTTATGAGAGAAGATAATAAGCCGTATGAACAGAACAAAGACTGAGATGAGTATGATTGTCCTTTATAAACATTCATGAGGTGAAATGCGTTGGGGGAAAAGCTTTTTTTTTTCTGAACAACAGGGGTGGCCAGAGGAGAAACTGATATAAAATCAGTAAGTTCATATTTGAAATAAGGACCTTTAGAGATGTAAGGTTTTATGGAAATCTTACATTAAAGGCAAGAAGGAAAAAACAAAACAAAATTATTACTGTCTCAATATGAAGTATACAAGGTAATGGTTGCTGTTGCAGGGAAGTGACTTCATTACCAAAAATTTACTTCTCACCTCTGATTTTATAATGCAAAACCAGTTGCCTTTTGTCCTATGAATACATTCAATAATTTTTGTAAACATTTCAACAGCAAATAAAATTTTAGATGCAATAGAATCTGTAGTGTCTAGCTTGCAGATATGTATTATACAAACTTGGCGACATTCAAAATATTTATTACATTTATAAAAAACAACACCATATTTCTGTGTGATCTGACAATTTGTTTCCTATAAAACTAACAGAGAACTGAAAGAAATCTCTTTTCTGTTTCCCACCTAATCACCTACCTATTAATATGACAGTAGAATTGACTTGGTTGTCACAGAATCTTAAAATATTTACTGCAAAGCAGTCCATATAGTTTGCATTCTACTGGTGTGAAAAAGGGCATTCTGACATCTCAATTAAACCTATGTTCAAATCTCTACTAAGCCCACAGAAAAGATTCTCAATGAAAAAATAAGGATCTTTCCAAATGTTTAAATTTGTAATATCTCTACATTCATGCACGATTTTTTTCCTCCTAACTGTAGAAGGATAATAGCATTTGTGTGCTATCACCACATTATGAAGATACTTTAAATAATATCTAAGATATTCATCTATCCTAAATAATGAATGACTGCTTTCCAGAGAGCTTCAAAGTATACTAGATTTAGAGAAGTCAAGAGGTAAGACACATCTCTTAAATCCTGTCAGAATAACAACTGAGAATGTAGGAATGACAGGTATTCAGTGCCAGTAGGATCCTTTTTATTCACTGCACAATTTTTTTAGTTGTATTAAATGCTGGCTTCTGCTTTGTTACCAACACCAGTGTAAGATTTCTGTTCATTCTAACAGTTCTCCCTAGGAAGTTTCTTCCTACATCTAAAATTACATGTAAAACATTATGCCAAGTCTATGAAATTTAAGTTATAATTACGTTAAAAAGATGAAATTAATGTTTGTCATAACATTACAACAACTGTGTACCTGTGTGTCTGTGTGCAACCCGAATGCATTTAAACCAATTCCTTAAGTATTCCTGAGCAGCTGTACAGCTACTCTGCACAGGTGAGACCATGGACAGATTTGAAATGATGCACCAACTTCAGGCAAGAGGATTGATTCCTACCACTATATCCACCGCCGCCTTTACAATTAAGCACTTGTCTAATGTTTCCAGGTGAATGTTTCAGACAGGTCTGGAGATGCCCCTAGGCAGCTCCTGCTGTGCTTAGTCCAAATGGAGACAAAATTTCTGTCCTTATGTGTTACAGAAATGTTAACTAACATGCTGGATGGAGAATCTGGTCACCCCAAGAACTTCACAAGTCAATTCCTGATGTAGAATTTACTAAACTATATGCAGATAGTTTTAAAAAGCCTGTAAAAATGGTTTCTGCAGATGCAAGAGTGGTCACGTAGGACCGGTTTTTTATGTAGATAAGTTCACAGGTATTTTGTACACAGTGTAAGATAATAGAGATTGGTCATGCGTACCCTGAAGTGGCCATGCAGGATCATGAGCCGGCTGAATTATAAGGGTTTGGGAAAAGTCGGAGGTCTGTCACCCGAATCATGCAACAAAGACTCTGGTAACCATCCAGACACCTACTGGTTGTCGTATTCAAGATGTTTGATTCCCCATGGGAGTATTACACTATGTAAGGTATGTCAAACTTTTTAACAAACTCTCTTTCCGCGAGACTTTGTTTCACATTACAGACAGTCTAAAATGTCTTGCTCAAGAGATGTGGATTCAAAAAGAATGAAAAAGAGTTAAAATAGAATAAGTATAAATGACAAAGTTAGAAATATGACTGGATGTCCATTTTTCTGCTGGAGGTTGGATAAAATATTTTCCTTTTGAGTGAAAACCTAGCCAATTTTGTTAATTAAATGTTTTGTCATTGTCTCATTGGAATTAGGGTTTATCAAACTAAAGGAACTTAGGACTTCCGAACATTTTTGTACGTTTGAACCTTGTATTTTTATGTTCCTTATATCTTAGTTAAATTTAATAATTATCATTTGCAGAAATTATTAATTAAATTTTGTTTTTCAATGTAATGCTCAAATGCTCAGTGTTGTCAGGTACTGTTATATTTGTTGACTGCTGAATCACAGACGTGCTTCAGAATTGGGGATGTGCTTTTTCATTATGAATATCTATGAGAGAACACATTTGCACAGATAACTATGGCTCAATTTCCATTTGTAGTGTATTTTGTAGTTACAGATTAGTTCATTAAAATGTCCTTGGAAATTAATAGAATAAAACCTTTACATAGGATTTATTTTACTTTCAAAGTAATTTAGGTAAATACTTAAAATAGTATTTTCCTATTTTAAACACTGCTTTCTGACACAAGTCATGGTTATCATTCTAATTTCAGCAATAATGTCTTAATAAGTAGATTCCCAAACATTGTCAGAATGAAGAAACAATGAGTTATTCTTAAAAATGGTGACCAAGTAAATAGAATTAAAAGAATTTCCTCAGTGTCATATTCACCTACACTGTTGCCATGATCTGTGAAGCTTTTCTGAATCTTCATCCTTTTCTTCAAAGGTTATACCTTTTGTTTTAATTGGGAATTGATGATCCCAGGTTCGATCACTTGAATAAGTTACATATTTTTTGTAATATAGAATACTACCTCTCATATTAATTTTTTTCATTGACTACAGTCTGGAGCACTAAGAGAGAACAGTACAGCTTCCTGATTAGAGTGAAACTTTCTTTTATTTTCAGTTTGTGACATAGCTTGGATATTCCAACTTGTCCAGTCATGCAAATACAAAACTACTTTAAATATTTAAGAAGATTTTTATTCTGTAGAAAACATTTGTATAAAGCTCTTTTAAAAGTAAACAAAATAAAGATAGAATGACTCCTAATAAGAATGATGATTCGCCAGAGTAAAAAGGATGGGGACGCCAATGCCTTGATCTGATAGTCACAGAATTTTGATTCACATTCAGATGCTATTTATTGACACTTAAAAGTCATACATGTAGTACATTTTGTACCTTAGACTGTCTCCCAAATGTTGTTTTCCTTATATTGTTGAAAAAAATATTTACTTCCAAGAGATTTAACCTGACTTTTCACAGTCTTGATCCTCTTGCTTTTCAAAAAAACTTCAAGTCCTGTGTCCCAGATGGCTATTCTATGAAAAATTATAATCACGAACTAAATGGGCAAGTTAATCCCATTAAGTGGACAAGTCCCATGGAAGACACGGGAAAATGTGTGTAGCTAACCACTAGCATAATCAGATGTAATTGCTTTAAAAAACGACATTCCCTTATAAACCATTGACTCTGAATTTGTAGTCTGAGATATAGGTGCAGCAGGGAGTTAGCTTCTTTCCATGTCTCTAATATCATTGCTGTTTCTTATTGTTGGAGAATGTGTGTCATTGTGTGGCCTAAAAATATATATTTGTACAGCTTGCATAGCCATGAAGAGGCAAAAAAGTCACAGCCTTTTTACATGCTGTTGTCTATTTCACATCATTCTGAACGCTACTATTGAGACAATTTATTGCTTGTCATAGACTTCCCGAGTAAATTTTAGTCTGTGATACATTAATCCAACAGTTCTTTGTCTCTCTCTGAACCTGAGTGGGATGCAGGTATCCAGAGACATTTTAGACACCCACGAATGTCCTTATTGCTCTTTATCTGCCACATTACATAAATAGGAATCCCCTATTGTTTCTGTACAAGGCAAATGACTCAGACTCCTAAGACACAGCAAATTGAACTAGACATGTATGAGTAGGGAAATGAATTTGTCTCTGAAAGTCAAAATACCTCCATCCAGTTGAAGGTACCAGCTTCACATATTACTGAGGAAAACCATCCCTCTTACTTCAATTAATTTGGGCAGTGTTGAATTTTTTTTTACCCCAAGAAAGTACATAGAAAATTAATGATACAAAAAAAACATTTATGGATGATGCTTCAATGCCTTCACATATCTGCATAGCTGGTTGATTACCCACAGTTTTCTGTAATCCTGTCAGCCTCGTGTAAAACATGCAGTTCAATATCTAAAAGAATGGGGCTGCATGTACAAATCCACAGAGGCCCCAGTGAAACATGTTTCTTTATCCAATGTGGCTATCCTTCATTTAAACCTTTAAATATTTAAATGCATATTCATTTCAACCATACATCTTCTCTAGAGCATAAATGTTCCTCACAATGTTATCACAGTTCTACTATGGTTTTTTTTTTAGCCAGTCACTTCTGAATTTAGCATTTAAACCTCCATTAAATATGTTGGTAAACACCAACATCCAGAAACACTTTGTGAGTCCCACAGTTAGGTTCTTCCCTAGCCATGATTTATGCACATTATGACTCAAGCATGCAGTATTCCCCACTGTCTTCCAAAAGCTTCTTCCAATTCTTTCTCATATAGAAATTTATCCATGTTGTCAGAGAAGAAGGATTACTACACCGGAACAAATCCATCAGTCTGGACTTGCATGGGGAGAAGGGCCTCTGGAGGTACGGTGGCACATTTTTTTCCCTCAGAATACAGTGCACTGTTATAATCTTTAATGACAATGAAGAGATTAATTCATTATTTTACGTTTTCTGTCTTGGAGATGATTTCAAAATGGACCCTGACCCAAGTGATACCTCTAAAACCTGTTCCATGTAAATTGTGACCATAATAAAATGACATCAGACCTCAACTGCTTATTTATTTCAGTGCTTCCTGTAGCACTTTCAGAATATCTAGAAGACAGTGGGCAGGCAGGTAATGGTATGCACGACCTTCCTAGATAAAATGTATTAATTACCCTGTATCATGAAACAGAACAAGGCTGCCATCATGCACCTGATTGTCAAAATTATATCAGGCCTGTTTCCTGGGCCATTGAATGTATTCCTGGTGTATTTAGTGTGCATTCCTGATGTATTTATCCTCCACCTCTACACCAATATTGGAGGTTAAACTGTCCTTATTTGGAAACCTATTTAGCATGACCACAGAAGACCAGCTCTCTAGCCATATCTGAAAAATAATGAAAGATATAAATCCTTTCTTAGCCCCTCTGTCTGTATTAGCTGTAAGGATTTCTATTTGGTCTCTTTTTAGGGAATGGTATTTCGTATAAGAGGCAAGTTTTTAGTGGCAAGAGTCTACCATATAAACACTGTTCATGAAATTTTGTGAAATATTAGTATTTACTTTATTTTTTTCTAGTAATTTTCAGACTTGACCCAACTCAAGGATCATGACTGGTTGAAGAGAGTTTATATTTTATAATAAAAAAACCTGGATCCAAAAATAAACCACATCTTCATATCACAGTTACATTCAAATCTCTATACCTGCGTGGTAGTCTTTCATATATACTAACTTTTCCGCTGTTCATTTCCTTTGGTATTTTCAAGGTCAGAGGGCAAAAGAAAAAGCACAGTTCTCTATGCAGTTCTGAGAACGGAACACCGCATACTGCTTTTGAATAACAGATGATTTCGTTTGCAGGACATAACTGCTAAACCCTTCCCCTCCTCCCTGGCTCTCTGGCATTCCAGCTGAGATAATCAGTAGAAAGGGACTTGGCACCAAATGTAAATGTGAAACATGATGGTGTGAAGCTGCTTACCAAGCTGTTAGAGACAGTGAAAAAACCAAAGATTTGTAGTAGATTAAAAAAAAAAAATAATCCTCTCTGCAATGATATAAAGGAAGAAACAGGCAGATGTTAAGATGATAATTTTGGTGATCTGGAAATCTGGCAGTGAGTTCAAAAATGGTAAATTAAATTAAGTAGAGGAGAATAACTACATCTTTCAAAACAGAGCAGGACAGTAACTCCAATAGAGAAAGCATCATTAGAATTTGGATACATTCACTCTGCAGGCTACTTTTCCTTTCTGCTGAGGTCTATCTTGCTTTAAATTATCCATTGTATCTATTCCTCACTTCTGTTAAAAGTCACCTGCAGCTCTGTAGAATTTGCAGTCTTCTGGAGATAATAGCCAGGGAAAAAAATGAGCTGTTTGGAAATGATGAAGGAAAAGAGAATAAGCTCCCCAAGTATAGGGGAGAATTGCTCAGTTATACAATATATTATTTAAAAATGAGTTCGGGAGAGAAATGGAGATGGTGGCCTACTGCTTCAGCACAGCAGAGTTTTGTCAGTGGAACGGTTTTTGAGTTGTTCTGCTTTGGACTTACAACAATAACTACCAGTGAGGCACAGCTGGTGTTCAGAAGGCAGAAGTGCAGTAATCCACTTATGTGAAAGAAGTGATTGTATAGGCATAATTATAAAAAGACACATCAATTAAAAAAATTTGAAAGTCATTAGTCGAGAGGAAAAAAGGTAGTTGCAAATCTATCTTTTATGCTAGATCATACTGAGGTACTTCTTTGGAATACAAAAGTACAGAAAGAAAATGGTCCATTATGTGACGTAAGATTTAAATTACTTCATAATAAAATTTTTCAGGTTAATTTGAATTAAAGTTTCAGTTTGAGTTTTATTTCTATGGAGAAATAGATCAGCAGTACTTAGACAGGAGAATTACTTTGATATATATCCTAAATGAACTAGTTTTGAATGTATTATCTCTCATACCTATTGCATTTTTAAAAACCTATAATTCAGATGTTGCTCTTTTTCCTTTTAAAAAATAAAACAATGGAATTTAAATCTGAATTACATTGAGAAAAGAACTACCTCTGAATACTGTGTCAAATTTTGATTGCTTCTTTTTGACTTCAGAAAGTGTGCATGAATATGTCGGTTCACAGTTTAGGGGGTTGCTTTTGTATAACTTAAGTCTCTTTAAACATATTTTGAATTCCTTCATTAAGCAGTGCTTGTGCATAGAGAAATTCCTGTGTCGACAACTGTTAATTTTCAGAAGTTACAGGAAAACTCTAGAGTCACAGGATCAGTTACAACATTGGGAATTTAAATTATAAATACATATATATGTATATACATGTGTGTGTATGTTTGTGTTAGTTTCTTTTCTTGGTCAGAGACCATTTTGTGGCTATTATACTGAGTCTTATTAGGTATGTCTTGGAAATGTGTTTAATAATGTGACTCTGGAATACAGAGCCCTAAGGAAAATATCACACAGCCTTACACTTGTTATTTAATTCATAGTTTTGGTATAAACCATATTTACATTTTTACGGCAGAAAGGAATAGATTTAATGGTATATTTTTACTTCATTTCTGAGAAGAAATTACAGGTAAATCAGAAAATTTATATTTTATTTTATTACTAAAAAATATGTTAATTAAAACTGAGGTAAATGTAGAAGCATCTCAGTCTCAGAGAAACTGAAAAAAAAAAAATCTAATTTAGCCCTGTGGGGTGTATTAATGTTATCTCACTTTTAATTTATTTGAAATTCCAGAAGAATGACAGCATATCCAAGATAATGCTACATCTTTCCACAAAAGAGTTGAGGGCTTTAAGGTTTCCCAAAATGCAATTGCGAGCACATTAACATGTTCACTGCTCTCACTAACAAGTTAGCTGAAGGATTCTAAAAATAGCTTTATTCTATTTTCAGTGGGTTTTGTTTCATTTTCAGAGCATCCTGAAAAATAAGAAAAACACCTTGCCAAACATTCTCTTTCAGCACAATTCAAAATACTTGGAATTCTACGAATGTCACTTTTAGCCTTTCACCACGTAAAATGAAATTCAAGTAAAAGCAAATGACAATTCAGGATCTCCAAACATAATGAAATAGGAAAAAACATGAACAGGAAGGCTGCTCTTGGTGAGGCGGATTCTTGTAGCCAAAGACTCTGAAGAGGCCATTGCATCATGCAAAACAGCAGACAGAATATTATTTGCCTTTCCCTCTAATTCTTTATTTCCTGTGGGAATAATGCATAAAAAATTATTTATGGGAAAAATTATTTATAACATAGGTTACTGTTAACAGTGCTAAGTATGATTAATCCAGAAAACACAAACATACATGTGGAAAGATTTTCATTACCTGAATCACAGTCTTCTACAGAAGTCTATAAAGTCCCATAAATGATTGTTGACAAACTGTGGTTTGTGAAGTTAAAATAATATCCTAAATAATTAAGAAGGTTAGAAGGAATATAAATCATGATCTGTTATTAAAAGACTGTTGTCTGACAAGATCACTATTTCTCTTAAATGGCTTAACTGTTGAACACCGTTCCAACTTCCTTTGTATTAACATAATGCCAAAGAGGTGCTACATTTTACAGGAGCAGGCTGGGTTACTTGGAACAGGCTGGGTTACTTGGGACAATGAGGACTGTGACAGGTTTTAATCGTGTGCATTCTCAGTTGCATTGTTTCCTTATGCTTCTTGGCCATTTAAGGATACCATAATATTTTTCCTTTAGAAACACGTGTTCTGGATAACTATCAGCATGCTCCTATATGACTAGCCCCATTGAAGTCAATCTATTGGTTACAGAGTAAAGTCTTTTTTCTCAAGACTGTAAAATGCACAGAAGAGTGAAAAAACTTTTAGTTACACATATCTCAGTTTCAGCACAATAGCGCTAAAGTCTTTGTATCACTACCAGAATGCTTTTAAGAAATATAAAATAAATAACTCTATAAGAAATAATAATAAAGTTAGATTCAAAGGAAACTACATTTTACATTTTTGTATGCTACTGGTAAACAGTTTAGAGACCCTGACACAAACTTTTGTGGGACCGAAGGAAAGTGGCGCCTTCCTTCTCAAGTTTCATTGTGACCTCGAGAATTACTTCTGAAACTGTTCTATGGTCAGTTCAGACAAAACAACTCCCATCCTGTTTGCAAAAGAGAACTTTTGTCTGGTGTGAGTTATCCTGAAAGTAAAGCTAGATGGAGCTAGAGCATATTAATATATCGTTGCAAATTTACTGCTGATTGACTCCTTGGTCTACATCATTATGGTTAGGCCAATAAAAAGTGGAGGTGCTAAAGAGTAGCTTGGGTTTGATTATCGGCCTTGTAAAAATAAGTGCTCTTTCAATAAATATCCATGGAACATTTTCCTATTAGCACGCCATTCTAAAGTTAAAAAAAATCATAGAAACATAATTTCCTTTTTTTAAAATTAAAACCCAAATCTGTTTAATTTTACCATTGTAATTTCAATATCATAATTTGAGCATCAGAGGTCCACTTTGTCCACTATCCTCTCTTATGCAATCCTCCCTTATGCACCAGTCAGATGTTGCCTGTGGAAAAAGTGTAAGAAACTAGTTATGAATTTCCTTGACTTTCCTCATAGGGATCAGCAGCTCAAAGACTTCCAAAGGCAAAGGTGATTCATTTGTTCTTAATGGTGTTTAGTGTTTTGTCCCTATCATTATGTGTTTTGTACTCATTTTTTGAATCCATATCAGCTTTTGTTTCTTAAACATTTTTATCAATGATTTCCATAGCTTAACTTTTCTTTATATGTGTGCTGTTTTAGCCAAAAAACTGTTCCGTATTCTTTGAACCTAAGACATCCTGTTTGTGTGTTATTTTTTCCCTTACAAGAAACCATGAATATTCATTCTCCATTCTTTTTTATTTTTTTTATGTCATGGCTTTAAAATAAATCTCTCATCTCCTTTCTGGTTGAAAAGTCATCTTCTTAATTATTCCTAGAGTGGAATCTCTTTTATTCCTTTCAACAACAACTTTGTCATTCAAGTCTTTAACTCCTTTAGTTCCATGTTTTTGAAATCAACAAAGCTTGTTGTAGCTTCCTCTGTGTGGGTGCATCACATATTTATATTGATTCCCTAGTGGTTTTTTCCCTTGTTTCTTTGCTGATAAATTACGCTGTATAATGAGGTCCTTCTGCAATCCATTGCAGATGCTACCATCTTGACTCCGTGAAAAATTTCATCAGCGAAGTTTTTCACCAGCTTTTCTAAGTCATTCATGTTCCTTCTCTATCCATCATCAAAACTTGCCATCAGCTCCAACAATTGACTGGTATTTATTTATTTATTTATTTAATGTAGTGATGAGACAACTTACCTCAGCTAAATCAGGATGTTATTCTGTAAAGGCAATAGATAATTATGTATGAGATAAAACATCTGAAAAAAATCAGTTCATATAAAGATGGTCTCGAAAAACTTGTAACAAGCTGATAGCTCAGCTGTCAGTGTGGGAAGTGTAGAAGTGAATATGCATGTGTACAGTATTTTGGCAAAGGCAATTTGCCATGAATGTAATCAATTTGGCAGCAAATGCAAATAAATGTAAAATATGAAAGAACTCAAGATAGCTCCATTACTGAACCCTGCTTTCGCATTAACAGTGAATTAGGGATAATGAATCCACAAGAAAGACACATAACCAACTTCCAATTGATTTGGGAATTATTTCACATTCTTCTAATCTGAAAAAATATTTGAAGACAGTGAGAAAAACATATGCATCCTGTATACTTATCCTGCCAAAGAATATTAGAAAACAAAATAATTAAAAACTCCACATTTGCCAGAATTCATCTTCTGCAAAATTTTTTGTTTCGTTACAATGTCTTCTATCTGAACCTTGTCACTTCTAGGATGTTTTCACAGGCTGTGAAAAGAGACAAGAACAAAAGGTGATTCAGAAATTTGATAAAACAAAGGTTAACTGTTGTTGCTTGACCCAGAGGCCACTTGGAACTAGAGTTACTGAGGGGTCTATCTTGTGTCTTATCATGTTTAATACCTTTTCCAATGTCCTGGAGAAGGAAGAGGAAAACTACGCACTAAGTTTGTGGGTAACTCTAAACTTTATGTTTATGGGTGTGTATGCATGTGAGCAGTCAGTACACAATGAAGGCACAGCTGCTGCCAGAGGGACCTAAAGATGTCAGTGGAATAAGACAACAGGAACTTCATGATAAGGAAATGCAAAGTCCTGCATCTGCATGTGCCAGCCCTATGCTGGTACAGTTTGCTGATTGCCTCAGACAATAGTAGCTCTGCTGGAAAAGTTGGGGTTCCTCATGCCCTGGCAGCAGTGATTCCAAACACCTTACTGTGCTGAAAATTCACTGACACGAATGTTATCAGTAGATAGAGGGTAGTGACCATTCTCTTTTACTCAGCATGACATTAGCCTGAATCATAGAATGGCTTAGGTTGGAAGGGACCTTAAAGATCATCCAGTTTCATCCCCCTGGACAAATCCAGGGATGCCATCCACTAGACCAGGTCACTCAGCCCTCCATCCAGCCTGGTCTTGAACACTGCCAGGGATGGGTTATTCACAGCTTCTCTGGGCAACACATTCTAGTGCCTCACCATCCTCACAGTAAAGAATTTCTTCCTAACATCTGATTCAAATCTAACCTCTTGTGATTTAGAACTGTTCCCCCTTGCCTTATCACTTCCTGTGCTTGCAAAAAGTTTGTGCAAAGCCCCCTTTAAGTTCTGGGAGGCCACAATGGGGTCTCTCTGAAGCCCTCTCTTCCCCAGGCTTAACAACCCCAACTCTCTCAGCCTGTTTTCATAGGAGAGGTGCTCCAGTACTCCGATCACCTTGGTGGCCCTCATCTGGACCCACTCCAACAGGTCCATGTTTTTCATGTGCTGAGGACCCCAGAGCTGGAAACAGTAGCCCAAGAGGTGTCTCACGAGGACAGTAGTTGGGGAGAATCACATCCTTCAACCTGCTGGTTATGCTTCTTTTAATGCAGCCAAGAATGTGTTTGGCCTTCTTGTCTGTGAGGGCACATTGCTGGCTCATGTCCAGCTTTTAATGCACTAGAACCCCCAACTTCTCCTCCTCAGAGCTTGCTCTCAGTGAGAATTTTTCCCAGTCTGGGATTGCCTCTACCCAGGTGCACCACCTTGCACTTGGACTTTCCCCATTAGGGTCTTGTGGGAATCAGGAATACTTCACTCCAGTTTAGTCACACAGTACACAAAGACATAGAAAACTTGAGCAAGTCCAGCACAGAGTGATAAACACCAACATAATTTTTGATATTTAGTAGCTGAATCTGGTTATGATGTTGAATCCTACAAGCAGAAAAAAAATACCAGCTAGAAATTATCAAATCTGCTGACATGATAACAGAAGGTGATCCATGTCTCACAACTGCACAGGAATGCTGTGAGCACAACTGCTCAATAGACCTGAAACTTGATATTGCCATGCAGCATCATTCCAAACTCACAGCTAGCCTTGGCTACATAGTGTGTTTCAATGTACAACAATCTAGCACCATGGCACGCTTTAATGTGTGACTGTGGCGTAATGCTGGGTGATAATGAAAATACTTGGCCCAAGTCTGGTAATCTCTGTTCTAGAAATTCATCTGAGTATTAAACACTACTGTTAGCCTTCTCAGTTGGTGACTAAAATGACTCACTTACTTGAGGTGTTTGGAAAATATTATGAGATATTTTGATTTTTGCCTATTAGTGAAGGAAAAACAGTTCTTGTTTCTGTTGGCGTATTTAAATTAAGGTTTTATGTTAAATTTGCAGAGCTGTATTAAAGGTAGAAAGCGCACCTCAATTAAATGCTACATTCAGATTGATCGAACCAGGTATTTCACTTTCAGGAGTGCAGCTTCCTTCAGCCTCACAGACACTTCTTTCAGCACTTCTCTCAGCTTTGTAACCGAACAAATAAACAGACTGACAACAATTCTGTTTATGTTGAAGAAAGTAACTAAATTCTTTCTTACTTTTTTATTTTCCCTGGCACACCTAGCAATTGGAGATAAAGACATTTTTAAGTGCTTAAAATTAGAAAAGGGTGAATCAGGCTCGGTATTTATACAGCTCTTTTATCACCCCAGAGTCCAGCCTATTATGTTTTTATCTATGGCCCTTTCATGTCACTCAGAAGTATCTGTCACTTAATCAGGTTCTCAGATTAAGCTGCAGAAAATGTTACATGTTTAAAAGAAATTATAAACATTCCAGCTATTAAATGAAAACATTTTTTTAAAAAAGCAGGTTTTGTTTGACCATTTGTTATACACCAGTTTGTGTGAAGAGAGTTATGCCAATTTAAAATGTTGAATAGACAACCTACACGAGCTTTAGAAATTTCAAAATTAAAGTACTGCAGGCCATTTAAGGAGAAGTATAATCACGGTAAAATCCAGATTGATCCCATTCACGGAAAAAAAAGATAGCAAAATTAAGCACTTCCTATTGCTAGACTTCCCTGAGGAAAAAACTATTCTTTCCCCAAGAGAACAATCCAATTCTACAGTGATTAGAAATTCTATTAAAGATATCTGCTTCTACAGTATAACTTTCGGTCCAGTAGTTTAACAGAAAGCTTTTGTGGGCAGAAGGAATCATTTATGATTACTTAATCTGGCTTTGTCAGTGCAAAGGTCACGGAATTCTTTACAGTACTTTCATCTTTTACTCCAGCTAAATCTGATTAGATATAAATCTGTCTTTCAGAAGGAAGAATGGCCGTTCTGTAAAAGCATCAAGTGCTGAAGAATTTACAACATTTTTAAGTAATCTCATCCACTGGCTGCTTATTTTAATAGTTATTTGTACTCATTTAGTTCTTAATTTGTTGGCATATTTTATCTCATTGTTTTAAAGAGCCATGTAATTTCCAGTACAAATTTCTGTGCAGTTTCTTTCCATTCTAGCCTACTGATGGGGAACTTTCCTTAGGAAAACAGTTCCACAAGAATCAAATACAGTGATAATTTTGGTGCACAGTGGGAACTAGCAGATTGATTTGGTTGTCTAAATGTGGGTATCTGGTGCCATTTGAGATGCCTTAAAGTATCTAATCTGACTTCCAGCTGTCACTCCAGAAGAGCTCAAGTCATATCTTGTGTCATATCTGCCAGTTCCACATAGATATGCTAGGA
This sequence comes from Mohoua ochrocephala, assembly GCA_013398855.1. NCBI lineage: Eukaryota > Metazoa > Chordata > Aves > Passeriformes > Acanthizidae > Mohoua > Mohoua ochrocephala. The sequence continues at coordinate 19,406 of VZTA01020253.1, forward strand.
CATCTAAAAATGGCACTAAGCATCTAACTGTGATCAACTAAATCCAGGCACAGAGAACTGTTCAGCTCATCTTAAAATAGACATCAACATTTGGTCAACTAAGTAGCTTTGCAGACACCACTGGGAGCTATTCAGTTATGTGAACATAGATGTCTAAGCCTATTTGAGGTGCTGTAGTGTATGCCAGATGAGTACTAGGACTGACAGATGTTAGATTTACTACAAACCCAGACCCTTCTGGAGTGGCAGTGGGAGGCCATGCAGGGTACTCTAGGGCCTCTGAAAGAGTAGAAGGAGGGATTTTTACAAGTTAAGTAGTGAAAAATTAACCTCTTAATGATGTGAGTCTTATTCCTCAATGACTTCAGTGAAAGGTGACAGTGACTCATGTGTTGTTAGGTACCTAACTTATGAAGCTTATGAACCTTCTGTGTTTGGCTTTGTTTTGAATTCAGTTTGAATACACCACCTATCTCTTTCCCAGTCAACAAAATAGTTTTATAGAAGTCACAGAATCACACAGGGTTGGGGATGAAAGGGCCCTCAGGAGATCATCGAATTCAGTACCTATGTCACAGGATAGAGCCTGTATGAAGGCGTAGACACAATAGTACACCGATGAAGTTCCTTCTGTGTTAGCGTGGAAACCCTGGTTCCTCTTCTGACAGGACTAAATATGAGCTTTAGGATGAGGCAGAGGGAATTTTAAAAGAGGTCATTGGAAGAACATTATACCACTCAGTTGCCTAAAAGTGAAGATTTAATGAGCAAGCTGCAAGCCCTGCCCTCATAGATCCCTGGGGGGGCCAGCACTGCTCGTGGCCCCCAGCCCACAGGTTGCTGCTGGCCCTTACAGCACCCTGACCCTGCCCATGTCTTGTTTGGCAGCCTGGGTGCCAGACACAGGAGACTGACCTTTGGCTTGGGCTTCTGTTTGATGTTGGGCTCCTACGGATATGTTCCTCCAAGGGGTATTTTTTTACATGTGTGCTGCTTTCTAATTAGAATGATCAGCATGAACTACCAGTGGCCTCACTGAGACTGATCTCTGTGATCTTCCACATGCCCAAAGCCATTACCTGGGTCGCTATCACATTCTGACTTCCTACCCCAAATATCTTAAAAAGATATAAAGTTTTTATTTCTTTTGTTTCTTTGTTTCTTTTCCATGCTCACCTAAGCCTTGAGAGAAGGGCACATGTAGCCTAGTGCACATCAGTAAGTCTTCCCTTCATCTGTGTTCCTTTTGTTTTCCCAGTACATACCAGGGTCATCGAGAAGGTTAAGTGATGGGTCACACTTAACTGCATGGTGCTATTTGCCCTGTGTCAGAGGTCACAGCACAGCTTCTGAAAGTAGCAACAGTAAAGAACCATTTTACTATTTTGCTTTTCCTTGCAGCAGTCCTTGCAAGGTTTGATAACCTTGATAAATTTCACTGGCAATTTACAAAATGCTTGAAATGAGTATTTTACAGGCAGTCCAGATATGCTGTGTTTTAAATAATAATGTGTGCTGAATAAATACTGTACTCAAATATACAGTCTGTGCACAACAAATAAATGCATTCTGCACTACACCAAAATTACTGCCTAAGCACTTGTCTTTATTCGAGGCATATTTTAAAATATTTTTACTGCAAAGAAAACTATTAATAATGAAAAGAACATAGATGAAGACAGTGCTAAAATAGTCTGGAAATACATCTCTGACACTAACTCCATTTCTATCCTTTACTTCAGTGAGAAATGTAAATTTTCTTTATGAAGTTATGCAGAAGTAAGTCTTAGCTTCATTAGCATATACGCAGTTTTCAGTCTTGTGTTTCAATTTGTTTACTGATAAACTTATTTTCAGCTACTTATTTTATGTACCTTTGTTTTAAATTGTGATCATGAATACCAAAAATCAATTAAACTTTGTCAAATAAACATAATAACAGTAATGAAATGAACAAACACAAACATACCACACTTCCTTTAGTGACTATGCCACAATTCAAGTTTATCAGATTATTGTCTGTTCCTACATTTTTTTAAATAGTGAAGGAAAAAGGGCATAGAACTCAGGCTCAGTGGCCCTCAAAATGATTGCCATTTAATGTTTTCTTCTTTTGCAGTTAAAAACTTTTCAGCATCACAGTTTCTCCACTGAGCTCAGAGAATATTGTAAAGGACAGTGAAACCATGAGTTCTATTTTAAAAATAAAGAAAAGTAGACACAGAGCAGCACTTCAGATCACTCATCAGACCACTGGCAGAGATACATGTTACCGTTTGATGCATCCCTGAATGCTTCTAAAATGAGATGTTAGATGTTTAAATTATTTGGAATTTGTTCCGCAGCTGCCTGCAGCCACAAGGTTAAAGGGAAGTTTTGAGGAGCACAAACAGAGCTGCTGGCAGGGCAGGGCTAAATACTGCCTCCAATACTTTATAAACGGCACACAGGCATATACAGGCATATGCACACTTCCTCTCTCCCTCCCTCTCTCAGATTTCAGAAGAAAACCTTCTTCCAGTTATTCTTATTTGATGTATCATGCTATATTTATTATGCAGCCCCTGAGGGCTTTTAAAATTATGATGTGTCTAGGGATTTTCAAATCCATGGAAAAAGTTCCCACAGTTTTAATTGTGGCAGACAGAGCAGGTTGTCAGCCTAAAGAAGCAAAATCAATGGAAAGTTGACAGGTTTGACTCAAAGGAAAACAGAGAGGGGAGTGGGAACATGGAAGAAAAAATTTATATGAACCCTCTGAAAACTGGTGAAACTGCAGTCTGAAGAATTCTAAGGGGAACAGAGCCATGAGCAATATTGGGAAAATTCTAGGTCTCTCCACAGAAAGATATGTGTTCTGTCCTCCAAGAAAAATTATTATAGCACCCCATATAGTTCTGAAAGAATCCTTAGCTGGGAAAATAATTAAAATTAATCATGTTAAATCTTTTGCATTTTATGAAAGACATTTGATTCTATAAACCACATTGCATCAAGTACATAAAATGACACATCCCTCCTGTCACCATTGTTTTGATGTTTTATTCAAAACTGCATTTTCATCTCTCTTCAACATTTCTATAGCACAGTCTCTGTAGAATCTAAGCATTAAAGCATATGATTTGCTTTATACAAGCATCTGATTTATACTGCACTTTTTAAAGCAGCATATCATTGCACATTCTGTGACTTTTTTTCTATTTATGAAATCAAAGTTAATACTTACCATTTGTATTATTCCTGTTATTTTAAGGAATATGATTATTACATGCTTAACACTCGGGTTGTTATACTTGCCTATTGCCCAGAAGCTTGGACTAGAACATGCCATAAACCCAAGGGAAGTGCTGTCTGATGAAACAAAAATGACAAGGCATGGGCAAAATGCCAGAAAGCAGAGGTTAAAATCGAATAAGGGAATGGGACTTCCTCTCCTTTCCAGAGTAAAGGAAATGGGCCTGACTTACGAGCAGCATAAGTAATGCCCTGAGAGAAAAACATAGGACTACAGGTAAACATAGATTTCATGAAACTGATCGATAAAAACAGGGCTTGGTCGCTTCATTTTGAGTATGGGTTTGTGAAGCCAGGCAAGTAAATCAGGCCTCTAGGACTCACTAAACTTTATGAAATGAGAGCCAGGCCACTTAATTTAGGTAAACAATTCAAATTTTATTTTTAAATCACAGTGTTCAGAAGTTAAAGTCCTAGATGGTCTTGCCTGGAAAGAGGTAATTATCATAGAAAGCCATCAGAACGAGATTCTGCCCATGTTAAAGCACCACAGTTAGATAGATTGTTTTATCCTCGGAGATTTTAAATATCCAGCTCGAGGTATTCTATGGTATTTTAGGCAGAAGGTTAGGGAAGATTAAAAATACTCTATGTATCTCATCAAATTATAGGATATATAAGCTGTTGCTTAAGAAAGATTTCATGGGGAAAGGTGGTAAATAAACATTATGAATTTGCCATTGTAGTACCAAGTAACCCTTGTTTGCCCAAAACTGCCCCCAGCACTCGAGGTGAGGCTGCCCCAGTGCAGAGCAGAGCGGGACAATCCCCTCCCTTGCCCGGCTGGAGATGCTGTGCC
>VZTA01020253.1:23507-46938 GCA_013398855.1 Mohoua ochrocephala
CCCCAGGGCAGGGTTGGCCCTCCTGGCTGCCAGGGCACTGCTGACTCATGTCCAACTTGCCATCAATCCAAATCTCGATTTCTCGTTCTGTGGAGTTTCTGTCCAGCCTCTCATCACTCATTTTTTATGTGTAGCCAGGATTACCCTGTCCCAGGTAGAGAATCCTCCACTTGATCTTGCTAAATTTCATACAGCTGGTGATCACCCAGCTCTCAAGTCTATCCAGATCTCCCTGTAAGGCCTCTCTGCCCTCAAGGGAGTCCTCAGCTCCTCCTAGTTTAGTATCACTGGCAAACTTACTTAATGTACATTTGATTCCTGTATCCTAATAATTTATAATAATATTAAAGAATGCTGAGCTCCAACTTAGAACTCCAAATCCTCAGTTTTATTTGCATTCTGAAATATTTTCTCCTGCTTTTTTTCTCATTGTCATAGAATGCTCTTGGGGTCTGTATAAAATGCTTCAAACTTTCCTCTTATTTTCACTTTTTTTCTCAGATAATAGAAATAAAGCATTTTGATATCTTTATCCCTCTTACTTTTGTAATTCCAGAAAAATTAACTGAAAGACTAGAAATTAATAAGATGCAGTTAAAAATTATCCTTTTGATGTTGATGGGATTAAATTGTAATGACTTAATTTTCAATTAATTTAATGAAAAATAAGTAAGATTTTTCCCTGGAATTACAGAGGTTTGGAAGATGAGAGCCACATGAGACTCTGTTAAGCCTTTTACACCAACTGATAGGAAGCAGATGGCCTGTGACAACAATATCAATTGAGCTTGATATCTAATTGTTAATAGTAGCAGTATTGTTGATAATTACCATAAAGCATAAACTGAAATCTCCAAGTACATTAAAATTTTTTACATGCATCATGTGACATTTTAAAGTTGGAGGTCCTGTTTCATTAGATATATAGCTGGTGCACTGAGAGAAATACATTACATCCACAGAAACCAAATATTCTTTTAATAGTAATGTGATATGACATATGCTGAAAGAATATTTTCTCTAAAGATTTTTAATTAAACTAAAACTATTTTAAAAAATCAGTTTAATTCCTTTGCCACTTGTATTCTTAACTTTTAAACAGTTCACTATTTCTTTAGTTTTGTTTGTAAAATGATAACCATAGACCTGCAGACATGAAGGCTAGTGAATTATTTGTTAAGAAAGGGGTTTTTTAGGTTTTGAAATACTTTTACTGCATTTAAATCCTACAATTCTATTTTTAATAGAAATTATCATTATCATAACCAGACATCTGCTGTCTGCAGTTAACATTTAGCCATTCACAGCCACATTTCTGACTTTTCACTCACCATTTATTCCCTTATGACTATTTTGAGAAAGAAAATGACAACATATACTTTTTCCCTGTAAAATGTTTGTCATTAATGATGATAGTTAAGGAGAACACCATCACTGATTTCACCTAGAACACTAAAGCCACCAAAAAATCACTTTTATGTTAGTTACTGCACTGTGTACCCTAACAGCGTCAGAAATACTCAATAAGACTGCAAGTTAGTTTGCTTACATGTCTTGTGTGAGTTATAAATGCAGCAGAAATTAGTATTCTAATCCTTATAAATTGCAAAACACACTTCCTTCAGTGTCTGTCAGCTGCACTGGTCCCTGTAAGTTTGACGAGTTAAATGGCAGATGCTCCTTACCTTGGTCCCTCACTACATTCCCGCAGGATGGAAACAATCTGACATAACTACATCAAACCTCCTCCTCTTAGTGTCTCATAATGCATACAAAAGACTTACCTTCCATTTATTATGAATACACAGATATACTGCTGAGGTAGAAATATTTATTCAAAATATTTCAGAACAAATTGTTCCTGTTCTCGACAATGTTACAAAATAAACTTTATAAGATAAAGATCTCAGTCATAAATTTCTATTGGTACTTTCTTACACATTTTTATTGCACTATAATTTAGATTAAATACTTCATTTGCATTCTGGAGTATACTAGTGAAATCCTATTTCATCATGTCTATGGTAATTCTCTATTATAAATGCCTTGAAAGATAGAAATTGTGGATAGGATACTTGTTATAGAAAGAAAGCAAAAATGAACAAAAGTGAATTCAGCTTCCCTTTTCCTTGAAAGGTGAACTCACAAATTCCAGCATACAAGTTTTTGTAAAAGACAATAAATCACTAAGATTTATCACAAAATAAAAACATACAGTAAAGAAAGGAATATCAATTTTACCCTTAAATTGTCGGAAGGCAGGGAAGGCCTTAAATCAGATGAGAAACCTTCTGAAAATTGATGAGTACAGTGGCACTTTGAGGCATCTCTATTCCATGAGGAGCTGCAGTCTTGTTGCAAGACATGCTGATAAGACACTACAATATTATCTGTGCTGTAAGGAGAAAATAGTGACATGATAGATCTAATTGAAATCAACACAGTGCAATAAGGAAGTGGCTATTGATAAAGTATATAGGAGTATCTAATATAAGAAGCCAGTGATGAAAACATGTAATCAATAGAAGTAAAGAATGACCAGAGCTCTAAGACAAATAAGGATGACACACAGGTAACTGTGATAGTGAACACAAGACAGGATCATCTGCTAACCAAGAGAATAAGGCAGGAGGGGCAAAATAAACTAGACATTTGTGACAAATACTGACAAGAGGCAGGTCTCTCTCAATGTGAGTTTTGTACTAGGAAATAAAACCACGTTTGGTTCTCAAGCACATGCAGAGAACAGAAGCTGGCAGTTCCTTTCAGGAACAAGGTTACCAAACACAGTCTTGCGACCAAAACTAAACACACAGGCCTGCAACCAAAAAATGGATATTGCAGGAACAAATGCAGTAACAAGAGATATCATAGTTGAAATACTTCAGGAGAGGTATGCTTGAAAACAGTGAAAGAAAAATATTTAAATAACACAATCAACTGTTAAAAAACCTAACCAACCAACCAACCAATCAACCCATTGAGAAAGTATCCAGTCTTGAACAAAATCAAGAGGACTATTAACTCTATAGTGAACTTTAAGTATGAAAGTATGAATGAGGGAGTTCCAACATCCGAGCTTGAACTCAAACTGTAAAGCCTTAACATCAATATGTTGGATGAGCAGGACTGTCTCTAGTTCATAAGCAAGTAAGAGCTGAATATTTTAAGGTTTTCCCTTGTTCTGAATCAATAAGTGATGGACTGTGTTCTCTCTATCTGAAATATGGTAAAAATATGAAAAATTAAGTATGTTGATAAGAAAGCTCAAGACCCAAGTGGACCAGTTGTTGTTTCAAGTAGCTAGAAAAGAGAATCCTAGATGTTGGCTCACAAAGCATATTGGAATGGCCTTAAAATAAAGAAACAAGGTAAAAAGTACTGAAAATCATATGGAGAGAATAAAGAATTAATATTTACCACACTTCTTTAATGTATTTCATTTTTTAAGACCTGACTAACACAAGTACTTCCTATTAAGTCTAATCACTCTATTAGTAGTGCAGAAATGAGGCTGTAGAGATAATGTATGGCTTGCCTAAATCATCATATCAACTTGGAGACAGATCTGGAATTGTATTTTTCAGTTTCAGTGTCTCATGCCTCTCTTCCATCCACTTACTAAATTGGATCTGGAATCTAACTTTCAAGTACAAAATTTGGCAGGGCTGCTTATCTCTCACCATACTGCCTACCCTTGCTGTGATCTCACCAGGACTGACATCCTAATCACCATCAGGTCTTACTAAGTTATTAGGTGGGAGAAACAAAAACATTATTGGGAGAAATAAAAACGTTCTCCTGCATGGTTATGTCTCTCCCTTTACATGAAATGTCAGTGTGATGAATCATAGCTGCTGTTCCTTTTACTGAGCGTTGATTTGTGTTTACAGAGTGGTCTGTCCCAGATGCTGACCTCAATGACACAACTTCAGTTCCCTGCATTGAGGGAAAATAGCTTTTAATTGAGGTAGAGGAGAATTATCATAACTGTAAAAACACAGACAACTAACTTGGGCCTCACCCTTTTCACCTTTTTTGGTGTAAAACAGGAGTTGCCTATAGAAATTCAGTTATGGGAAAGAGAAGTCACTGCCAAAGTGTCATTCAGTCTGCTACCATCTCGATCTCTGAACACAGAGAGATTCTACATTGATCATCTTCTAAACTAAAGTAAAATGAGGTTCTTAGGGAAAAGCTTTTACATCCCCTAGTAGAGATGTAGAACAAACTTTAAAGCAGGTAAGGCAGGAAACAGGAAAATTAACCTAAAATGCATTAAACATATTTATTGTAATGTAATTATGTTACTGAGTCATAGCACTTAAAAAGAAGGGTTAGTTTCTCCCGGTGGAACAGAGGAAAAGAGCCATTAACATTTGAGACAACATGAAAAATTATAGTAATCCATAAAAAGTCTGCATCTGTCAAGTGAGTGATTTTTAATATGAAGCAGAATTAATAATTCCTTGGCTCAGCTTTTGAAGTATTTTGTATATCTCACGTGGAGTTCAGGATTGTTATGTCAGAAGTAAAATGACAATTTCCTGAAAAATATTCTTCTATGTTTTAATGAGATATTTTCATGAGATATTTCTATGAAGTATTTGAAACCACATTATGGGATAAAAATTCAACAGGATCTGCCATTATGAATGGTTCTCCTCAGACAACCATTTGCCATCTGGCCTTGGGACTGTAAAATAGAATACAATTGTTAACAGGCAAAAGGATGAGATTTTTTTGATTTTTCCTATTATAATAATAATGGAAAAGGAACAGTTGACAAAGAGCTGATTAGCTGCTTCATGATTTGTCTCACAAACTTTTAAACAATAATTCATGCAATTTTCTTTTCAAAGTGATCTTTAAGTGCATTGTAATTCACTTTTTTTTTTTGTAGCTTTTCTATGTTACTTTCTCTTGTAGAAAGCATTTTGTATATCGAATAAGGAGGTTTTATTATTTTAATGTTATATTTGGTTCTATTACTATTAAAATTACACTATTAGTACTAATACACTACTGCTAAATGAAATGTAAGCTTTTGGCTTTTCACTTACCAGTGTTAAATGTTTATTTTCTAAATCTAAGATAAGGAGAAGACACATAAATTTCATCGACCACAGTCTTCATAGCCATTTCCTGGAATTATTATTTTTTTAAATTTCAGTTAGTTTGCCTTAGTTGATTTTACATCCAAGATTGGTGCTATTTGCAGAACGTGAACTTCAGTCTTTGATAATGAAACAAGGTCACTTGCAACACTTGCCGACAGTGTTTGCAATGCTAACCTTTTATATTTCCTTTGATCTGCTCGCTCTACTTTTGCTGTGATTCTGAGCAGCTATACTACTGGAAGGAAGTTATATTATTTCTTCCATTGCAGAGCTCTGTGTTCTGGTCATTGTAAAGTTCATCTCATGATTTTCAATAGAAGGAGTGACATGAAATTTTAAGGTCAACTGACGCATAATGTCAGCAGCAATATTTCTAAAAATTAACTTAAGCTACAACCATAATACAGGCTTCAGCATAAGATAAAGATTTCAGAAGTAGCTTTAAGAGGTGTAGGTCAGGAAATAGATACAGTCTAACATCAGCCACATGAAGTTTAATTAGTAAGATAATAACTTGTTTAAACTATTTCTAGCATTTCCATATTATTTTCCTCTGCATACTTTGCCAATTTGATCAACTGCTCCATATGTCCATTTCATGTTTTATTTGGGTATAACAGGAAATAAAAGTTTTTTCTTTTTTTTCTTTCAGTTGAAAATTACCATCACCTTTTGAAACAAGTGATGCAAATATTTCAAACAGATTAGCTGCTTACCTTTCAGTACCCCACTAGTCTGCACAGAAAAACAGGTACATGGGAAGATGTCAAAGGAGTTGATTTGGTTCAGGTTTGGAGAATACAGTTGAGGAAGGACCTGAATCATCTTCAGTGACGTGGAAGATGATTACAGACAAGATACACTCTTCTTCTGAAGTGCAAAGCAAAAGGAGAAGAATTAGTGTACACAAACTGCAGGAACAAGAATTCTTACCGCAAATAGGGAAAAAAGACCTTCACAGGAATGGTAACTAAATAAAGAAGCAGGTTGCCCAGGAGGACTGTGAAATCTCCATTCATAGAGATTTTCAATGTTCACATGGACATGACCTCTTGCAAGCTAATCTTTCAGCAATGGGCTGGACCAGATGACTTCTCGACATCCTGACCAAAACAAGCTATTCTGTATTGCAGTATTACTTTGATTTAAATCTTGCTGCTCCCCTGCACCAAAGTACTGAGATAATCTTAATGAATCCTTTAATGAGAAGAAGAATGCAAAAATGAAAGGTTATTTAACCCTAAAGGGTTATTTAACCCTAAATGGGAAGAGATATTAAAATCCTGATGGTAGGATGAGTTTCCCAGTAAATATTATTTCTTTCTTTACTGATGAAAAAAACCCAGATTTCTATTACCACAACATTGCAAGGTCCTGTGAATTGACTGGATTTTATTGAATTGAGATTTTTTGTTTGTTTGTTTAACTGGCATAACAATGAACTAGTAACAGGAAACCATTATTTAAATTAGTTTGAGTTAAACTTTAATTAAACCTGTAGGGAGCAGCTATGTTCAGTTAATTGAATTGCTTGTGACTTTAGAATAAATTTTGTGGAGTGGAATAATGCAAATGTGAAATGATACCACAGATTGCAGATTATAAATAGAAATTTTGGTGGTGAGTTACGAGTGTGACCTTATACTGCAGTAAAAACAGTTAGGAAGATAACAAAGAAAACAGTAGCTCTGAGTAACAGGGAACCAAGGAAAATGTAAGCAGACTTCACTGAGAAAAATATCTAAAAATAAACCTAAGCAGATCCTAGATGGACAAGGATGAAGAGGAAGATATTATACCAAAATTTTAAGCTTCTCAACAAAAATGAGAATGAAAACATGGATTAGTACACATCTGTCTTTGAAGAATGAATGTTTCGCATTAAAATAACAAAAAAAAAAAGGAATAAATTTTTATGAAATAACTTTCACAAAGCCAAAGTTTTATCTGCTCTTTCAGTTAGTGATTAAATTATATGCTAAAATGTTTTTTTTTTCTCTTTTTCTTCTCTTATGTGGCTGTGAGTGTTTTCACCATCTATGTAACTGTCTAATCCTTTTATCCATCCAGCTCTTGTCTCAAGGATATATTGTGGCAATGAAAACTACAAGTTAATTATGTATCATGTAAAGATGTATTCTCTTTAATCAGCTTCAAATTTGTTGCTTTTCAATTTCGTTCAGTGTCTCTTTGCTCCTGATATTACAAACTTCTGCACATTTCCTTTCACTAATAACTGTTATTAAGATATTTCATTATTGCATGTTTAAAATGTATTATCATCTCTGTAACATGATCTTTTTCAGAACATTTGAATAAATGTTATTCTTACTTCACCCTCAATAACCCCAATCCCTTTTATGATTTGAATGTGTGGGGAGGTTTCTCTTATAATCTGCCTGCTCAGTTCTTTCCAGTGTAAAATTTTATTTCTGTCGTTTAGAAATTATACTGAGTTTAGTACTATTTCCTGGTTAGAAATAGATTAAGCCATTTATTTCATAATAGTAAAATGTTTAGTTATCTAATTATAAACTGATTTGCTTGATGACATGAAGAAATTCTATATTTTTACACAGGTTGTGATTTTGTCATGGAATATAACCAATGATAATTTTTGTAAGCCCAGTCATGTATCTCGATGTTCAGTTCATCTCTATGCTAAATGTTTTTTAATGCAATTAAAAATATGCAAAATATTATCATTAAAATATGGATTTACATTAAAATATGGATTAACCGATGACTTAAAAGCCATTCCTTTCCTTGTTATGTTGTGCCTGCTTCAGTTGTGAGATTCAGTCTCCTCAGAAAAATAAAGGGCAAATCCAATTTGGCATATGTATAATTTCTTCTCAAGCCAACAGATGTGTCATTCAACTCAACATCTGCTTGGCTTTTACTTCTAGTGAGAGCTCATGTATGAATTTATAATTTATTTTAAATGATCAAAGAACAGGTTGAAAATCTCTCAAAAACTAAACTAAACTAAAGTTTTCCTGTGAGAAATATTGTGAAACCTACTTGGCTTTTAAATAAAAGATGTTATTGGAGTAAACAAACAGGAAAAAAAGGGTGTTTGGACACTGGGTAAAAAGAAGAAAATGTTTGAGGCAGTTGTATTAATAAGATGCACTAAGCAGGGAGTTGAGAGTTTGCTTTAAACATCAACTGTAATATCGAGGTCTACCATGATGGAGACAGAACATTAAACATATAAAATACACATAATTAATACAAGAAGCTGTAAGTGCATGACAGCTGTAGCTAAAATAATGCGTGACCATGCTTGCATAAATTCAAGTAAATTTATGTGGCGTGTTTCTAATATTTATATTGCTATTTTCAGGTCAGATAGTATCCATCAGACAATTCGCCAGGATCAGTTTATGCTCCGAAAGACACAGAGAGTATGAAGCTAATAGAAAACCGGTATATAAAAATCAAACTACATATTATCCATACATAGTATTCCATAAACGTCTTCTAAGGTATTTTTTCCTGAAATTTAGGGAGTAAGGAAAAGACCCAGTTAACTGTCCTTTTGTCCTAAGAACCAATTAAAATATTGGCCTAGCTCCAAATATGTGAAATTTATAACACCTTTCTATTAAGGAGTAAGATCTCAAGTCGAGATTCAAATTCTTTTTCTGGCTATCCATGTCATAGGTGTCTATGATTGAACTACTTAACCTAGCCTCATTTTCTAATCCCTGAGATCAGAGGCCTCCAGTGAGCAATTATTTTCATAATGTAGTTTAGGTGTTTAACATAGGTCAGCTGAAGCATGTTCTAGAGACAACTCATCCTCCTGACTCTGAAAAGTAGCCCAAAATGAGCAGCTGATATGATTATTATTTCATTTTCTAACACTTAGAGTAATATTTAATGAATCCTAGCCTACATATCTTCTTGTACATGCATGAAGAGGTACCTGAAACTTGACAGCAACTACCTCCTCAGCATTCACAGCTAAGCTGCTACAGAGTTTACAAACTTCAGTTCCTTTAAAGCAGCTAAAATAATATGTATTGAAACAATGAATGTAGGCGATACTAATAATTTAAAAATAGATTCAGAAAAGTGATGTACGTTTTTGTACATCATTGTAGATTTCAAGGCAATTTCAAGGCAAAATGATTTGACCATAAGCCTCAGATTTGTTTTGAAAAGAAAGGCATTTGACCAAAGAGGAAGGAATCTAGACCACATAAAACTGCTCCTTGAATATTTTCCGCCATTCTAGTGTCCACTTGGAGAAAAATGCTAAGATAGAAAGAGAACTTAAAAGCATGTATACAGAAATTATTCACAATCTTGAAAAAAGGCTTTATAATGACAGTCAAAAATTCAAAATTTTCAACTTACTGAATAGATAAAAAGGTGACTTGATCACTAAGTATCAGTATCTTCACCAAGGAGAAAAAATTACTCAATTATCTGCTGCTGGTTACTAAGTTCCCTGCTACAGGGAACATTGACAGTCATGATCTGACAGTGATGAACCCTTTTAACATTCCTTATAAAATTTCAAATGTTAAGAAGCAAACAAGCCTAGATAAAATTGTAAAGGAATAGTGTCATTGCCCTTAGTAGGCCACGTTACCAAGGAAAGATTAGTCAATACATTTTTTCCAGATCCTTTATTCAAAAATATATGTAAAGGTTAATGGTCAATAAATGGCCCATCTCCCATATTTTTGCTTCCTGTTCCAATATGCTGGTTTTTTAATTCAAGTAATTTTAGGTTATGGTCATAATTCAAGTACAATATCAACAATATGTGCAAAAAATATGGTCTAATTTATAAATATATAATTTCTATGATTTATTATACTTTTGCTCTGGAGTCATATATTGTTCCTGGAAACAACAGTAATATATAGAATTTCATGTTCTCCTGTTGACTTCCAAAGTACCTTTATACAGCAAGAAGTGTTTAAAACCTTACATATCTTGTTCCAAGGGAAAATTTTCACCTGAAATATGTATACATCAGTTTCTAATGAATACAATGAGGGTATATTTTAAAATAAATAATGAATAGGGGAGCATAAATGACTAAATGACTAGAGGAGATATACTCCTAAAACTGCTAAGAATCCACTACTATTAAAATAAATTAAAAAAAAAAAAAAAACAAAACAAAAAACCACCCCAAAACAGCAAAAATTCCCCAACAACAATAAAAGCTCCAGATGTTATAAAATTTTACTATGTAATATTTTTTAAAACTAAGTTTCTGGACATTTCTGCTTATGTTTGTAGCAGTCTTGTTTTAAAACTCTCTTAAACATGAAGACAGTACCAGAATGAGAAAACACTGGGACACATTCTCAGCTAGAAACACTTATAAAAATTCGGTTGTAGGTTATATTAAATGCAATTGTCCTCTCTCCACTTAAAACCAAGTATGTGTCTGGGAAATAAAATTTTTCAATTTTACAGAAGTTTCCTAGAAAAACAGATATTTCTGGAATTTTTTTTTTTTTGGTTGAATGGTTGGGGTTTGATTATTTGATATGGTTGGTTGGGGGTTTTTGCTTCTTTTCCTGTTTTCATTTAGCATCAAAGTTTGTTAGGCTTGTGGACTGGCTGGGAATTAAAATCTCATTGAATGTTCCTGTTGAGATTCATAGTTTTTTTTTTTTTTCTCCATTTGCACAGCGCAATTGGATGTAGATACGTGAAGTCATCACATGGACGGTTGGGCAGGGAGTGAAAGGAGGCTAAACAATGTGTGGCTTTGCACTGCAGAAATAACAGTGGCATTGTCCACATTGACCATTTCTTGGTGCTCAATTTTCTAAATGTTTGAGGAGCACAAATGCTTAATTTAAAACCACTACAAAAACAAAACGGATGAAATCAATGCCAAATCTGCAATGGATGCATGAAAGCATAGCTCCTCTCTTGAGGATTCAAACTGTTCAGGTACAGTGTAATCCAAACAGCACAGAATTACACCTGAGCTAAAAAGAGATCCACTAGCACAGGCATATAGTTTCTGAATCATATTTGGTTATCATGCCATATCTTCCTGCAGATAGTCCTCAAGGCCTTATTATAAATGATGGGGAGAAAGTCCCTGTACCCACTCAAAAAACCAAAACAGAACGTCAAAATGACGAGTACTTAAGCATACATGTTAAAACCCCCACACACAACCCCAAAACCCAAACCAAGACTCCCACAAACCCACCAGAAATCAAAGGAACAAGAAAAGCCCCTGAAAGCCTCACTTTTCTATATTATTCTTACAGTAATTCTTTCAATAGTTCACATTTCAATTTTAAAACTGAAATGTAAGATTCTGTCTGCGATAAAAATTTAGAAAACAAAATGAAGGAAAAAAAAGAAAAGGAGATGGGTGTTTTGTTAGATCCAATACTTAGCATATATGTAAATATTACCTTAATCCATGATATTTTGAACACTGAAACAGACAAAAGCATGCTCACTGAGATAGCTTCCGGGATGTTGATAGCCTAACTCTTTGAACCAGAAAATGTTACTTCAGCTGGCATTAGCATTCCATGGGTTGGCATGCACCACTGAAGCAATTCTCATTCCATCACAGCTATCTATCCTGTTGCAATTTTATTATGCTATTATACAACGTATCATATATTCACACAAACAGTGTGTTAGTTTAATAAGATAATAATAAAACATGTCCTTTAAACAATCTACTTTATGAATGATCATAACACACCACCCAGAATGTTTAGCATTTCTCCTCTTTCTCTTTTTTTAGTGTCTGTGGCTTTTTTTACCTTTAGGACCCAGTCACGTGAACTGATTCTGAAAAGTGAATTGCTCTGATAAAGTACTGATACATTTGTTTGGACTTGGCAACAACTTTCATTTCCAAGTGCAAGTTGCATTGCTTTTAAATGCATGCGAATCTATCTGAAATAAATAGAACATAAAAAGCAAAATGAAATTTAAAGTTGTGCTACAAGAACTTTTATCTGGCTGTGGTTGTGTTAGAGTGGTACAAGTTGCATCTTTTTCTTACACAATGCATATAAGAAGAATGATTTATTTGTAATAAATTTCCTGGACATCCAGGAGAATATAAAGAAGGTAGGAAAAAGTAACTAAAATATAATTCACCGAATCACAGAATTTTTAGGGTTGGAAAGAACCTGTGGAGTTTATCCAGTCCAACACCCTGCCAAGGCAGTGTCACCTAGAGCAGGTGACACAGAAGCATGTCCAGGTGGGTTTTGTATATCTCTAGGGAAGGAGACTCCACAACCTCCCTGGGCAGTCTGTTCCAGTGCTCTGCCACCCTCAATGTAGAGAAGTTCCTTCTCGTGTAGAGATGGAACTCCCAGTGTTTCAATTCAAGGTTCTTACTCCTTGTCCTGTGGCTGGACACCACTGGAAAGGATCTGTCACCATACTCTTGGCACCTGCCTTTGAGATATTTATATTCATCAACGAGATCCCTTCTCAGGCTTCCCTTCTCCAGACTAAACAGGCCCACCTCTTGCAGTCTCTCCTCATAGGAGACATGCTCCAGAACTCTCATTGTCTTTGTAACCTCTGCTGGACCCTCTCCTATAGCTCCTTGTCTTCTTTGAACTGTGTAGACCAGAACTGAACACAACACTCCAGATGTGGCCTTACATAGGCCCGAGTGGAGAGGGAGGATCACCTCCCTCGACCTGCTGGCCACGGTTCTCCCGATGCACCCCAAGATACCACAGAACCTCCTGGCCACAACAGCACTGCCAGCTCATGGTCAACTTGTCATCCACCAATACTCCCAGGTCCTTCCCAGCAGAGCTCCTCTCCAGTAGGTCAGCCCCCAGCCTGTGCTGATATTTGGGGTTATTCCTCCCCAGGTGCAGGACCTTACACTTGCCCTTGTTGAACCTCATTCATTTTCTCTCTGCCCAAATCTCTAGCTGAAGAAGATACACATTTAGTATTCTTTTATTTTATGAAAATCACAAAATCATTTTCAGAAAGTAAAGTCTGTATTTATTTGCTCTCATGTTCATAATTTTCTTGGCTTGGCAGGAAGCTGAATTACAGATGTTGAATGCTTCATCTTGTGAAAACCAATGCTGAACAGGAAAGACAAGTGTACCTTTTCACCTCCCATGTCTTATATTCAGCACAAGCTGTGGCATTTATCCTGTAACATAATTGCAATATATTGTTTTGCTTGTTCAGTATTACCTTTATTCTGCCTCAACAGCACTAAACTTACAAATAGAACATTACCATAATTTCATCTTGCAAGCATCTCACAGTCTCTGGAGTCAACACAGCCTTTAGGACAAATAAAAGCCAATTAAATAAAACTGGGTGCTGACATACAGGTCAGAGTGACACCTGAACTTAATGTTATGAAGAAAATGAAGACATGTAACACATTGACATGTAATGCTCAGAAAAGCTTAGACCATTTAGTGATAAAACTGTTCCCATGGTGAGTATATATGAGAAGCAAAAAAAAAATTCTTGAATGGATAAAATTTGAAAATGAAGATAAAACAATTAAAATCAAGCTTATATATAGAAATTAGAAAGAAAATAAAATTTTCAAGAAATAAGACAAATATCAGAAGGAACATTTGGTGGGTTTTTTTTCAAAAAATACTTGATAACATTATTGGGAGTTCTGTTATCTAAAACTCAAAAACCATGTTGCAAATAAGTTTAAGTTGAAAGAAAGTTTAGAAGAAATGGGAAGTCTAATTCAGATTTCTGTCACTGAGTTTTAAAACACCCCTTTAAAGTAGATTTATCATATGCTGAAATGTTTGACAAAAGAGTAAGAGCCAGATTACCCAAATACATAACAAATACCATTAAAAGAATAAGTAAAATAGAAAGTTTATATGATAAGAAATTTTAAATGCTACATAAAATTCAAGTAGCTACAAGAAGATAGAAGGTGATATGAAAAAAGACTGCTGCAACAGGAGAGATTATTCTTGAGTACATAATGTCTCAGGACAGTTTTCTCTATGCTCATGGTTCTCAAACAAAACCAGACTTATGAGAAAGGAGAGGTAACACCTCCAGCTCAAGGCATCTCAGAGGTGCCATGGACCTTGTTGTCATACTTTGCATCTGTCACGTCTGCACCAAGTATTCTACATCACAAAATTATTCTGTACATCAACAGCAAGTCTGACACTTTGAATTTATCATATGTGAACAGCTTGTCTAATCTATCTGGCTCCAAATGGCTACCGACTGGCAGTGAGACCTGGGTCCTATGCCTTCATGCTTTCAGATGCTTCAGCTTTTCTTTAGGAAAGAATTAAAAAAGGTGGATTCTCTGTCTCAAATTTCAAAGCCGTTCTTATTACACAGTAGCCAATAGGCCAGATAGAATGATAAAATCTAGGCTGACCAGACAAGAAAATGACTGAATCAGAAGTGTAGAATAAAACCTATGAGACTATCCTGAGAGCTCAGAAAAGAGAACAGCCATTCAACATCCATTTTAGAACTGGGGATGTGTATGTTGCATTAACGATACAACCAGGTTTTTTCCCCTTTAGAGAAAAAAAAAGTAGTAACTGATCCCCTATTTCAGGAATATAATACATATATTACATTATACATGTAATAAAATATTTATATTTGTATGTATACAACTTTAATAAATTTTAATGGACACATATTTTGGTCTTTAGTGTTAGTAAACAAGCAGTCTGACAGAGAAATACAGATGTCTCTTTCTTGCAAGCTGCACACTGCAATTATTGACACACATTTTAAATTCAGTGGGTTTTTCTTGTCAAAAAACTCCTATAGTTTTAAGTTCAATGGCATCTCATTATTTGTCATTAAAGAAAACCCCATATCTTTAGTTCTTCAAGTTACTCAGTCTTATTGATACAGATGATTTCCCCTTTCAGTCTCCTGGGAATAGGAATGTATGTTCCAGTATGAGACTTGATGCTTTCTTACGGTTCCTCCCCTTATGGTAAAGTAAGAGTTTGTGAAAACAATTGCTTCTTCCTGTTCAATTTTCTCATTCAGTCTCACATCTGCTGAGCCACCAACACCAAATGGCAGAATTCCTTAAAGTACATATTTACATGTATTTACATGTATTACCTGCACAGATGCTGTGTTCATAAGAGACAATCTTCCCAGGTGGGCTTCCTTTCTCCTGTGCTTTCACTGGTCTTAGCAGAAGAAACCATCACATGTTTTCCCTGAGAGACACAAAGTGAGGCCATTGAAAACACTGCAACAATTTTCGGTAAATTTTTTTACTGCAGAAACTCATAAGCAATGAACTATCTCTCAAATGTCACATGACTGGCCTAAAACCAGATAGTTTCTCCTGAGGAAATGTCCCTTTACTTTTCTTTAATTACACTGTATAAAATTTTATTGGTTAAATATATTCCTTCACATCTTGATTGGGATTTTCTCCTTTCTTAAGAAATTTCACGTATACTAACACAATGTAAAAATCATCCCTTGGTGTTCTTGCGGGGACACCACTCTAAAAAACCAAAAATATAAAAAACCTTTTCACTATCAAGCTGCAAAATCTTACTAAGCCACAAAACATTTCAAAGAATAATAGAAATTGTTTAGAAACATTGTTGCAGAACAGTAAGCAGGTTCAAGTCATTCATTAGAGGCTGAAGTTAGATTACTTTTCATTCTCATGAGCTGAGAACATGTGCTTATAGGAGTAACATGACAGAGTTAGCACAGTAATTTGTTAAGACCTGTTAACTGGATTAAGAGGCCATTCCACTAGTTACAACTATTCTACAAGAGGAATATTTTTTTCTTTCTGTACAGTACTTAAGGCCTTTTAGAGTACAAGTGTGTCATACAATGTAGAGCCCTAAGACATCTCAGGATTTACCTATTCTAGAAAACTTGGTTGCTTGAAAATACGTGTATCTTCCCAGCAGATGTACAAATGTGCCACTTTTCTAAAGTTTCTAATTATACAGTGAGGAACCAAAATACTGTATCATAGTTTTGCAGAAGTACAAAGTGTGTCCTCTTGTACCAGCACGGTCTGAGAGATTTTGTTTTTGTAGTTATGTCCACAAGTAAGATAAGCATTACTGTAAAATGTAAAACATGCAAACACCGCAGAGATTCATATGTCCATCTGTCTTGGCAAAACAGTGTGTTTCACACAATAAGGCCTAATGCTTTTCTAAGTCAATTGATTTTATTTTTTTAAAAGAAAATTTAAAGTATTTCTTACAAACAAGCTAAAAGTTAAAAGGTAACACACAGACATCTTCTCGGGAGAATTATAAAACTTAGTTTGGTTACACAATTTACATAATTTCCCATATATTAATGGGAAATTAACAAGTAATTGTTCTCTAAATTGGCCAGAAAATTATCCTGGAAACTATTATTCAAATTTTACTGCTTCCTTTCTCACTCATCAGAGAAAAAAATTTTTAATTACACACAAAACTTGATCCACTGTTGTCTTTGCTGCATAATCAACCTAAAACATTTGTGATAAATAGACATAGGTCATCATTTACAGTGTAAGGTGTTCATTCTTGGTCCTAATGTTATCAATAACAAAATAACTTTTATTTGCATTTGTTATTCAATATATTGTTGCTTCCATTTCTAGGAAACATAACAAATTTTTCTCCTGAAATGTTTTGGCTTTATTATGTCAGGTTCAAAGTATTGTCAAGCTTTATTGCATTCAGCTGAATTTCAGATTTTGCAGAACCATTCCTAATAGAACTAGTCAAATAATTTCTTCTCTGTTACTGTTTTTTAAAAGTTGGGGTTTTTTTGGTTTTGACACCCAGACCTTCATTTCCAGCCATTTTCTGCAAAATCATGTGCATACTTTTTTTAAAAAAAAGCCAAACATTAAGAAATACATGCAGCTGCTTGCTGACACACCTTTATAAGAACTAATGAAGAACAACAAATACGGTTTTTAATATAAATGCGCCATTTCGTTTTCCCAAGTCAAAATGGGGTGGGTGCATAACTGCGGATGCATTTTTGCCCTTGAAAAGACAGATATTTTGTAGAAACGTGCAACTTTAATTTCACTAAGTGCGGCTAAAGTAGCCTAAGAACTTGAATTCTGTGGACTACTCGCTCAACTTTCAATGAGAAATAGTGGCAAAAAGCCATCCTTTGTTTGCCTGTAAAAACTTCTTCAGGGTTAGAGAAATATCTGTGTGCATCCCAGGAGAGGAGAACTTAAGGTCAAGAGATTAATTCTACTTACCACAACATATATTCTGCAACTGACTTGTAGCTCTGTGATCTGCAGAACTCTCACTTAATAGGGGAGGCTTAAAGTAGAAAAAAAACAAATTCCTTTTAATGATAGTTCAAACCACTAGGGTTTACCGGAGGAAAGAAAAACTAATATTGGGGGAAGGGAGTTGCTGTATTTTCATCTCGTTCTTTGTTGTCTTTATGTTTAGAGGGACAGCAGAGTGTTTGAAAGCATTTTTTTCAGAGAACTCAAAGGAGAAATAATGATGGGGAGGGTGAGCTTTTATCCTTTACAAAGAAAACCTACAAAAAGCTGCTACTCAAAGCCATGAACATACAACAAGGTGAAAAGCAATACAATCCACTTATATATAAAGAAAACTGTGTAAATGACAACTCTCCAACTGTAAGTGTCACTGAAAAAAAAAAAGGGTGGGCATGGGCCATTAAATGTACTATAATCTATTCAGTGAGTTTAATGTAAGGGTCATTATGAATTTAGTGGTTTTTTAATGATTTATAATGCAATGGCATCTAGAAGTCACTCCTGGGGTAGACACACCAAAGTGCTATGTTGCTTCTGCATACTGATTAAGCAAAAAAGACTCAAACCAGACAACAATTTGTTAACTAATCTAAAGAAACTAGAACCCTCTTATGATAATTTCGCAAAAGATAGCTGTTAGACTGCTCTTTTCCATTTCCAAATTAAGAAGATATACAAAACCCCCCGCAGATCCCTTTTATTCTTCATCATCTTTCCTATGACTTTGAAAATACCCAAGATAATAGTTAAATATTTCATAGAATGGGTTGAATTCAAGATTCAGATCATATGTCTATTACTGCAGTATATGGAACATTACTTTTCTTATACTTTACACAGATTTAGATTAACAGAGCATAGCAGCATTTGCACATCATGCTGAGAAGACATTCAGAAGCTCCAGCAGGGTCATATATTTGTGCATATGTGTGTTTCATATTATGCTTGACAGACACTTAAACAGAGAAGGCTTGGGTAGACCTCCCACCACCAGAACTGATAGCCTAATTTCAATATAACTGGGACAACCAAATCCCTTTTCTCTTCTTCCCTTGTCATTGACATGTGATGAGATTGGCTTTCCTATATTTTTTTTTTTCCAAATTGCCTGCTGTCTGTGATCCTTTGTCAGAAATGAGTCTTTCAGGTCACTCAAAGAATCACCAGCAAAGGTATTGGCAAAAGCAGGTTTAATACAAAAGTGAAAGTTCACAAAAGTTGTTGGCAAGTCTGCTACTATTGTTCACTCTACTACTTACTAAATCATTACAGCACACAGAGAAAAATCAGACTAAAATCAACCTAAAATTATCTACATGGAGGTTAGGGAGGGAAAAGGATAAAGGTAGGAAAGGGTAAGGATAAAAAGGAATAAGGTAGACTCTTCTGTTGAGTCACAAGGTTTAGAGTGGTCCCCTCTCCAAATTTAGCCCTGAGCTTGACTGAAGGTTTTAAAAGAATTTAAACTTAAGAGCACTCAGTCAATAGCCTTAACAGAAGATTCTACAGACTGTACTGTAAGCAGAACAGTAACTCACTTCTAAACCTAATTTACTTACAAATCTAACATACTTAAAATAAACTAAGAGAGCAACATTCATAATACTTTTGCTATAGCATATGCACATGCACACACAGAGATCTAAAGAGTATATCCAAGGTGTATATACACCTGTGAAAAATTCCCTTTTTATCTTTGCAATGGGTAAAGGATTGAGCCTCGAGGAGTGGAGATAGCCCAGGCTCCGTGGCTGGCTTTCAGTGGTGGTCTTTTGAGTATGGCAAACTTGAGAGCTCACTGCCTCTGAGAGGGGTCCCAGTCAGAGGGAGTTTGCTGGTCACAGCCTGCTGCAGTCCAGGAGAGCTCAAAGGGTCTCACTGAGAACCACTGTATACAGGGTCACAAGAGAGTTGGTTTAAGGCGTAATAATTTTCCATTCTGGATGCAAATTGGGTCAATAACTTTCCTTGAAATTTCAATAACAAAAATGTTGTTCCACTCCAGCTGTTATTCAGGTAAGAAAAATGAATTTCCCCACCCATTTGTTAAAAAAATAGGACTCCACTGGACAACCTAAGTTCCAGGGAATAGACAGTGTTTCTGACNCTGAGAACCACTGTATACAGGGTCACAAGAGAGTTGGTTTAAGGCGTAATAACTTTCCATTCTGGATGCAAATTGGGTCAATAACTTTCCTTGAAATTTCAATAATAAAAATGTTGTTCCACTCCAGCTGTTATTCAGGTAAGAAAAATGAATTTCCCCACCCATTTGTTAAAAAAATAGGACTCCACTGGACAACCTAAGTTCCAGGGAATAGACAGTGTTTCTGACAAGTGCAAGAGGAACTTAGCCTGGGTGATGTTTGTCAAGGTCAAGGCCTAGTGAGCATTTCTATGGTGGCAGTGCAGCCTGGAGGTGAGGTTAGGGTGACAGCTGTACCCCCACATCCTGTCATGTCAAATGCCTAAGGCTAGCGGGGGAGCAGACACTTCAGGCATTATGGTAACTCTATGTCATGGTCATTAGCAGGAAAAAGTAGAACTGAGGTAAAAATTAATATTCTGTTGAGCATCACCTTCTACTGCATTGCACCTGGTAGATTCTCACACTTGTGCAGAGGCATCATGAAGAAAGGAGAACATACTAGAGAAGAAAATATTTCGATGGGGCACCAGTGAGCGACTGACTAGAAGGTGATGCTTCCCTGAGTCATGATCTTTGCTCTCTCCTGAGCACACAGCATAATATGAAAGTTCAGTACCTCATACACTAATATCTGGAAAAAAATTCTCTGCTTTCTTCTCATATTTAAAACTTCTGTTCTTTCCTTACTTTTCTGAATACGCTTCATTGTCTTTTGTGTGAAGGTCTGCCACTCATTAGTGTCTACTTTCTGGCCCTCATCCTGTTGAACTTGGCAGACAAGAGGACAAGAGACAGCTTACAGCACTTACCTTCAATGAAACAGACATGTTCTGCCTGGATTTATAACCTGGCTTTGGGGATCTTGTTTTTCCAGTCTCAGTTCTGACTTTGACAAGACAATGTGGGGCAAGGTGATCTCAAAATACTAACTGAAGAGTAGAAAGGTCATACACAGCTGTGAAAATGTCAATTGGATAGAGAGGACCTTTATTCCCCTTGTAGTATCTGTCTCTACATACCTGCAATAGTAATGGAAGTAGAAATTGAAAACGTATAAAAACTTAGGTATGTCTAATTCCCTTTTTACTATGTAGTTGTGGAAGGCAGTGGTTTCTCTGCACATCTCGATGCCAGTATACATTCGGGTATAAAACCTGCAAGATGGAGAGCAGCCATCTCCAGAGCTATCAGGATGTTATAGCTAGCCTTGTGAAGAAAAGCGGCTTAAATTTCTGTGTGGTTTGGCTGAGAATGGTGTCAGATGACACCTGTATGGTCACTTCCATGGCTGTAAAACTATGCAAGCCCAGTAACTTCATGACTCTCAGCACCATTGTTATAAGGTTATCTGGAGTGCAGGCTGGCTGCAAATCCCATCTGTCTCCTTAATAACTAACACTGAACCTTTCAAAAGCTTTGTCTGCACAGCATGTGGAGTTGCTGAGGATAGTGGTCAAAATAAGTCATCCCACGCCTAGTCTGTTTACACTACAGAAAGATTTACACATAAACCCACAAGGAGATAGAGTACACCTGAGCTTTTCTTCCTGAAAGCCACAGAGATTATTTAATAAAGATACCTAAATATCTCCCCCTCGGTTTTTAGTTTTAGCGAGTTTTCTAAATGATACAGAATTTCTTTCTTCCTTTGTACACATGCCACAAGAAAAAAATAATTCTCTGACTGCCGAATGAAGATGCTTGCCTTTAAAACATTCAGGAGAGGTAAAAGTACAAACTTATACTTCTGTCATGTATTTAGTTTTGTAAATCTTTACCAGTATAAAATGCAATATTTCATCTCACTCTAGCTCTTCTGATACATTTAGTGCCATGCTAACCCACACATCACCAGCTTCTGTAATATAAAGGTCATTTACAAGCTAAATTACAAAATGCATTCCACTCAGTATTTTGCTAATTAAGTGTCATGTGGCCATCATCATGATCTGTAATTTAAAAGACAATGGAGAACACTTTTTCCTTTTGCTCCTGAGAATATTCGCTCAACCAAGTGATCATCAGATTTAATTGGAAGGATGGATATGTCACAAAATGTTGTCTAGAAAGAGTTAAAGGATTCTAGCAGGTCAGTGAAAATGTCATTGGCATTAATGACTGTGACAGATTAAAGGCCTTTGGGCACGTGCTCATGTAAGATCAAACACCTTTTTTGTCTGACTGGTACTAGATCAACAAAATATCTGCTGACTATGGGATCACAGAGGGGAATAATTTCTTTTCCTTTTCAGTGTGTATTATTCAGTGCAATACAGCTTGAAAAATGGTAGTGACACTCCCTGTAGTCATTTCTTTGTGTATTTATCCAGATCTCTGCTGAGAGGTGTATGACAGCACCTATTGCTTATTGTTTAACTTTTATTTCATTATGCTGTGGAGAGATAACTGCATCCCCAGCTACACCTCCAGATATTTTAACTGGTATAGAGCTGGAAATACTTTTATTTATAAAAAAAGAATGTTCAGAAAGAATATAGTTTAATGAGTATGGTGACTTTTTCTCCCGATTCACTACTCTGAAACAAGTAGTGTTCGAGAAGCGCAGACATATCAGGCTTTTGTTCATTAATTCCCCTGCACCTGAAATAGCTGTTTTCTGAGCTCATCAGTGAGGTTATCTTATCCTTGCTCAAGTATCTCTCTGACCAGTTGTTGAAAATACAGCTATTTGTAACTTTACACCAGAACAAGGAACGTAGGGTAGAGATCATTTGTCTGACCAAAAAAACTCCAAACAAGCTGACCTGACCACGAAGCTTAAAACATCATCATATGAACTTACCAATGACATGTCTTCCATTTTCTTAGGTTGCCACAACTTCAGGTAATGAGCTCTGACTTACAGGAATCTGTTTGCTAAACATCATCTTGTAACAATGTTGGTTTTTTACTGATTCTTGAAGCTTCCATGGTTCTAGAATCCTTTAGAGTTTTACTATTTCCTAATCAATCTACTTTAAAAGCGTTCAGCGGTTTACCTTGAAATGGACAGTGTGAAGTGTCTTCTGCATCCTTTTGAAAATCCCCTAGGTTTGTTTTCTTTTTTTACCTCTGATGTTTAGATCTCATTCTGCTTTCCCACATCTTGTGAGTCTACTAATCTGCCCAGACCCCACTGCTTTACGCAGCATAACCCACCACGGGTACGGACTGCTCCAAGGGCTAACCAGTCAATCCAAACGGTTTAGACATCAATCCCCAGAGCAAATAGCTTGTGCATTATTTTACTCATTTCAGTGACAAGTGATATCACAATGAAAGAAACTTGCAGAGCAAAGTAGTAAAATAAAAGAGACTCACCAGTGGAATGTGACCAATTGAGTAGAGAACGGTACTTTAAGTGACATAAGCTTGCAAACAGGAAAGTAGGAGGGAATGCAGAACTCTGTTCTCCTAAGCAGGTAGACTGACCAACACGTTAGTATTTCTTGGCTCTAGATTTATTTCTGAGGAAAAAAAGAGGCAATTTGTGTGGCTAGCGATAAAGAAAAATTGAATAAAGCAAAACAGTGAAAGCACACAGAAAGAGTATATAACCACAGAATCACAGAATGATCTAGATTGGTAGGGACATTTAAAGGCCATCTAATCCAAACCCCCTGCAATAAGCAGGGACATCTTCAAATAGAGAGATTTCTTAGAGTCCTGTCCATGACTTTGAATGTTTTCAGGGATGAGACATCTACCACATCTCTGGGAAACCTGTTCCAGTGTTTCACTACCCTCATAGTCAAAAATGTTTATCTTATATCTAGTTTGAGACAATTGTACCAAATCTGCAGCTATATGGTCTATTTGGAAGGCTTTTGACTCTTCAGTAATGTCAGGGTTTAAGCCCAGCTGGTAACAAGCACCACACAGCCACTCACT
>VZTA01020255.1:5491-24625 GCA_013398855.1 Mohoua ochrocephala
CCGATTATATATTGGAAAATTTACCCACTAAAACACTGTATTTTGGGCAGCTGTTAGCAGAATAGTTAGGCATGTTAAATTCCTTGAGTTCCAGGTGTTCATTTTCTCCCATATCTCCTGTTCGATTTGCAGTATAATTTCATGGTTGCTTATGCTTTCTATGCCGTTCCATTAAAGAAACTGTCTTCAGTAAGGAGAAGGGGAGTTGCTTTTTGGAGGCATCAGAGTCTGCAAATCTTCTTGATGAACTTTGTGAGCACTGCATGCCACACAGTCTTTATGTTCACACTGGAATAATTTTTCCTCTTCTTTTTTTGTTGATTTGGAATGTTGTTCCTTTTGATTTGACATCCTGGGGATGTTTACTTACCCCTAAGCAGGACAGGGACATTTTCTGTGTTCTGTGTCCCAAGTGAGAGATGAATATGTTTGGTTTCTTCTTCCCCATCAAGTCTTTAGCTGGGGAGCCTCTGCAGGGTTCAAAAAAATTGGCCCTGAATCGACTCTGTTTAATGTGTCTTAAACCAGACCTGAGGAATTCTCCTAGCCTCTATTAAGGCTGACTTCTTATTTCTCAGACTGGTATAGAACATGGTCACAAGGATAAAATCTGGAAATTGTACCATATATCAATCACTTAGCTAATCTTGGCACTGCCAAGATTTTCATAATTTGTCTTATTATGTGTCTTTTCAAAACGTGATTAGAGAAGCAGAAGTATTTAGGTTGGTGATTATGTTTCTATCTATAGTTTATAAATTTTCTTGTGGAAAATAATCCTGAATATACATCCTTTCCCTGTACCTGTCGGCACTCACAGCAGGTGCTATACAAAGAAAGCATGAGTTACACCAATCGTTCCCAAGACACTGAGACAATAAAAATATAAAAATCTTTCATGATGTCCCGCTGCTGCTGTGTAATGGCTGGACACTTGGATACTGAAGAGCATTTCCAAAGCTTGTTCCACAGAATCAAGCACAGCACACTGAAGCAGAGAGCTTATTAATTTCTGTTTTTCCCTACTGATACTCTAAAACGTTCCTGTAACATGTACAGAAGAAGGACAAAATACTTGCTGCAGGATGGAAAGTTAATGACTTTGCCTTGACCTGTTCTCTTACTGACAGCTGGTAACAGTATGAAATACTCCAGTGGGCATTTCAGTTTCATGTGTGTGACTATATTCCTTCATGCTTTATATAAAATACTCTCCTTGACTAGAAGAGGTATTTACACATTCTAAAACCTGTGAGGTTTTAGCAAAATTTGAGACAATAAAAAGGGAAATGCTGTTTTTACTGGCAGCAAGCAGGAGCCAAAATAAAAAGTCAGCAAAATGTGATAAAGATCATGCTTGAACCAATTTTCAGAGGGCTGGAGATATGGGAAACTGCCTGTTGAGAATCGGTATGCAGCTACCAAACTTCATATTCTTTCATGAATTACATAATTATTCCAATTCCTGCTAAGTTATGAAGCATTGGATCTTACAAAATGAAGTAACCATCATAAAGTAAATCAGGTATCACACACGGAAACTCTTTAGCTTTTTCATTTGCAAATCTGATTATTACAGGGGAGATTTTCAAATTAAGCAAGTAAATCTCAATAAATTCATTTTTCTTCACAGTTTAAAAGTATGAGAAAATTGGTCACTACTTGAAACTGAAATTTCAAACAAGCCCACAATACTGTAAAACACTGCAACTAAAACAGCTTATAAGTTCTAATTCCAGTAAATGCAGAAATTTACTAAATGTAGTAGAACTGTACTAAAAATGCAGCAAGATAGTCATTGTGTGTGGAATAGAAGACAAAAAAGGAAGAAAGGAAGAAAAAGCCTTTAAGTGAATAAATTTCTCTATAACTGCCTTTTGTCATGTGGATTAAAAGCTTCTGTTAAAAATGGAAGCACAGTTGCCAGCTAACGTAGTTTTGCTTGAAACATGAGACTGCTCTTTCCTCTATAAGCTTTGCCAAGCCTATGTCTCCATCAAAACCAAACAAATCCAGCGTGTAAACAAAAATGCTATACATCAGATGAAAGTGAAGAAATTACCAATATTTACTCAATGCGTGAATTCTCACCATAGTATTCCAAATGATGACTTCTCTATTAAAAAACAAAAAACCAAAAAAAACCCCAAAACAAACAAGAGAACCAAAACCAGCCATAGAACATAGGAAAAGAGGACTGGAGGGAGAGACAGTGAGAAGGTACTTCTTTTTGGTTTTAAACCAATCTTATGCAGGCCTTGTTAGCTTACCAGTTTGAAAAATCACCTTTATGGTCTGCATTTTTCTGTGTTTTCTGAATGTTGTGTATGATCATTTGTTCACAGCAACATAGGCCAGTCTATGACTGTAGCCCTTATGCCTTTACAAATTACATGTTTTCGGTGTTGCAGACCACTGCCTCACAAAAAAAAAAAAATCCCTCAGTAGGGATCCCTTCGAAATGGTAAAGATCTCCACTTATTGGGTAACTTGCTTAAAGTAGCTACCAAAACAGTATGTAGAAGTCTGTAGAATCATTCCAGTGCTAGTCAAAAAGTGGCTGAAACAGCTCTGTGACAGAAAATAAGAACAGCAGTTCGTGGATTGCCCCCTTTCCCCCCACAGTCTCTGTTCATTAACTGAAAACCTTGTATTTCTCATTCCTTCATTTAGCCTGTTGGACACTGCAATATCGTGCTTCTTTGACCTCCCAAAGGAAGTATAACAGCTCCAGTATTCCATTGCCTTCACTCCTTCTTTAAACAGTTTGTCATCCACACTCCTTTGCCTGCAATACTAGTATTTGCAAGTCAGTGGAATGCACTCTTTCATAAATCTCCTTTCAGTTATTTTAGCAATCATTCTTCCTTTATTGGTATTAACCTTTCTTTAACCTTGTCTATCTTCAGATTTAATCCCTTCCTTGTGTCATCTCCGACAAAATACCAATTTGTTTTCCATCATTCTCTCATTAATACAGAGTTCCTTTGTTCCCTTAATTTCTTGCGTCATCAACTGAATATTTACATTGGGTCACCTTTACATGATCTATAATCTAATACAGTGAATCTTATTCACAGCTGATAATCACTTGCATGCATATAATTCATGCTGTTCGAAAGAGCTTTATACAGCTTTGTTCAGACCACGTAAAAACAGGTTGGAAAACGTTCTTTTCAAATACCTCTATAAATGAAAGGTATGTATGCAAATGCATCATGCAAAATGAAATAGCAGAAGTAAATATTGAATTATGTCAAAGAAAAGTATGAGAGTATGTATCTGTAAACTACAAATAAATTTTTTAAATTGTGTTGAATTAATCCAAATCTGAACGTCACAATGCCAAGTTATTGTCACCTATAAAATAAATCTTAATTTATTAGAAATCACAAAGTAGGAGCCCAAAAGCTCATAAGGTTGTTCATGCAATAATCCTAACTTTAAGGCATAGAGTTTGTTGCTCCGTAAAAGATTTTATTAATTTTGGATACAGTTGCCTGCCCCTGTTTCTCTTGTACCCACAATGTCACACTCCTTATTTTCCATGTTTTCTCTTAGAGGTGTCCCTTGGAGTTTGCTTAAGAGCTTTAGCTCAAACCTGGGATTTAACTATGTATTTCCTTACCTTTACATATTTCTTTCATTACATAGGACATAAAAAATCTTTGGCAGCCTCTACAATACCATCAGAGGTTGTTTCACATTTGATCTCACAAAATAGTTTTTGTCATGAAATAATACGATATCAAACATGATATGGAGCCGGATCCCCTTCCTACTAAGTGCTACCATGTGGAGCACTTTGTGACCTGAAAATAAATGCAAGCAACCTTCTTGCCTATTAAACCCTTATCTG
Source organism: Mohoua ochrocephala (assembly GCA_013398855.1). Classification (NCBI taxonomy): domain Eukaryota; kingdom Metazoa; phylum Chordata; class Aves; order Passeriformes; family Acanthizidae; genus Mohoua; species Mohoua ochrocephala. The sequence goes on from VZTA01020255.1 coordinate 9,351, forward strand.
AAACTCACTGTTCCAGACAAAGCAACAAATAAATTGTGCAGGGAGCCCCATGTATTAAACTGCAATGTGTCCCTGTTTTCCTTTTTTTTCCTTTTCTTCTCCTCTTTCTTTTCCTCCTACCTTTAGATGCCCCCGATGCCTTGGAATGGCTGCCTGAAAGGAGAGGCTAGACAAGATTAAGAGAATAAAAGCGGGTATTTATTGAAGGGCCTTCAAAGGTACACCTTGGGCAGTCAAAAGCCTCTGAGGGGCTACACCCAGGATGGACGCTGGGTCACAGGTTCTTCACACTTTTATAAATGTGGTCCATTTGCATATCAGGGTTAATTCTCCAATTACAATTTCAGGTAATGAAGTAATTACCCCAAGTTTGGAGTAAATGGGTAAGCCCCGTTCAGAGGCTTAGTTTACGTGTTTTGGGGCCTGGGACAACAAGGTGTCCTTGAGTCCAGGCCCCAAGAGGGTTTGTTATGTCTAACCAGAATGTGAGAACAGTAGCTAACAGGCTATGGAGTTTTAGAGTTACACACGAAAGCAGTACAGGATCTGAAAAATACAAAAGCTAAATCGTAAGGCATCACCCCTTGGTTCTCGTGTATCAGCGTGCCCAGCTCTGAGGGCAGGACTGTACACGGAGGTGTTCCAGGTACTGACACCTGAACTGGTATGAAACCACAGAGTCTGCAGTGAGCATTAAAGCTATTGTAAGAATTCAATATCCATGAATAACCACTCAGAGATGCATATCTATGTACTTCTGCTGCACACAGATAACCCAGCTTGCTGTACTGGCGGCCTGTCTCACTATGGGAGCTTCTTTGATCCTAAACTACAGTTCATACAAAGTACAACTGAAGAATAATTAATATTTCCAATCTTAAAATTTAAACTTTTAGACATACTATTCCCTGATTATCAAGAATCCTAAAAATTTCTCAGCAACTGGGCTCTTACTTCAGATGATCAAATTGTTCAAACTGACCAAATTGCCAACAACATTTGGGAAAGCTCAAGAAACAGGTTATATTTGACTGTAAGAGAACAGAGGTTAAAACCTGTTCCCCTGTGAGCTCCACTTATGCTTGAATGTAAGATGTGTCTGGCCTCACCAAAAAGCTAAGGACCCGAGCATCCATTTTCATGCGATCTAGAAATGTTACTCTCTTTCCTCAAGTCACAGTGCCTTCTGAACGAGCATATCACAAACACTAAAATGACACTCAAAATGCGCCTCGTGGGCAATGAATTTTGTGGAGAGTGCCCATGGATGAACCATGAGTTTTCTGGATGGCTGAAAGCATTTTATTTTCTTCCTCCAAGTGGCAGTTTTTCCCCGTCTAATAAATGAACAAAGTGATACTGGCATTGTAAAATGCTGTAGAAATGGGGACTAAGGAACATGATGCAAAAAGCAAGTATAATAATTATTATAAATAAAAAAAATACACCCAAATGATAGGACTAAAGAAGCCTGGTTCCTCTGAATCTTCATTAATTGGCTTTGTGGTTTCTAGGAAATCATTAACCCTTGCCTTTTCCAAGGACTAACTAAATACTCTAAGGCCATAATTTAAAGAAAAAAAATTAAAGCATCAGTAACTTTAGTAACTGAGAAGGAAACTTAAAGTGACACCGGGCAAGTACCTAGAATGCAAAAAGGCTTCTGTGTGGTTTCTTAGTGTATTTACTGCTTTTGGACACCACAATATAGAAAAGACATTAAGTTGTCAGAGAGCATCCAAAGGAGGGCCATAAGGATGGTGAAGGGCCTTAAGGGGAAGCTGTATGAGGAGCGGCTGAGGCCACTTGGTCTGTTCAGCCTGGAGGAGACTGAGGACAGACCTCATTGCCGTCTTCAACTTCCTCGTGGTGGGAAGAGAAGGGACAGGCACTGATCTCTTCTCTGTGGTGACCAGTGACAGGACCCAAGGGAGTGGCTTGAAGATGTGTCTGAGGAGGTTTAGGTTGGATGTTAAAAAAAGGACCTGAGCACCAGAGGGTGGTGGGGCACTGGAACAGGCTCCCCGGGGAAGTGGTCACAGCACCAGCCTGACAGGAGTTGAAGAACATTTGGACAATGCTCTCAGGCACATGGTGAGACTCTTGGTGCTGTGCAGGGCCGGGAGTTGGACTCGATGATTCTTGTGGGTCCCTTCTACTCAGCTTATTCTGTGATTCTGTGATATGAGATGCAGCAGTGAAGTGTTCTAAAGGTGATCATATGTAGCTATACATTACAGCATGTGAAATGTAATGTGAAACAAGTAACTAAATTAGTTAGGGAAACATTATCCGTTTTCAGTGGTTCCAGTGTCCTCAATATTCAAAACCTATGTGGGGCCTGTGGCATTACTGACTACCTCTCAAAAATCCTTCTCTATGCCACAGGGTGAGAGCCGAGCTGTTCGTGGGAGCAGATGGCCAAAAGGATGAGAAGATAGGGAGCTTGACCCTACCTAGATTTTTTTCTCAAAGTGTAACAAGGGTGGGAGCAAAAAGATCAGCAAGACCTTGTGCATCTTTTGTCAGAGCCACTCTTGTGCTGCAGCTGACATCCTGACGATTCATACTTTGCCAGGCACTCTGTTCAGTTATGGCTGCTCTGTATGACTAAGAGGAATCAAAAATGGAACATGGTTAAGTGTTGCTCTTGGTTGTGCCAGTGCATGAATGGGAACTGAAAAGATGTGTGAAGACTCATCTGTAGCTGACTAATGGTGTGATACCTATTTGTCATGGAATGAAGAAAGCATAATTAATAAACAGCAGAGAGAAAACACCAGAGGTCTTTTCAGAAAGTCTGCAACAAATGAAAAACAGATTTTAAACTGTCATTTTGCTAGCTTCAGCAGCACTCTATTTGAAATTATAATAAAATGTATTAGTGCTTGTAACCATGTTAGACCTACAAAAGTCATAGTAGGCCAGTTACAAATAATGATAAAATTAAAAAGGTCAATGCTGCGAAATAACGTCTAGCAGAAGACCACGGGTTTTTTTCTGTGGCTTTGAGGTTGATTTCTCTGGTAGTTTTATGCTCATCACTGTTTTTTATTCATAGCCACATGATAAAATTCCTTAACCGACATGTGACAAAAGGTATTTATCATATTATATTTAGCACTGTTACAAATCTGTAGTATTAGTCTCCTCTCATGCACAAATTTGAAACAGGCAGGTTTAACAGTGGCTTGTTGTGTATAAATTTCAGGCTCTAGAAGCTCTGTGTTTCTGTGTAGTGCAGCTGCATACCTAGCAAAGCCTTCTGCACCGCCTTTTCTAATGGCCTGGCAAAGCCTTGGGTCCCGTGCTTGGGGCTAGGCAGAGCGCTGTGGCAAGGGTGGCTGATGCACACGCTGTTAAACACGAGCTTACACAGTGTGTCAGCGTCGGGACCAAACTCCTTGGCGCCCCACTAATGCTCGTGCTTGACTGGGAAAGGGTGGCCTGAATGTGCCCCTCTGACCACGGTGGTTTTACAGAATAAGCTAGAAAACCTGGCTTCCAGCCAGGTGCTTCCTCTGGTTTATCAGTCACCGGGTCTGACTGTTCATACTTCTGGTTACTAATGTCATCACAGATGTTCTTGAGGAGATGGCAGAAATCAAGACTGATTTTGTCTGGCTCATCCTTTTCAGTAATCACATCTTTTCCTCACCTGCAGCATGCAATCGCTGCAGATAAGGCTCTACTGCCTTAGATGTCTTAGATGTACAAACACAAAAAGACTTAACCACAAACAACTTTTTTTTTTTTTTTTGCTTGCCATTTTGGTTCTCTGGTGATGGACATTGACAGACTTTTGACATGTTTCCCCAGAAGACTTGTAAACACCCGCAAAATTCAGACTGCATTGGCCAATAGCCAGTGGTAGAAGAGGGCAGTGCTGATGCTTCCCTAGCCTACAGCCAGAAACACCAGCAGTGGGCAAGGAGACAGCCCTAAGGGTGTCTAATTTCTCAGAGACACACTGAGAATATGCATCTGCTTAGATCTATCCATTATGAAAGACTGTTTTCCCAGCAACATAATCATCTCAGCTTATTTTCTTTTTCAGAACCCTCACCTTGTAAATAGTTTGGAGTCTTTTCTGAAGGAAGGTACTACATGCATTTAAGAATACTATTTTCTCTGCTAAGAGCTATTTACAGTCTAGGTTGTCATGCTGTTAAGCAGCAACAATCAAGGAACAGAGCATTTCCTAGGAATTAATGGCTTGCTAGGCAGAGTTTAAAGCCTGAGGTACAGCCAGAGGCTATTAACTCCAGCTGGTCATTAAAAATCCTTCGGAAATACCTTGCTCTAAGGTCAGTATTACTGTTAAAACAAATGTAGGCAGATGGATTTATTTCATGGGTTGCATTTTCAGCTGGTATGCACAGGGCTTTTCTGGAGAATTTACACCTTCTTAACATTAACCAGTCAATTATTTGAGTCACCTCTCAGCATTCCAGTCATACAGTTTTAATTATCCTTATTATGAAAAATGGAAGTGTAGCACTCTGGCACATTTCGTATCAGTTTATCTGATGAGCCTTTCGCATCTGCTGGCAAATGTAGCATCTTTTTTGCCTACCAAGGAAACAAAGCCTCTGATATGAGCGTTTATTCCCCAAGAAGTAAGTACTTCATCTTCTTCTCCTAAGTATCTAGTGTGTTTGCACAAAGACATGATCATTCAGAGTAACAGCTGGCCAGCAGGCCAAAATGAAAATTTAACACAGGCAAGTTTTTACAGTCTTTAACAAGAGCCTATAAATAATAAATAGTTCAATTTAAAACATCTTCTGGGGAGACAGTGTAGTAGCAAAAGACGAAGTCAAGAAAATACATTTGGAATCGATTTGCTGGAACAGAAAAGGAGCATTCAGTGGAATTATTCCTGCTCTGAAGTGGAGATGGGCACAGTTAGGAATAAACTATGGGTTGATTTCAACCCTAGAAACTACCGAACAAATCTTGAAACTTATGTATCTGATAGGTCACCTGTCTTTCAGAACAGTCATCTGCACACGGGTTTATATTTTTGTAATACTCAGATTATAAAAAACAAAATGAAAACACAGTAAAAACACTGTTATTGAAAAATTGCCATTGCTGCTGGGGTAAAAAAAAAAAAAAAAGACATTCTGTATAGTAAAATTCTGTTTAGTAAAAAACCATTACTTTTTACTGCCTATGTGTTTGTACTGTGATAAGACAAATAAGCTCAGGTACAGATAAAGCCTCTTATGCTGCCAGTTCTCTAATATTTGCAGTTTTTACCTCAGTACTGACTTTTAGACTGGAAGTGAGATGACTTAGCTGAAGTTTCTGAGCTTTATCAGTACGTAAAACCAATTCTGATCTTGTCAAATGACAGACTTTTATTTCACCAGAGTTTAACTCCCTGGGTGATCACAATTAGAGGGAGGCAGCAGGGCTTTGGGATTTGACTTCACCAGTTTTAATAAGACAAAACTGAGTATCAACACATCCCTCTCAGCCACTGTTGGGTCCCTATCAGTAAATGCAGAAGTTTCTAAAGTTTTACTGGGCGAACTATGTTGCAGCAGTGAAATGAATTATTTTCTTAATGTAAGAAAGCTGTAGAGCGAAAGACGATTCCAGGAATGCTGTCGATGTCCTGTTGCACTACAAAATCTCGTACCTCCTCTGCTACAGTGCCCCTGTAGGTATTTCCTTGGCTTCCATACACAGAGATACACAGAGATACACATGCAGATCCTGAGAGGTGTTCCACCCTCTTTTAAGGTTATTTCCACTAGCATATGAGGATCTTCTACTTTCAAAAATGTTTCAACACCTCAACAATGTGTATATATTTCACCTTAAGGCTTTTAAATACCCCAATCCTGACCTTCGTGGAGCTTCATACGATACAGAAAAGTCCTGAGGCACAAATCCTACAAATAGTTACACATCTGCTTAATTTTACAGACTGAGGAGTCCTTTGGGAGTTAAGCACTTAGTAAACATTTGCAGGATTGAAGCCTAACTATTTTTATTGTAATATATTGCTATTCATATAGGAGTATGCTTATATTCCATGACTGCATTAACTGTTTAAATGTAAATTTTCTCTCTCAGTCACCAATTTCTGATAGCACTATTTGAATGCAGTCCATGATGTCAGACTCCCAACCTGAATTCAAGGCAGTCTAAGAAATGCAGGTTTCTCCAACAAAGAAAAAGGTGCTTTCCCAACCTAGGCTGAAATAGTTGCAAATCCTGCCTGTGGCTGGGCATGAATTATGGACTTCTATAAAGTGTTTGAAAATCTCTGCTTTTAGTGTAAGAGACAGTGTGTATAAGACCAAATTTTGTCTTTCTAAATGTGCTTCGAGATGAAACATACACCCCTTCGACATTAACTGGATAAGTTGCAGCAGTTACAGTGAAAGGATGCCAAGACTAAACTATTTACTTAAAGGATTCCAATGTGTCCAAGCACCAAATGGTTTAAGTCTTTCAACCAGGCAATTAATAATAAAACCACTATTCCAAAACACAGTTATCAGCACCCCAGATATATACCCGAATTTAGCAGTATCTGATTGTCCAACATGTTGCACATTGCCCTGAACAAAAATTTCTCACCAAAAGGATAGCTTCAGTCCTGAAATCCATATCAGATGTTCAGGAGGTATACTGGCCAAAGATTTAAATGCCTCAAGTTTTAAACTGCAGCTCTTATCTTCCTGTGGACAAATACTTGGAAAAAACAAAAAAAACCCCCCACATCTCTGAAAATATTTTTGTTTTCACTGGGTTGTTCCACGAATTAGCTCCTCTTCATACTAACAGACTTCTTTCCTTGTGAGGATATCTAGATGTCACTCGTTTGGGTAGAAAGTGTATTTTTCTTGAACTGAATAGGTTGCATCAAAATAAAAGGAAAATTTCTTGTGGCACTGCACCTTATCATTTATTATTTCTACCTATCCTGACACCTGTTTAGAAGACCTAACTCAAGTATCTCCATTTCCTTATGTGAAAAGAAGGGGGAAATTAGGGCAAATGAAAATAAATATCCAAGTGAAAAATGTAAGTGAACACATATAAGCAGTATGGAGGTCCAAAACAGAATGCTGGGAACCAGAAGCAACCACAAATTTCTGTATTTTAGTAAAAGAGATACAGTCACTGCAGCAACATTCAGAAATCACAGATCCGACTAAGCAGCATCCACCAAATTCTGTCCACAAATCTGAAGGCAAGCCAATTGAAATAGTAGATGTTCACATGATAATGTTGTTGGATTCCACAAAGGATTAAACTAATCTATGCCCTGAGTTCCCATGTTTTACTGCTATGCCAGAACCACTAATGACAATGCCCGGAATAACAATTTGGATGCAATTTATCCTTTAGAAAGATGATTTATTGAAGGCAGCACACACATCTTGGAGTCAGCATTTTATGTGGAAAGCAGTGCGTTCTCTTTAAGAGGATTCCAGGTGTCCTTTTATTTGTTCCTGGGGTTTCTCTCTTTATTTGATCTCATGTACTGTAAAGAAATTAGAGAGAACCGAACAAAGATGCTTTTGCATAAACTTCTTGAATGTGTATAACTTATTCTACACAGCAGCATACAAGGTTGCACCTTTCATAGAGGCAACCTCTTCCTTCAGCCACTTGCAGACAACGTGCAATTTTGTGTGCTCTGGAGTGCTGTACATCATTGTTCCCGGGCTAGGACAGCAAACTGCCTGAATGGGCAGGGACCTAGACATGCCACTTTTGTCAGAGGGTGTGTGAAGGAAGACCAGTATGTGGCTGGGTTTCTGCTGACCCCGTGGACATCTGTTTTCAGCAACATGTTTTGCGACACATATGAAGAGCATGAAGTAAAATACCTGACCAGACTGCATGATCTAAACTCTTTGCATTAGCATAAATTCTGTCTATCATATTTCCACATTCACTTCAACTCATCTTATCTCGGCTAGTTACTGAAAAATCCTTCCTCAATGCCCCCTCCCGAGTTACGCATGGAACTTTCTTTCCATAGAAATGCGCAAGGGGATTTAAACCTTAATAAAGATATGGGAGAGAATTTGAATCAAGTTTAACTGTCTGAAGCTTAGAATCACACATTTTTTAATTAGTCTAAAAGATTACACAGTTTGTCCCTTTATTAATTTTCTACTTCAAGGCCACTCAAGATCCATTCCTGTTAAAGAAGCAATAGGCCATTTAGGAAAATGTAATGATAACAAGTTAATCTCTGAAAGCACTGAGGTAACTAATCCAATAATGATGGCATAATTTTTGTTTAATATCCTGTAAGGGACAGATCACAAATCTATGTTTTCCATTACAGTGGCACAAGAAATCTTAATAAAAGGGCCCCCTTATGAAATATGCTGCAGCTCAAAAAGCTCTGGAGAAAATGCACTGACCCGGCAGTGCCATTCAAGACAATCACATTGGATCAAAGGCCTGCTGGGATATGGAGCGTCTGTGGTGGATGAAAGGCTTAGGTTTTATCAGTTATTGTAAGATATAATCACAAAAGAATGGGAAAAGATTTCGTGGAACAAAATAAAGACGATGTGTAGCCACTTTTAATTTTGTAACATAAAGAAATCTTCAATATCAGTATTTTCCTGACAATTTACTACTGTAATTTTACTGTAGATTACTGCTATCCATTAGGATTTTCATACATTTTCAAGTGACAATACAGCACCCTCTGTTCTCCCGACAATGCAGCACTGGGTGCAAGTCTGAAAACAGAGCAGCAGTTAAACAGATGACCAAGTATCAAATTTAAGCCATGATTTACAATGGGGAATGTTTCCAGAACCCACTTCCTTTGGGACAGAGTCTAACAAGAAATAAAAGAGAAAAAAGCTTTGATAGTCCTTTCCTACCTCTGTAGGGTGGAACAAAGAGGCCAGCATCCATTCAACAGAGAAACCACAGCTGAGTTCTCAGTGCTCCTGAAAATTTAGTGACCTGTTTTGGTGCCTAAATAAAATTGTATGATCCCGAAGAGGGCCACAGGATCAACCAAAGCCAGAAGGGGCTTGTAGGAAGGCAGGATTCGCTTTTCACTTGCTTCAGTTATACAGTGTTAGTCTTTTTTATTGTGGCTCTTTCCTGTCTGTTTTTAAGGAGTGCTTTGTTATCAAAACTTTATAGAAACAAATATTTGAGATGCTATCGTGATGAGAAAGGTTCATTGGTCATAGATGTGCATCTATGAAGTTGCAAGCAGAATTTCTGAAGTTAAATAATGTCTTTATTGTCTGTGAATTCTTAGTAAGGTTATGTTCTATATACAGCCAGTCACAAAATCCTATTTGCCTCTATTATCCTTTTTGTAAAAAAAAAAAAAAAACACCCCTAAAAATTACAGATTTAACCTTGAAAAAAAGAATCTACTCGTAGGCAAAACGGGAAAAAATATACAATGCTTTTTTTTTGCTGATTTTGTGGGAGCAGAATTTCAGAAGAAAGAAAAGGATCTAGAGCAATACTAGCCCCTCTTATATTTGAGGGTTTTCTTGTATCGTTGAAAATTTGAAAAAAGGGACGGCAAAGGGGGCGAAATGTCAACCGAAGCACATTTGTAAGAGAATGTAACCTCCAGTTTCCAACACAGGACTACTTCTCTCCGTTCTATGAACTGCAAGTGCTTTATTTACCCCTGTGAAGGTCTTGCCTTCAAACAGCGTCTCGAGGTTCCTGGAGTGTTTGGCAGAGAACATTCTGACACGGCTGGTGAGTGAGCCAAGTAGGGACAGCAGCTGCTGGACCTCCTGTTTGCAAGCAGAGAAGGTCTGGTGGGTGATGCATCTTGGGCACAGCAGTCACGAAATGATGGAGTTTTTGGTTCTCAGAGATATAAGGAGGGGGGACAGGAGAACTGGTGCCTGAGACTCCTGGAGGGCAGAGTTTGGCCTGTTTAGGAGATTGGTTGAGAGACTCCCTTGGGCAGCAGTCCTGAAGGGCAAAGGAGTCCAAGAAGGCTGAACATGCTTTAAGAAGGAAATCCTAAATGCACAGGAGCACAGGAGCCGTCCCCATATGCTGAAAGACAAGTAGCCAGGGAAGACCAGCTTGGCTGAACATGGAGCTTTGGCTGGAATTCAGGGAAAAAAGGAGAGTTTATGACCTTTGGAAGAAGGAACAGACAACTCAGGAGAACTAGAAGGATGTTGTGAGTTTATGCAGTGAGGAAATTAAAAGGGCCAAGTCCAATGAGATCCTAATCTGGATATCCCATAAAAGACAATAAAAAATGCTTCTGCAAATAAATCAGCAACAAGAGGACATGTAAGGAGAATCTCCATTCTTAACTGGGTGCAGAGAGAAACACAGTGACAAAGGATGGGGGAAAAATACTGATGTGCTAAATGCCTCCTTTGACTCGGACTTCAATAGCAAGACCAGTTGTCCTCAGGGTACTCAGCCCCCTGAGCTGAAAGACAGACAAGGAGTAGAGTAAGCCCTCAAAACCCAGGAGGAAATGATCAACCATCTTAGACACACACGGGTCTATGGGGCTGGATGGGATCTATCCAAGGGTTCTGAGGACACTGGTGGAAGTTCTCACAGAGCCACTTTTCATCATTTACCAGCAGTCCTGGCTGGTAAATGGACCCAGTTGACTGGAAGTTAGCAAATGTGACCCGTTTACCATCTTAAAAAGGGTCAGAAGAAGAATCAAGGGAACTACAGACCTGTTAGCCGGACCTTGGTGCTGGGGACTGTCCTTGAGCAGTTCATCCTGAGTGCCATTATGTCGCAGATTATGTGCAAGAAAACCAGAGGATCAGACCCAGCCAGTGTGGGTTTGTGAAAGGCAGGTCCTGCTTGACCAGCCTGATCACCTTCTGTGACTAGGTGGCCAACTTAATGAAAGAGGGAAAGGCTTGGATGTTGTCTACATGGACTTTAATAAAGCCTTTGACGCCATTTCCTACAGCGTTCTCCTGGAACGGCTGGTTACCCATGGCCCGAATGAGTGCATCCTTTGTGGGATTAAGAACTGGCCGGATGGCTGGGCCCAAATATTTGTGATTAACAGAATTACATCCAGCTGACATCCAGTTGCTAGTGGGGCTCCCCAGGGCTCAGTGTTGGGTCCAAGTCCTATTTACATCTTTATCAAGTATTTGGATGAGGAGATCAAGTGCCCCCTCAGTCAGTTCCCAGAGGACACCAAGTTGGGTGGGAGTGTTGATCTGCAAGAGGGTAGGAAGGCTCTGCAGAAGGATCTGGACAGGCTGGATCGATGGGCCAAGGCCAATGGTATGTGATTCATGGAGAAGTCCTGGGTCCTGCCCTTGGGTCACAACAACCCCATGCAGGACTACAGGCTGGGGTAAGAGTGGCTGGAAAGCTGCCCAGTGGAAAAGGACCTGGGGGTGCTTAGCATGATCCAGCAGTGTGCCCAGGTGGCCAAGAAGGCCAGTGGCATCCTGGCCTGTATCAGAACAGTGTGGCCAGCAGGACCAGGGTAGTGATTGTCCCCCTGTACTCAGCACTGGTGAGGCCACACCTCGAATGCTGTGCTCAGTTTTGGGTCCCTCACTGCAGCAAAGACATTGAGGGATTGAGGTGTGTCCAGAGAAGGGCAACGGAACTGGTGAAGGGTCTGGAGCACAGGTCCTATGAGTCGCAGCTGAGGGAGCTGGGGGTGTTTAGCCTGGAGAAAAGGAAAGCAAGGGGAGACCTTATCCCTCTCTTACAACTACCTGAAAGATTGCAGCAAAGTAGGGGGAGGTCTGTTCTCCCAGGCAACAGAAGACAGGACAAGAGAAAATGGCCTCAAATTGCGCCAGGGGAGGTTTAGATTGGATATTAGGAAAAATTTCTTCATTGACCGGGTAGTCAGGCATTGGAATAGGCTGCCCTATTGGTGGTGGCATCACCACTCCTGGAAGCGTTCAAAAGGTGTGTGGATGTGGCACTTGGGGACATGATGGTGAACATGGTAATGCTGGGTTACTGGTTGGACTTGATTATCTTAGAGGACTTTTCCAACCTTAACGATTCCATAAATCTATGACCAGAGTTCAGGGATTGAAAAACACCCACCAAGATGCACATATCATGAATTCCCACAGAAAAGCAAAAAAAAAAAAAAAACCAGGAAAAGCCAGCACAACAGCCAGACTCCCAGCTGACCCATAAGCGATGGCTCCCTAAGCAGTCCCACTGCAGTGCTTCTTCATGAGGGCTTCCAGAGCCTTTGCTTTTTCACATACTTAGTCTGTCAGATGGCATGTGAGAAATAATATGGTGCTTATTAAGGGGATATGTGTTCTCTGCAACTGGAAAAAAGCGTCAGCTGGGTCACAGCCCACTTCTGGGTCTGACACACAACTTAAATGGGAAAAAATTAAGTGTTGTTCCAAGTATCCATGCAAAGAAGACCTTAAAGGGAAAGGTACTCTGAGGCCAGAGAAAATAATTTTAAATGACACAGTGGAGTGTCTTCAATTCAAAGCCTGTTTCTTCTATTACATGTACTTAGGGAAGCTAACAAGACCACTTCCAGTAAGGCAGTACCCTTCCATTCTGCTTAATCCTATTTGTACCCCAAAGAAATGAATCAAAACAACAGGAGTGTGGAAAGGAGGTCTAGAGACTACCACAGTGTGTAGAACAGTGCAGTAGAGAATTCTTTAGGAAAAGTCAAGGAAGCCAGCCCCCAGACCAAGGAAAAACACTTGTCTGGAGCTTCTTCTTCTAAGGTTCCCTTTTGCTAAACAACAAAAATTAAAGCAGAATCAGAAAATGAAGCAATGTGCACTGGGAATGTCAGCCCCAAGGAAATTGTGAAATCCAAGGTGCAACTTCCTGCATTTTGGAGGACTTTTAATACATTTCAGGACAAAAAAGCACATGCAAAAACATAAGTCTACCTGGTATTTATCTTGGACTTAATGCTAAAATAACTTGCCAGTAGCAAATTCCATACACTGAAACCACAGTTCTTACTACACACTCGTGTGTTTCCCATCATACACACTCACACACATAGACACACACACATTGCATAGAAAAACACTCAAAAAGCCAGCATCAACATTATAAAAAAATATCCCCCAAAGCAAGTTATCACCTCACCTCTGTGTAGGAACACTGGGCTCTTATGCTCAGCATGCAGGCACAGCCAAACCTCCCTTGTCCGTCAGAATGACACCCCTGGTCATTTTACACAAACTTCAAATGCACCTTTTAAAGAAATTTTTGTGAGTCCTCCCACATGGGCTCAGGTGTAGTTCTCTCTGTTTCTCTTTCTGCTGTTTCCTTTACTTTCTACCATACGGCTCACAAGCTCATTTGCTTCTCTGTGTTTCAGCATCCCTTCACCCTGCATCCACCAAGGCAAACAAACCAGCCCCGCTGTGTCGGTGTGTGCTCTACTTCACGCAGAATATCCAAGTCCCGTGTTGCCAAGCTGAAACAAGTCTCATCAGTAGTAAAACTCAAACTTTCTTATATGTGTTTTTTTTTTTCATTTGCACCACTCACATCTGATTTCTACCCTACTTTAGTACTTATTTAATTTTTCCAGTCTGAATAGCCCTAGTTACTTGCTGCGATTGTGTAACAAAGGATTTAACCATTCAAAGGATCAGAGCCCATGTCACTTTTTGTTAGGAGGATCTCGGGCTTTCTCTGTTAGTATTTTTTCTGCTAAGTATGTCTGATAAAAATGGCTTTCAAAAATGTAAACTCTCCATTAGACTAATGCAAAGTCTGAATCATAGAACAGTTTGTGAAACATACACAAAACAGAAAGTAAACAAAACAGAAGAAATGCAGGTAATAATTTCCCAGGGAATATGCTCTGAAGGCTTCTCACAGAAATTTATTTTTTGGGATTCCTCAAGCCTGCCCAGCCCCAAATCAAAATTGTAATATCTTACTGGTGCACAAAAGATCTTGTATTTCTGCACTAGCTCTTTTCATTGGCCTTTTGAAACAATTCAAACTGCATCTCACAGGTATCTGTGGGCATAGCTCCACTCACTAGCTAACCACGAGCCACGCTGACATCCCTGTGAGCATGTGCAAGGGGGAAAGCAAGGAAGAGGAAGGGCAAAGAGAGAAAGAGGTGTTGTGATTAAAATAATATTTAAATTAAAAGGTCACACCCCCTCCCCCCTCAACTATTGCCCTACATAGATCCGGTTCCACAGAGGTAATGGTGCAGTAATTTCCTTGACCTAAAAGGTTTTCTAAGATTTAAACAGAAGGAAAATTAAAAGGTGATAAATTAATACAGAACGGCAAAACCAGAATACAATTATAAAATGCCACAATAATATGAGAAAGACTGGTCATAATGGCAGTGACTTGCAGGCCTAGGTTTATGGTTCACAAGGCTATCCCACCAAAGCTCTTCTGCACATCTCAGATGGGTGTGAGACAGGTCCCTTCCACAAACAAAATCTGCTGCTTGTTGTTTCTCCTTGTGCAACTTTCTGCTTCAGATGCAGCTCAAAAAGGCTCCTGAAGTATGTGAATCCCTTCATGAAGTCCCAGAGTACCACTGACTAAATTACAATTACAGTCTGAAGGCAAAAAAAAAAAAATCTGCATTTTTTTGCTTGATTCTCAACCTCAGCATGCAGCTAGGTCAAGAATGAGATGAAGCCTTGGCAGTCAGAAATCTATGTACCTTTTGTAGTCAACAACAGCAGAGGACACCTCCATGGGGATGACCCATTGTGTCCAAGTTACATACTGTGGATTAAAGGAAGTGTGTGAATAGCGTAACCAGGACCACACTTTTCACTGGACCAAACCATTAAGGATTAATACAAATTTAGATTTGCAGATTCACCTATGAATAATTCCACTGATGACAATTTAAAAGCAGTATTTTCTTAAAGCTCTTAAAAGCCTTTGCTGACTCATGCCTTATTCCCATCAGATTTTTCAGGAATTTCCATGCTCCATGTATACTTATTTAAATAATGGAATGTTCAAATGTTCAGAATAGTGTAGCACGGCACAGCATAGAACAGAATAGAATAGACTGGTTCAGTTGGCAGGGACCTACAGTGATCATCCAGTCCTACTACCTGACCAGGGCTGACCAGAAAAGTTAAATCCTATTATTAAGGGCATTGTTCAAATGCCTCTTTTTAATTCACCAAGAGGCACCAGGCATTGACAACCTCTCTAGGAATCCTGTGCCATTGTTTGACTACCCTCTCAAGGAAAGAAATTCTTCTGAATCTCAGCTCTGAACTTTCTATATTGTGAGGCCTCCAGAAATATCCCATGCCTTGCAGCCAAGC
>VZTA01020256.1:0-73323 GCA_013398855.1 Mohoua ochrocephala
GAGGGGCAGGATCACCTCCTTCTACTTTCTGGCAATGCTCTTCCTAATAGAGCCCTGGAGAAAGAAAGAACTCAGCTACAGGAGCACGTGTGCCGTGCTCTGGGAGCACACGGCTGTTGGTACTGAGCGTGGGCTGGTGCATCAAGTTACCAGTTTATCCTAAAAATGCAGACCAAGTAGAAGAAGACATGTAGCTGTATAGATTATGTGCACCCAAAGATAAACTAGTGGAAGATTACATTTAAAACAACTTCCAGTTGGGAAATGAGGTAATCGGAAGTGTGAATGCATTAGTACTGTGAGAGTCACAGGCCTTGATCTGATGCCTGCAGACATATCCATTGGCATGTGCTATGAAAACTATTACTTGATCACATAGAACGGTTTTCAGAGGGTGTCTACATTGGTTATCGAATATCATGCACAGAGACTGCTGGATGAGACAGGTGATCAATAATTAGTTTTAACCTTTTTTTCTTAAGAAATGAGTATTTTGTTATTTTCTGCTGGCCAGTCCTCTCTCTAATGACTTTAAATCTATTAGACCATCTAATCTAAACTTGACGTGAGGAAGGGGGAAAGAGTGTGGGTCCTCAGAACCTTGCTAGGTTGGCTCAACCAGCATATTAGGCATCAGAGAATTGCTCACTCAAAATGAAGCAGGTTCACTTAACACTGCATTTCACAGTCTATTTGTCACTCTTAGTGCTCCTCATATGCAGTCCCAGCAGCAGGCATGCACCAGATAAGGAATTTTCACAGTGCCATGAATTTTCGTTTGGCAACTTCTGGTCTTATCAACCAAGTACCTTGCAAATACAAAGTAAGCTTTACAATGATAAAGGAAAAGATAAGTGTTATTATCTATATGCTATGGAAAAGGATCTAAATGTACAGTACCACCAATTTTGTGTGCTTCTATATTCCTTTGTGTAAAATGGGACACAACTAGATTTTTCTGATGTTCCAAGCACTGAACATTTTCAGAGAGAGCTGAAACAGGTCAGAACCACTGACAGGGCCACCCATCCTGTGACCTTGGGGAGGCAGATCTCTCAGCGCTGCTCTTTTGCACCGTTGTGTTGTGTGAGTGCCTCTCTGCTAGAATATGTACTGTGTTGTGTGACCTGTCCTATTTGTCTCTACGTAATGCAGTGGACTCAGGTGAGGCTGGAAACGGAAGAAATTTGGAATAAATTACTGCTTTTGCAAGACAGAGTGTAAGTTGTGGAAAGGTGAGAATCTTGGCATTGAGAGTGTGAAGAATACCTTGCTCCACTTAAGCTACAATGAGAAGCAGTTTGTCCACTGTCAGTATCTGACAGTGTCTCTTGTTCTCTCTTGCATCCACCTTTCTCTAACTCACATTTCTGAAGTCTGGCAAACTCTTCAGTCTTCCAAGATCCATCTCACAATGCCAAGGCAGGCCGATGGAGTAAAGCAAAACTTTTTCCTTTAGCACCTATATTTCTCTTACTGTCTTCTTTTTCTCCCTTTTCCCCATGGGAAAGAATCTATGTGATGAATCTTTCTCAGACATCTCTCATGGTCCTCTCTAAGGGAGAAAAGACCAAGGAATAAACCAGACAAAACACGAAAACTTTTGCAAAGATGAAACCAAGAGGGTATTTGTTACAGTAAAAATGCAGCAGGATGAACAGAAGGATCACTCTGGAACAACTTGCTGGTATGGCCATCTCCTTGATGTTGGAGGTTATTAATTTATGGAAGTTTTTATGGGATCAGAATACAAAATATTTCTCATTTTTTGGCTACTTCTATTAAGCTGTCAGCTCAAAATTGTCAGGGTTTATGAATTAAATTCTAATTTGTCTAATTTCTTTATATATACCATAGTGTCATCTATAAAATCTACTGAAATATATAAAATATATAAAGTCTTGGTCTGAATAGGCAGTTGGAAGCTGCATTTTAAAGCTTATCTGTCCTGTTCCTCATACAAGAAACCTTCTGGTATATCGTTCTTTTCATTACTTACATAGCATTCCGTCACATACAGACTCAAATCAGCAAATTCATGTAAAGTGTAACTCTATATAAAGTGGGAGAAAATGAGACAGAAGACTGCAAAGGTTTTGTTAATGTGGGGATGAAACCAAAAGTCTTCTTATAAAGCTGATACTAAACTATTTTGGGTTTTAGATGTACATAATATTATGCAAAATGAAGGTGCCTTACCCCATATCGTGCTGTTATTGGCATAAATAAAATTTATGTGCAATATTTTATTTAGTTTCGTAAAATTAATCCAAGAGCGCAACTGCATAATCTTGTGTGGCAACATAACTTTGTATTCATGGCTGATTTTTTCCCCTTAACACAGAAAAATAATGTGGGTTGATGCAGTGTCCTAACACAATAGGGGCTAATGAATAGAGCTTGCTGTGCTCAAGAGACTGCAGTTCAATTACTAGTGGTGCCAATCAAGTCAGAAATATTAACCATGGTAACAGCAGTTTTGAGTTACATGGAATGAGGCCGTGGCTTCTTGGGGAAGATCGCCTCTTGGGAGGGAAGGGGATGTTCACAGCAAGAGTTGCAGAAGGTCAGAGGCTGCTTCTTTGTGGCAAAGGAGAGCAAGACAGCTCACGCCACAGGAAGGTTTCTGCTGTTTTTGCACCTTTTCATTGCAAGCGCACCTGAGAGTTCGTAATACATAAGTGTGACTAACGCATACATAAGTGATCCACGCATGACCTACAGAATTGGATTTCTTATGTATAAGTGTACAATAATTAGTTAATCATGTGAAAGATAAATTACAAATCAGATTAGGTCCTAAGCAGGAGTGAAATGTTGCTGAAGTCAGTGTGACTAGGCTGAATTATACCAATCGATTCTGTAGCCTTTTATGAGGATTTACTTAGTATAGTGCATTTGTTCTGCTGGCTGGTGATCAGTGAGGATTCCTTGATGTGATACAATGGCAGTGTTATGTATTAGTAGCATGAACAGGAAGCAGCTGGCATCCTGTCCAGAAAACAATCTCAGTTTTTATTGCAGAGAACAATATTGAAAAACTGTGTGTGTGTGATGGGCTTCATCCTTAAAAATGTGTGAGTTTGGATACTGTCCCTTTTAATTGACTAGTCACTTCTGGACTAAATCTAGATTTGTCTCTTTTCACAGAAAGCTCTTCTGCTGTTTGTCCTTTAGAATACAGAGAAAACCAGCTAGAGCCCCAAAATGGCTTTTTTGCACCTGCCTGCTGCCTCTCCCTCTCTTCCAGCTGGTGAGTATGCTCAGTTGTAGAGTGCTTTTCCCCTTCTCTTATTCATGAAGAGATGGCACATCTTTTTGGTCAGCATCACTGAAACATTTTCTATTCTTTGCCTTGAATGCCATTTAAAAAGCCAGCTGTTAAGGATGGTTACTGTGTTGTTGGAACTTAGCTTCATTGTTAACTGAAACTTCTGTAAAAATTTAGGATGGGTTTCTTACAAACCGAAGAGTAATAGCAGCCTATCAATGAATTTGAATTTGACTACAAAGTGGTGAGAATAGTGCGTATTTGATGCCTTTTCTGAAGATTTTAGAACCTGCAGTAACTATCATGATATCTCTGTAGGGCAAACAGGTGTTGTACGTGGACAGGGCAGCCGGATCATAGAGGTTTCTCGTTTCTCTTGTGTAGTTCAGGCATCTGAAATGAAGTCATGCCAGCTCAGTCTCACCACGATAGGCCTCTCTTTTAGTCAAACACTGCAATCTGGAGGGATGTTTCACCTCAACCATCTTAAAACCTATCCCAGGTTAAGAGGAGGAAATGTCTCCAGAAATGGAGCTTAGGGACAATTTGTCAATGCACGTTTGGGCTCTAAAGCCAGGTGACCTGAAGTGGCTTGATGAATGTGTCTGATAAGGTAGGAAAACTAGCAGCAAAAGCAGTGAGGGCAGGCAAGGCTTTGTAGTAACCGAGTCTGTGTTCCAGCGGACAGGAGTTGAATTTTAATTCCACTTTTAACCTACTGTCTATTTGACCTGAGACGGGGTCATTTCCATCATTATCTCCTTTTTACTCCTCTTCTTCCTCCATGCTTAGTCTGTCTTGAGTATTGTTCCTTTATTTATTCAGTGTGGGAGACATTCCCTCTTTTCTCCTAGTAAAGACTGAATCCTGGTGTCTTACTCATAGTAGAAAATGTGAGCCATCTGGTAAAAATGCTCTTAAGTCATTACTGTTTCGATTGCATTATGACTTTATCAGTGGAAGAGGATGAGAAGCCGCTCTCATATTTCTTAGAGCAATGCCCTAAGCACTGGGCTAAACTGTGATTTACTCACTGAGTTGATAAATAACGAATTAATGTGAGACATCACCAGAAACAGATTGAGGAGGTTAGTGTTTAGGTTGATTGGCAGTCTCTTTTTTAGATATTTGCTTGAAAAAATGAAAGATTTTAACATAATATGCAGGTCATGTTATGACTGGTTCAGAACAGTCCCTGAGGCTAAGGTAGTCTACAGGCTCAGTAGCCATTAGGCTACTGGGCTATTTTCTTGTCAACTCAAGGAATATTTAAATAACACTAGAGAGTGGCTGAATAGTCTAAATGCCTAGTTCAATGACTAGGACATTCTCTTTGGAGAAAAGTGGTTTGGGTTAAAATTGTGTTTAGTGAAGGACAGAATGGAACCAGTCTCTTGTGGCTGGGTAGAGGTGTAATAACTGGAAGAGAGTAAGTGACCAGAGCCATAGATAGCAATATTGTCAGCATCTAGCTCTCAAATCCTTATTGCACTTGTTCACTGCAAATCCAGAAATAATTTCAAGATTCCTGAAATTATACTTTTTGGCAAATGCTGTGTGTTATTTCACCTGATCTTGATTTGTCATATAATCAGCCCACAGCACCTATTGAATTTCTAGCAATGACTGCTTTAGTAGGCAATATGTGAAAATACAGGAAACAAAAATTTGGAAACTATGCACCCTAAATTGCATCCTTGGCTCTGCTGGCTTCAGTGGAACATTCTGAATTATCTGAGATCTTCATTCCTTTAATTTCTATTTTTCTTCTTCTCTAATGAATCTTTATCAAATAATCTCAGCCATTTTGGCAGTATTCTCCATGGTAAAAGTTGTTAATTAGCAAATTAAAAGGAACCATCTTAATTTTTAAATTTTTCCTCAAAAAAATGCAGTTAAAATAGCTGGTTTTTTGGAGCCCTTCCCACTCACCTGAGTGGAAGTGCAGGAAAGAAAATCTGTTTAATCTTCACTGTCATCCTCTCCTGATTCACCAGGCTGCTCTTGGGAATTTAAGGGAACACAGTTCAGCATGGCAAATAAAATTACAAACTAAGTTTTATGCAATGTTTTAGGATGAATGAGACTCCATTGTTATTGTCCCTCACTCTTGCCTCTCCTCACCTCCTTCTTTCTCCTAGGAAGAAAAGTGCTAGCAAAGTGTTTGTGCTAGAATATGGATTTAATAACAGGGTAACTTTTATTTCTGACCTTATAGCTAAAGTTAGTTGAATGATCTTCAGGCCAGATCTACTATCAACAGTATATCCTTTGTTATTAACAATATTGCACTCTTTATAAGGAAAGAAAATATCTCCGTGACAAAGAAAAAATCCCGACAGGCCAACCAACCAAATAAGAATTGAGGGCCTTGAGTCTAGTGTAAGCCTCATAAATTGTTTTTCATGTATTTTATTTTTTCTTATTTAGAAAGGTTAGGACAATAGTTTCCCTTCAGAAAATGTTTGCTATCAAATAATATGAGTTATTCAGTTATTTCCTTGTCTGAAACCACAGTTCATGATGTCTAATATGATTTTGCTTGTCCTTTTAAATGATTGCAGGTTACAAGCTATCAATAGTGCACTTCCTGGTAAAAGATAATTTAGCTTCCATATGAGGTTTGTCACTGTCCTGTGTCTGAATAGTCACTGGCAATAGTCAGGCCAGAATGACAGCAATGCTGTTCTTGGTTGAAATATGCAGGATGTTCCCATGTATGGAGCTAAGTTATTCTTTTAACAGGTGAAAGTGAATTCTGTGGTATAAACAAAAAACCCCATGAGCTTCACAGAGGTGACACGCCATAAGCTTAGAGGCTGGTGAGCCTGGCCCTCAGCTGGCATAAAAATGAAAGAATTACTGTCTCAAATCAGCATAAAGAGCTGAAGGGAGGCAGAGGCAGATTAGAAGTGTGTAGAAATGGGAATTACCTTACTGCTGTGTCAGTAATTTACCTGCACTGCGGCTCTCTTACGAAAATAGGATGTCAGCACCCCATGTGAATGAAGATGCACATCTCTACGAGGGCAAAGCACAGTGTCTACTTGAGGCAGGAGTGGGAAGAACTATCAGCTGCCTATATCTTACCACATGACTTTCAGCTGAAATGCTTTCTGCTCCAGAAGAAGCTCCTTGTTTTAGAAGACTTATTATTTTCTTGTGTCTCTATCTGAGTGCTCGTGGAGGTGACACAGACTTTATGTCCAGTCTACTGCAGAGGAACTGGGAACACGAGAGTTGACGCTGTAGCCCAGAGGAGGAAAACTCTCTAGCGGACAAAGAACAGCCAATACGTATCAGCAATTTGAAGAAGAAGATACTAAATAATTCCATTGCCAAGGTAATCATACACATTAACACAAGTTTCAACACCATAGTCTTTCCTATGTAATAGCTAAGAATAGAATAGAAGACATAAAAGGCAGTGAATTAGATAATGGAGAATAGATCTCAGCGCAAAGAGTAAGTGCAGTCAGACATCCGTGTGCATGTAAATCTTTCTGAAACAGAACGTAGCCTTGCTAGCAAAGAGAAGATTCCTCAGTGCTATTATCCTATTGAATACAAAGAGTTAGCCAGGATGTTATTTTGTTATGTGCTTGTCTAGTTGTTGATCTTTCCGAAGAGACAGAACCACAATCTAGGCCTTGGAACAACTCAAGAAGAGTGGTCTGAAGAATTGTGGAGGTGCATAAATACTAAACTGTTGTAAATGGCAGGGGAATGATTCCATTTTTAGAAAAGAAATGTGACTGCCATTATTATTGTTTGTTTAACAGTCCTGCAGTTTCTTCACAATTTGTACAGATGTGTTCAATTTCAGTCGTTTGCCCTGTCAGTTTTTCTTATACGTGGTACATCATTTTCTTTAAGATGTCTAAGTGGTGGTGATTAGTGGTGTGTGATGAATGGACAAGGAAACTTTACTTTAAAAGGAAGAATTCTCTATGTGTTCTATATGTGAAAGTAAAATGCAGACTCTCCATTGTAAATTATATGTTGCTGTAGTTCCTGCTTCATGTTATGTTGAAACACCACAGCCCAAACAACATTCAACATGTGCGATGGCTGTAAGATGTTAAAGTAGAAGTGGAGAGCCATATATCACAGTGTCAACATCCTTAACATCCAGTCATCTAATCCCTAGCAGCCTCTGGTACAAGTTAGATTACCCTGGAAATATGTGCGCAGTCTCTTTTTTTAGCAGGATGTCCATGTAAGTATGAGCTTTCTGATGTAAAAACAGAAAACAAACTGTATTTTAAAAGCATTAGCACTGGCGTTGGAATGCTTTGGCTCATTTGGTTTACTGAGTTTAAAATGACGGCTGTTGAAATGTTTAACTCTGCCATCTCTTAGTGACTCTGCAAAGGAAGAGCAAACGATGATGTGGTTTTCGTGTCCTTCAAGGTACAAGGACCTGGCTGTGAAGAGCAGCTAATCACTGACCTGTTCAGACTGGAATATCAAGTCAGAGGGACTTTGGAATTAGCTTCTCGGTCAACTCAACAGAGCCGATCTAGGGAAGCAAATGGCCGCTAGATGCATGTG
This sequence comes from Mohoua ochrocephala, assembly GCA_013398855.1. NCBI lineage: Eukaryota > Metazoa > Chordata > Aves > Passeriformes > Acanthizidae > Mohoua > Mohoua ochrocephala. The sequence goes on from VZTA01020256.1 coordinate 7,826, forward strand.
CTTAGCGATGCCTCATTTCCATTCTGAAAGGTCTCCTATACCAACAAGTACTATGAGAACAGCTATAGCTTGTAGATGATTTTGGTGGTGATTTTTTGTAAGTTAGCATTGAAATATTTCTACATTATGTCTATGGAACTGCAAGAGTGACCCGTAGTATGGATAAATGAAGAGAGAAACCAGGTTTTGACAGACTATATCCACTGATGAAAGGTGGATAAATTCCATCAAAAATTCTGGAGATTCATACAGCGTTTTATCCCTTTCCTTGACTTACTTCACCTTGCTTTTATTTCCTTTCTATCCAGAAGTCAAGCAATTTAACAGAGGATGGAATCGCAAGATCTAAGCTGGAGTAACGAAATGAGAGCAAAAGATATAGCCGTATGTATATTGCCGGACTAAGATTTATTCAATGAAACAAGGCAGGCCCAAAATTTGAGAGGAGGTGACAAGAGGCAAACCTCCATCTCTTGCCTTTACCAGGATATTGAAATAAATATAGAAGCATTCCAGGACATATAAACATCCTTGGCTCTCCCTAAGCACAGAAAATCTAACATTGTTGAAGTGAGAAATTAAGCAACATGACCTACTATAATCCACGTGGCTACTTTCTCTGACTCAGGTGCTTCCAGGATGCAGATGATGATGAACGAATGTCACCAGTTCTGCATGCAGTAGATCAGGAGATTTGTATTCATCAACGGCTCATGGTCAGTCAGTGGAGTCATGGGACATAGTCTGTAGATAAAATCTGGAACTGTATTAAGAATTTTTCCATTACCTTCAAGTAGATTATAAGAGTGCAGGGTAATTTTGATTAATTTGAAGGACAGCAATGATCCACTGGCCCTAAATGTTTGGGAACCATCTGCTGAAAGGCAGTTTGTCCCAAAGAAATACTGCTGACTGCATCTAGAAAATGACAGATAGTGAAAGAATTTGTGTTTGTTAGGGTTAAAAAGCTCATGAACGACCATGAAATTGAAAGAAGGGAGGACTCTGTATCAGGATTTTTGTCTGTGGAAGTAAAGAGAAAGAGAGTTAGAAATATGGTCAATGAGGACAAAACTCACTGTTTGAGGGACTGGATACTGCTAATAATACTACGTCATCTTGGAAAAATTATTTAAGTTTTGGAATCCAGACAATTAGTCAGCTTTTCTGGCATTGTGATATTATTTCAGTCACATTACTTTTTGGGAAGGAGCTAGATTTATGGCGTCAGCATCCATTTTCTTGGACAACTAGAAGAATACCCATATGTCACTTTATTTTCTCCTTTTCTCTCTCTGAAATGTCAACATGTCCCTAGATGAAGTGCTTTAGAGAAAGGCCTCTGTGAGGCTGCACTGTGATAGTAGACACATGTGTGGAGTTAGTACCAGAACACCCATAACTACAGCTACTTGGGCTTCTCTTTTGAGAACAAAAACGTCCACTTGGAAAGAAGAGATGACTTTGGAACATGCCCCCAGCTTTCTTCTTCTCTTTTTTAAAAGGGTAGATAATAGAAATAATGTTGGTGAGCAGTTTGTCCAACAACATTATTAATATGGGGTTTTTTTTTGTTCTTGTAACCATGAAGAAAGGAATTGTGTGCCCCTTTCTTTTAGCCTTGTAAAACTACTAGCTTTTCTAACAGTAAGAAAAAAATACATTCACCGTTTGTGATAAGCCAAATTTAGGTTTAATATGAGTTACTCCTTGCAATTAGAGACAATATAAAGGTATGTAGAATAATAAAACTGCCATGCACAGCATTGTAGTCTGGCTTCATGAAAAACATGTTTTCCTTGCTAAACACTGAATTATATTGACAGTGGAGCTGAGATGCCTTGCAATCAGGCATTATTTGATCAGGCAGTTCTTGTTGTACTGTACATAGATAGAGAGTTTCTTTAAATACAATAAATAAAAGTAAAATCTTACACAAGGCAGCACAGCTCAGTAATTGCTGTTTTGGAGCTCACGTCGCTGCAGTTATTTAGCTCAGCATTTCATCTCCAGCTGCAGCACAATTTTTGCCAAATATAGATAAATGAAGTTAAAGTTATTGGCAACGACTAGTTCTGTATCCCTGTTTTGAGTTCATAGATTTCATAGGAGAGGCCTTCCTTTATTTTTGTAGCAAGCAATTGTTTTGAACTCTGAACTTCTTCACGTTCCAGTACAACACAGTGTTTTCAGTTCTACTTTATCTCCTGGTAAACAGAGAGAATGAGCAGGTTCCCTGTTTGAGAAATATACCACATGAAATGTGAGGGAGGAACAAACTCAGAAACCGAACCTTACTCAGCATATTTTAGGCATTTAATGTAATCTTGATGCTGAATTTGCAGTCGGGGCCTTTCAGTATGGGATGTCTAACTCTACAGCGTGCAAATGTCATTACGCTCTATGTTGCATGAGATGATCTGGTAGCATGGTCTGCTGCAGACCCGCACTGCAAAATCACTACAAACTACATAGAGATGGCTTTCTGGTTTCTTTAGACCTTCTGTAGAGAAAAATCCCTTTCATTTGAATTTAATAAATGAGACAATACAAATAAATGATAGAGACATGATATTGAAAATATTCTAAATTTCTACAGAAGCATTTATTATTAAACAAACTCAAGACTTTCAAATTTGGATATGTAATTCTGTTTCTTTAGATTTGTTCAATTCTATTTCCTTCTTGCTCTTGTGAAAACATGCTGTCACTTTTACAGCTGTCTGGTGTTTATCTGTAAACAAGCAATGGGGTCAGGAAATGCTGGTGTTTCCTCTGACCCACCTGGCTGCTTTCCTTTGATCTATGATCCCTTCTGTTAAAAGGGAAATGAAATGTCCTACTATCCAGAAAGCAAACTCATGGAGCTTTTATTTTGAATGGATATGCATGGCAAAACACATCTCAACTACTGCTGTGAAAAAGCACTTCCTTCTTTATGTCCAAACACTGGCCTGGAGTTTCTTTCCATAGAGTTTCTGTACTAAAAGCATGTGCAATTTTTTTGTCGTACGCTACTTTTGTCGTGATAAACTCACTTGGGACCATAGCTTCAGAAGTAGTAAACTCTAAATTTACATTGGGAAGATGCCTGAAGTTTGCCAGTGAGATTTCAAAGGAAAAACATATTTTCAAAATTAGGAGAGCAAGCACTTATTAATTTTTTTTTTGTCTGTGAAATTTGCCTGATTCATTCAGAGCGACTGGTTTCAGTTAAAGAATAGGCTTCTGCTTTTTTCTGATTTCTCACCAGCTTTACTTTATATTGTGAGTTTCACTTCACAGATCCTATGTTACCCCATTTTCCAAATGAAGTGAAGTTATAGGTTTTTAAATGGTAAAAAAAATCCCCCAAATACAAAAATCTCTAAGCTGTCTCACAAAATAATTGCTGCTGATAACACAGCAGCAAATGAAAATCAGATTTTCTGATTTTCTTCCATTTTATGGAGGAGAGCATATATGCTTCATTAGCTAATACAGAAAGATTTTCAATAGATATAATGGAATGATCCACTTTTCAGATTGCACTGATTTAGACATTACTTTAGAGAAGTTCAGCTAAGAACATCTCCTACCTCTTTTGAAATTCATGGGGCCTCACAATGTAGAACTTCTTACAATGCTATAAATATAATATTTTGTACTGCACTTCTTAATTGAAAAGTGAAGCGTATTACAAGTAAAGTGAATTAGAAATGATGGTTTTTTTCATATAAGAAATGTTGATGAAAAAAATATTTTTCACGTAAAAAATATTTTATTACAAAAATAAAACTTCTTTTAAAGAAAACATCTTTTTCCTTGAAGGCTATTTTATGGAAAAAAGGGTACTGTTTCCCATGGAGGAAAAGAAAAATATTTCTGTTTCAATAAATGCCTATAACACAGCAATAAATTTCCAACACAAAATTCAGGATTATTTTAATTAGGACCACTGTTTGAGCCTCATATTCTCCCTGTAATATGTGAATAATACGTATTTTACAAAGGACCGGAGAGAGATTTTACTAGTTATTTAGGCTTATAAGGTGAATTGTGCAGTCAAAACAGAACTACCTGTTTTACATCCCTATCTCCTGTTTACAGTACTAAAACAGGTGAAAATTGGAATTTTTCAATATGGGGAGAAACTGAAGCTTTTCCCAGTACAATTATCCTTTCTAATGAGAGCAACAAGTAATAGCAAATAATAGTTTTGATGTTCCAGCCAATTTCTCTAGGATTGTGATTCCTGTTACTAGTATTGGTGAAACTTCTCACCTGTGGACTCAAGAAGCTTTTTTTTCTGAACATTTTACATGGCGTATAACTCCAACTAATGCAGCTGTCTCTAATTTATACCAATAAATGAGGTAGATAGGGATCAGGCTCTGTACTAAAGAGGAGATATTTCTTATGGCTGGATGAGTATCTCTGGTTCCTACTGTCTCTCATGAACTTGACTGCCTCAGATAACTGTACTTTCTCATGGCTACTCATACATATTATTGCCCATGTGATCCAGAATGTATTTTGTAATATTTGAGTCTTTCTGGTTTTACTGAGGAGGGCATCGGTCCATGCTCTCCATGTCTCTGTCAAAACCCATGTATGGCCAGGCACAGTTTGGTGTCTTACGGTCAGAAGGCAAAGTTTCACAGTCAAATGTAACCATTCCTCACCCTGGTTATTTCCCTCAAAATTAATCGACCTGACTAGAAGGCTGATCTGGTCTCCTCTGCTACATAGCTGGGAAGCAGAGAGCAAAACCAGAGCCTTTCTTATATGGAGGCTGCATTCCTTCAGCATGTCCCTCCTGAAGAGCAGTTTACCACAGGGTCTCTTGTTTGTACACACAGGACCCACCTCTCCCTGTGAGTGACATAACAACAACATGATGTGAAAAGTAAAGTGAAAAACTCCTAGGAACATTCCTCTGCAAAGCACATGTGCTCATACAAATGCACACAAACGAGCTTGTTTGCACACTGAGGCAAATGCAGGCATCTGCACACGCACAGACTCACGCCCTGTCACATTTGGCTCAATAGCCAGCGTGGTTAAATAATGTCAATAGCAGAAACTCTTACAGTGCTGACACTTCCTCTGGCTGTAAAATATTTACTGTTCCTTTAAAACTGTGAATAAAAAAAGGTCAGTCTGTATACTGAACAAGAAGTAAAAAAGAAAAAAAATCCTTTTTTTTATTAGAAAACACTTGAAACTTATCATGTGCAGCAGATGGGAGTAGAAAATGCAGCTTGAAGACAGTTATATAAATATATCCTTGATGTCTGTTTTGCTTTTCAATTTGCAGTGAAAAGTACAAAGGTAGAGTAGAGCGCCAGTCAGGGCTGCACTGTGTCTCTTGATATCCATTCCAGATGTTGGCTAGACTTTGTGGAGCCAGGCTTATGGCACTGAGGCTGGAGCTAGTTGTCTTTTCCTCCAGGTGTGATGCTTCATGCTGATCCCCCCACATGCTAGCCTGTCTTATCCAAACAGTCTAAGCTCTGTGACAGGCATCTACCACCTTTTTGACCAAAATTCACCTCCCTTCCCCCCCACCTCAACGCTTTCCACCCACCCCAAGTTCTTTCAGCTTGATGGGCTCTGCAGACAAGCCCACTTGTCCCTGCCTATCATTCTGTCACTTCAAAAGCAAGCCCCCCTAAAAAAATGAGCTCTGACGTGGTTCTCAAATAATGCTAGTCAGTTAGTAGCTGCTTTGAATATTCCTCTTTGTGTTTTGAGAGTGTCTGGAGGTACTATTTGACACCGAGTATGTCTGCCAAGCCTCTAATGGTAGTTCTCTGTTTGTGCATGCTTGTAAAGGATTTTACACTGTAATATTTTAACTCCCTGATTAAACATTGCTAAGCACAGAAGTATATCATAAATCTCGCAGGCGCCAACTCCATTTATCTGAATGTTAGTTACTGTCTACGGTGGGTAAACAAATTACAGCACAGTTTATTACAATATATGGGGCCATGATGTAGCTCTATTAATATCTTGTACCCCCTGGAAATATATTGTTGGCTCACAGTCTGAATTTTTTCTCCCGAACAATTAAAAACAAATTCTGAATGGAGGGTGGGAGGGTGTGTGTCAGAGGGAGGGGGAAGCATCAGGCACTTCCAAGGGGAAACTTGCTGGGAGTAACAATAATGAGCTGCAATATCAAATTACTACTATCCTGGGTTTGAGGTCAGTACATATTGAGTTAGTTGTAAGATATTGAAGTAGAAACTTTTCTAGTTTGGAATGCATTAATGCTGCTTAAGCTGCCAGAAGAACATCTAGAAAACGTTTGAGTTGGAGAGGGCAGAAACAAAGGAGAATGTTAACGAGCAAGAGCATTGGAGTCCCTTCCTTTCCCAGTTACATGCAGCACATTTGCAGAGACCATTCTCATTAATGCGGGCGCGTTTGAGGTGCATGGAACCTCCACTTGTGGACAGGAGGTGAGCACTGGAGAGGTTGGAATATTTCCAAATCCATTTACAAAAATAGTCACTTCTAATTTTTTATCAATTTTCTTACCCCACACAAATAATCCCAGTTATATGAATGTATAGCAATCGATGGGAGCTCTGTCTTCTCAAAACGCAGAATAAATGACTGAATAAAGTAGGAATTCTATTGGGATGCTTTTGGAGGGATGGTTTTAATGTCTTTTAAAATGGTTTGTAGTATGTTTCAATATAGAAGTAGGAGCAAAGAAAGAAGTGCTATAAGTTTTAAGAAAGTTCATAGCAACTACTAAAAGTAATCTCACTACTAAAAAAACCAGAATCAAGATAAAAATAGTATGTGTAAATCCTTGTTTACTTTTGATGTCATAAAAGCATCACTGCTACTTGTCCTGGAGCATGAAGTTGTGGCTAACAGACTGACTATTAGTGGAGCTATCAAATTGGAGATTACTTGCAGCAGTCACGATGGTAAAATAAAATAAAGGGATGCTCCTCTCCTAATTCTGCACTGATGCCTGCAGGGGGGTTGCAGTCTCTGATACAAGCTGACAACCCTGACATCATGTTCAGTGGGAGCAGGAGCAGCTAGTTGCTATCTCCCTTTCGGGAAACAACGGAACACCAACATTTTACAGACTGGAAAAGAGTTCATTACTTGCAGGGGCAGGGCAGGATAATGTTCTGATGTTCTTAGCTGGGCCCCAGTGGCCAATAACACAAACACCATCCTTCATAAAAGCAAGTGAAGCTTGGTAAAAATAGAAATCCAAATATTTTAAAATTTTTTGCATATTGTCAATACTGTAAATCATCATAGAAAATTGTATAGCAACTGATGAATATATGTCTGTAGCTAATAAAATTACCACCACAGACTTTCACTTAGGGAGTTTGTCTTCACATCAAAAAAGAAGAAAGGCTAAATTAATTGCTAGCCTTTTCCTACTAAAACCAGTGCATTTAGGCCAGGGCTGAACTCAATTATGAGATTCTTAAAGAAATGCAAGTGCTATGTTTGTGTCAGTTTGTAAAGATCTTGTTTATATACATACTCATTTCTTGATTCAACAATGTGTTTGGCATTCTGGCCCGATCCACCAAAGCATTTAATCACATGTGCAGGCATGTAGGAGATTTCTTTCACATCAGTTAAAATATTTACATGCTTAACCTTAAGCACATTGAAGGGCCAAGCCTGCAATGGAATTATTTTTTTTCAAAGAAAGCCATGCGAGGAAAGCAAGGCAGTTTGCAAAGGTAGTGTTGGGGCATGTACCACCTCACCACGGCAAAGGGAGCCTGAAGGAGCTGAGCCCCACTTGCCCAAGCTCTAATTGACTCCACGCAAGTAAGGAGCTCCAAGGATCTCTCACAACCCCTGTAGGACGCAACTCTTGATCACCGAGGTGGAAGGTTCAAATAAAGTATGTCCTGACTTTTAAAAGATTAGGAACATTTTAAGAATAAAATTTGATTCTGCACCCTGAAGTATTTTGGGTAATCAAACCAAGACTTTGGAAAGTGTTCTGATCCTGGAAGGACTCACTCTGTACAATCCTGTGAAGTAGGGGAGTGTTTGTCAGAGGGATGCCAAATAAACCAAAGTGTAATTTCCTGTGGTTGAACATTTGCACCTCAACTGGAACTGATTAAGAAGGTTGAATCTAATAACTGGAAAAAGAGGGGCAGGATGGGTCAAAGGCTTGCAGAAGTTTTTTGGAAAAATCAGTTGCTGGTGAGGGGACCCTATGGGGGCATCAGAAGATGTTTTGGCAAAATCTGAGAGGTGGAAGAGTAGGATAGGAAAGATGGGAGGAGGAATGAACCTCTTAAAGCTGACAAGGGAGAAAAACAGAACAGGACAGTTAAGTGCAGGAAAAGGCTTGAAGCAGGGGAGTAAGAGGACAGTGTTTGTATGGGCTTCTCCCTGGAAGAATGAATGGACAAACCAGAAGGCAGGCTAACTAGTGTGTTGGCCTCCTCAAGAAGCTTCCCTTTGCAGGCTACAAGAGTCATTGAAGGACTTACACCTTCTGGGGTCCTGGAGAGAGGAAGGAAAATGTCATGGTGAAGACTGAGGTGAGCAAGGAAAGATAATCAAGGTCTTCAGACCGTCTTAAAATAAGAGCTTAAAATGAGCTACAGGAACCAAGCAGAAAGAGCTGGTACTCAGGATACTGTGTTGATGTACATGCTGGGGCATATAAGGATGTAGACCAAGAAAATGGCTTCGTGCTGAGACTGCAACAGCTGTCAGGTAAAGAAAATGAAAAGCTCCCAGTAAGGATGGCTTCATCCTAGGACATTTGATTAAGAAATTTTGGAGGGAATAAAGAAAAGGAATGACAAACGGCAGTCCTCCTAGACTGATCAGTTGTGACATGGATAATTTTCACCCCATTTTCAAAGATGTGAAAAGTCTTTTAAGACTCTGATCCATTTGGTGAACATAGAGTTTGGGTGTCATTTATGGTATAGAAAGCTGATCTCTTGATTTCGTATTTACAGACTCAATGGCAAGAGACAAATCTATCAAACACCCAAAGATGTTTGAATGACTTTGTGAACCATCAATGATCACAGTATTGAATGGCATAATCATGGACTGGTGCGATTGATGAAGGTTATCAAGAGGGACTGTAATGTTTATTGGTACTATAATAAACTCTATTCTGGCTATATATTGGATTTTTGAGAATATTCACCAAGCATGTTAAGTGGAAAAAATATTTTGATGCACATTGTGTAAATATAATTCCAAATGTCATTGTCAAATTAACAACTGTTTGTATTTGCAATGAAAGCACTATTGCCTTAATTAAATCAGGGAACAAACCCCAGTAACATAAGATCTCAAGTTCAAATCTAATTTATATCACTTTTGAGTTTTCAGGTGCCATGAGATTTTCTGGCATCTCTCACAACAAAATCACACTGGAGGTAGTGTATATCTGACTCAAATCTATGTTGGTTTTTGCTTAGTCAGCAAAGGGATTTTGGGTCAAGCTTTTAAACACGTGCACAATGTGAAAGTTACATTCATTAATCTTGTCATTGCTACTTTCCCAGAGGTTTTCTGGAGCAATGCTGAGTTTTAAGATGGGAAGAATCAAATGAAGTAATAGGCAAAAGTTACTTCAAGTGTAATGGCCTGCATGGTAGAAAGCATGGAAACGCTCATGAGAGAAGGAAATTAAATGAGCCCGTGGTCGGAACCACAGATGTAGTGACCAGTTAAAATCCTGAGCAGAAAATCAATCAAGCAGTGTTAACCACAAAGTTAGAACATCTGGCTTATGGAGTCACTCATCTACACGACAGTAGAAGCTGGAATGATGTAATAGACAAAATATCATATTGTTTTCCTAGCACTTATACTTTCTTTAACCACCTACTTTTCCTGCTCTTTAAAGAAACTGCTGGATGGACCTTGGGTTTGATTTCTATGCTGTTCTCAAGGTCTGTTCTGGGAGCTACCTGTCACACAGATGTCTTCACAACATTCGGTGACAAACACATTTGTGGGAAATCCCCCACAGCTCATGGAACTCAGCACCAGCTTAAAAAAAAGTTAAAGAATAATTTACAGAGATTAATGAATGGCTAGAAATGCTTCCTTTTTTTGAGAATTCATTCAGTGTCTTTGTGATGAATTTTCTACAGATGAATTTCTTTCATGGCTTTTGTTGTTGAAGCTCCACCTGTATTTTCCGGGGGCTGTGTTTGTATGTTTGTCATCTTAAATCAACATCCTTTTATTTATTTATTTATTTATTTACTTCAGGATTTTAAATTCTATGTCACCTAAGTTCTGCTCATGCTGAATGTTGAAAGATGACATGTTGGCTGCATGATACAGATCTTCCATAGTTTCAGTAGTTTCCAGAGGAGAACCATGTCTTTCTCCATGAAGATACAGGGCACTCCAGGCACATTGAGAAAAACACGCCTCAGCCAGCACTGGTGGAGAAAGGCATAAAATGCTGTTCCAGTGGTACTGTAGCGAGGGGCGTCCCCAGTGCCTGCAGCCAGACCAAGGGAGGGAAGTTGTCTGCACCTGTGATCCATCTGCTCATGTTTCCACATGGCCATGAAATGCAAAAAGTTGCACTAGGTGGTTTTCCTGCTGCACTCAGGAAGTCCACAGACCTCTTGGGTCCCTGATGGATGCTTTAGAGAAGGTCAAAAAGGCCCCTCTCTCCATGTATTGCGCCTTGGCATGATTCACAAGGGCAGTCAAAATTCAGGCCTGTGTGAAGACTGGCTGTTGTGAAAAGGAGAGCCTGTGACAGAAATACTCTTGTGACTTGTAACAAGGGGAGCCAGTGTGCTAAGAAAGGAACACATAGCTGCAGGCTAGATGAATTAATTTTACTAGGACTGTGTGTGTCATAGCCTTGATAAAGCTCAGTTCTCTTTGTACATTCCAAGCTGCTGTGTTTGGGTAATATTACAAGATATCTAAATGTTTTAAGCTTTCTTATGATTTAGCCTCAGTAAGATTTAGCCTCTCTTTCTGGCAGACTTCTTTGATATGTTCTTTATCTACTATTGTTTCAGAAAAGGAAGACTCCTAGGGCCCATTGCCTCCTCCCCTACTTCTCCATGCATATCTTTTCCCAGAACGCCACATTATGGTCAACATAAACCCTCAGTTTCTTCTTTCAAAGATATGGAATAGCTGAGGTGAACAAATGTATGATAAAGATTATGCCATTTTCCTTCAGCTGGCACTAGAAGCGCACATCTGTGGACAAAACATTTCCACATTCAGCCTTCTGCTTCAGTTTCTTTTTTACCTTGGATGGTTCTGTCCTTTGGTCAGCATTTTCTGGGTTGTCCATGACATTCTGCAGTTTCAGGTCTGAGCCACTGAGGTTTTTCTCAGTCCTGTCTTCTCTCTCTTTCTTTCTTCTGAAGTAATCTCAGAGGAAACAACTTCTTTAAATCCCTTGCTATACCTCAGGTATCTTTAGATAAGGTGTATCAGATGATCTGTTTCTTGGTAACTAATCTGTAGTTCAATTACTATCTTTCCTGGGAATCAGACTCAAAATAACCATTTGCTCTGGATAGCTGCCATCTTTTATCCAAGTGTGCTCCATTTAAATGGAGGATCATCAAAGTTTAATGGCTCGGTATTTTTAGCCATGAACCAGGTGCAAGCAACTTTTCTGTCACCTACTGTGGATTTTATGTCAATATGGAAGCAAAGGATCAGAAGGAGCGGAGTGTGCCACATTCCTGCTGGAACTTACATCCTGACAGATGTCCATAAGATTCCAGTGTCAAGAAGAAATCATAGTAGAGAAATTCCCCAAACTGTCTCAATCTAAAATGCTGTTTCACCATATGTCTTGTTATAATTAGCGCTGGTAGGATGCATGTATTCCAGATCTGAGTTGATAAAATATATTCATTTTGATAGGATGATTTTATAGAAATCTAAAATATTTTCTGCCTGAGTGTGGAGTGCAATGAGCATGGAATGCAACTGTCCTTGCCAGCGATCTGAAGTCAGTCTCTTTGAGATGCAAGCACAGCCACGGGAAATGGTGCCTAACTTCACAAAACACAGCGATCTCCTGTGGCTCCACTCTATTCCCACCCCTGCCAGCAGTCTACAGGCCCCTGTCTAGGCCCATGAGCCAGGAACTGGTCTGGGTCCTTCCCTTCTACTGTCAGAATGAGCGATCCTGTCTGTTGCAGAACTGATTATCGTTTGCTTTACAGGAACGTGCCTGTTCTTTATTTATCAGTGATATGAACCCTACATATCAAACTATAATTATTTTTGGGTGAGATAGGAACAGTTTCCAAATTGAATTATGAATCACCTAATCATTATATATGCCTTGCACTTGAATGCATGCAAAGCATAGATGCAAGCTGGACAGGCAGTCCGTGGACTCTGAAGGATTGGAGTTCACACCTTCTTCACGTACAAGGTTTGAAAGAAATGAACTTCAGAAATTCTAGTTCAGCAGGTCCAAATTCTGAAAAATATTTAATCTAGGATTGTAGTAGAAACACGTTGACTGAAGAGACCAGCTAATTGTTATCACTGTCATTCTTATGTAAGAAGTGCCTTCGGCTGCTATGTGAAAGGAATTAGAACATAAATTCTTGACAACTTTAACACATGCTACCTGAATACCCATCTGCTTAGCTTAAGAACTAAAAAGGGGTTCATTAATGTAGTATTGAATAAATTAAACATGCTGCTCTATGTGTTGAAATGTGTTACAATATTTAGCACTGCTTCCTTTTTTTTCCCTTTTTAAAAACTGTATCTTAAAAAGCCGGCTGTATTTTTCATATGAAAACCAAACAGCAAATTGGATCTGCATCTAACAAAAGAAATTCATGTTTTGAAGTTTCCAAGTGGTGGCTGACCACTCATACATGCGGACTGACTAGAAATGTTGCTTAGAAACACCACGTTATCAAAGAGAACCCAACATCAGGTTGGAGTGCTTCCCAGACAGCCGGTTCGTGGCGATAATTTGCAATGGAAAATTCTAATATCTGTTCCAACAATTCTTTATTTTCTAGATCTTCTTACTTTTCCATCTTGAGATTATTTGTCATTAGACTTTACAATTTTCTTCCAAACCCTGATTTGGAAGATAGCATAGAGGTATGTGAACTATGATTATGGATTGGTAAGTCCTTCAGCGAGTATTAAGAAAATGTTGTTCAGCTGAGTAAAATATATGGACAATCCATACTGAAGGGACTGCAGTGTAAATTAATATTTCTGACATGAGGACTGACTTGGCTAGATTTAGATATATTATTTCCCCTGTATACATTAATAGTAACCGCTTATTGTGGACTTTTGGTTCTAAACATAATAAAAGAATTTTAAAATTCTATACACCCACAAAAATTATCTATCTAAACCTCGAAATCATCTCCTGGGTAGAACAAGAGGGTGATTTTATATTTTCAAACAGAAGTTATCCAAGTAGGGCAACTAAAGAACTGCATTTGTCATGTCCTGTGCAAACAGGAAGATTTAACAGATTCCCCTCATATGCAAAAGCAATTTCATATTGCGATAGCCTGTTGTCTGCTCCTCTGGTCCATTCCAGGCCCCACAGCATCTGTTACTCCAACCACCACAGCTGGAGTTAGAAGGAAATGGGTCACACTGAGACATACGGAGAAAGGTATCTCCAGGCAAGCTGGGTCCTAGACTGTTTAAGTTTTATTCATATTTACAGCTTGAATATAAATGTTTTTGTGTTTATGTATGTATTAAATCCCAAATCTTATAGGTGACAATTTGACCCCTTCCCCTTAGGAGAACAGCTTCTAATCCATATCTGAGCCCCTGTGTTGACTCAGGGGGAGGAGTGCCATCTACAGAGGCTCCCTCGTGAGTTTGCACTTCATCTGCCAGGGTTTCTTTCGAGATCCTCGCTGGAAGTGCCCAACCAGAGTATAGCAACTTCTCTTTTTCTTAGGAAGAAACATTCTTATTAAGCATACACTGTAAATTTTTGGATTTTCCCAGAAGCCCTTCTTACTGCCAAACCCAAGTCTCTCTTATGTGTTTACCTACTTGCACTCTTCATTTTTTTTTTAAAATTCAAAGGGAAATATGCGAAGTAGTGTCACATTAGTATTAAAGCTGGTTCCCTGATCAAATCAGGCCGTGAGTCTGAGGGACATTTTTTCTTCTCTCCTGTCTTAAAATAAGAGAGTTCTCTTCCTTGGAGCCACCATTGAATCATGTGCAGACAGACCTCTGCTCTCTTCTAGGCCTTAATTTGCACTTCAAGTTTGTTCTGTAGAACAAAATAAAAGTTTAAGTTTTATAGGGAAACATGGATGTAGAGAATGGCAGAATTGTGTACTTGGGGGATTTATCAAACTGTAGGTCCCATGTAGGTCCCATTGTGTTTTCAAGGCCATAGAGGGCCATGCATTTCCCCATTGCTATAAGACTTCTGTCAGTTTTAGTGTAAGAAGTGCAAACTCAAACTTTCAGGTTACTTACAATATAAATGTCCCCTGCCAGAGATATCCTGCATGTGGGAAGGTGAAAATGAGTTGTGAAAACAGAGCATAGAAAACATAGATGACAACAGAATGTGAGTGAGAGAGGTGACACAAAAAAAAATTAGGAAAATGCAGATCCACATTTAAGATTTCTGTATACCCTAGACTACTAAAATGAAGTTGGTACAGTCTACATCCCAGATTAAGGTAGTTTAATGTTCCCAAATGTAACAAGGGGAGATGAGTTACCTGAAGGAGATCAAAAAGCCATATGTCCCCAGAGGGCAGGAGCTCCCATATTTTCCATACAGTTCACATTTTGTCTCCAGTGTCTGAGTCTCATGGCCACAGAAGAAAATGAAGTCTTTCAGATTTTTTATTGTTCCTATTGCCACATAGATCCTGTAGCTCACTGTGGACCACCGGGACCACCTTTTGTCCTTGTGGTGCTCAGCTGTAGGGTATCATACAGGCTGTAGGGTATCATACAGGCACCTCTGTCTGGCAGCCAGTTTGAATCTGCTCCTGTAAATGTCACAGAAATAGTTGGAAATTGCAGTAGAGATGATACTTCTTTTCTCAAAGAAAATAAACCAACTGGGGTATATCTGAGTGGAGAAGATTTCATGGTGTAGTACTATAAGCTCACACTCCCAACCACGGTGCAGATCAGGTTGAAGCTGCAGGATTCAGGATAGCTTCACAATTTCGTTTACTTTGCTGTAGTGCAGCAAAGTCAGTGTGGTGTGGGCCTGGGATTAGCAGATGTGCCAATTAGTGTGGTGCTGACTCTGTTTTGCTTCTCCCAGATGAAGCATGGATCCTTTCATAGTGCTGTGCTGCACTGAAGGAATTAAAAAAAAAAAAAATATTAAGTTAAACCAAACCAAAATAAACCCCAGACATTTAAAATAATGCACGAATGCAGAGGGGATAATTGGGATCTATGTAAATGAAGATGCCAAACAAAGATAAAGAGGGAAAAAGTCAAACTGATGACAGCCTTGCTCACAAGAAGTAGTGTGTGTGGCTCAGTCGTGAGCACAGGAATGCAGCAGCTGCGGATGCAGGAGCTCCAGCCTTGCACTTCCCATGGCTCTGGCCCCATCCGCTGGCATTAAATAGCTGCCTGCTGCTGCTGCAGATTGACTTGTCTCTGATGAGGGTTAGGACTGCTGTCAAGAAGAAGTAGGGCTTAGGCATTTCCATTTTTTTAAAAGGTTAATCCTAATTATTTTTTATGCTTTTTAGCACACTATGACACGTACAAACTTTGGAGAAGCAAAGGAGACCGTTGTACAATGATCCTCCATCATCATCTTGTTTTTAAGAAAGCCTGATTTCTTCCAAGGGATTTCTTCTAAGGTCACTCTACACTTATATACACATAACCATGGAAATAAATGTATATACGCATATGTAGGGATATGTGGACACACAGAGACATGTTTACATACGTGCATTTTTTGACCTTAGTTTGGTTAACGGAGGTTTTCCATTGTTTTCAGCAAGGGAGGTTAAGGACTTAGAACTATCTAATCTTTGTGTTCATCGATGTTAACCTTCCTTTTAAAAGTGAAATTCTGTGCGTTCTATATATGCCCAAGTTTTGGCGCACCTGAAGTATTTATGGCCCATCGGGCCACATTCAAATTTAGACGTGTATTGTGTAATATATCCTTGTACAGACAAAAAAAGCGCTGAAGCAATATCTAAGATATTTCAATACTTGGTGTGACATATCAAAAAAAAAGTGTGGTTTTTATTTTGGTGGGAAATTCATTCCTGGCAATTTTTGTCAACCTGGGAACTTTGTGCTATGTGCAATCCTACCATTTTTTTTACATTCATGGAATACATGTCACAGCAAATGCTTCTTTGCTAAGAATCAGGCCAAACTTCCCTTAAACCATGTTTTTTTTCAATGAAATCAGAATCTTTTTCCTACAAGAGACTGATCTAAATAATAATGATACTTTTTCAACTAAGTGATTAAAAAATATCATCTTCATTTTAAAAGGTTAAGCATCGGTGAATCGCTTAATATTCAAAAACCTTCTTTTCAATACTTTCAATTCTGTTTCAAAAATTTCTGTTTCTCCCTTGAGCTTGCTCATGAATCACTGAAAGAACACATTATTCTAAGAATAATTAATTTCAAAACAATACGCAAACAATTTAAGATGTAGAATAGTTTATATAGATCAGCATCAGTGTTTAAGTATGTGAAGTGCTTCTCCGAGAATTGTAATTTTGTAACCCCAGCGCTGGGATAGCAGGTGGTTCTTGCAGGCCATCACCAGGTGGCGCTATTGCACACGCCTGCCCAGTTATTTTTCTGTGTTTGAGCAAATGTTCAGTCTTGGGAAGAAATGCGAAACGCGCTGAACCTCATTAGAGGGAATGACGGGGGTGAAACAGCCATTTGCTTTATGCTGCTCCAATATCCTAAAGTTTTGACACAAAGTTCCTTTCAGCCAACCATGCTTTGCTGTCATACAAAGAATTCTGAAAGCAGAGATGTACAGTACCTCTATTCAATTCGGCCACTACTCATCCAGTGTTTGTGCATGTATGGGAGTAACTATGTAAACTCTAATATTCCCAGACTGTCCAGATTTTTTACTTCTCATTCACTAGGAAGCTGACCTATAAAGCCCTCAGACACTGTGGTTCAGAAAAGGCAAACATCAGTATCTCAGTGAGACACTGGTGGCCTTTCTTAAATTGAAAGCTGTATCGTAAACATACTCACTCCAAGTGAACATGGACAACACACATTAACAAGGCATATATGTCTTTTCTCCAAGTGGATATCAAATTCAGCACGTAGGACATGGCAGGCATGTCCAGTTGCCTTTCTTTTTCCCAGAAGAGGTGCTGGGGAGAGAGCTGGAGCCCTGGCTCCAGTTCAGGCACTGGCTTGTGCAGTTGCAGGAACCACAGGCAGAAGATTGCAAAAATGACTCAGGGCTGAATGGTTGGACTGATTGAGAGTAGTGGTGCTTAGGAATATGGGGAGTGGAGGACGTGGCAGTGTTAAGATTATGGTTGGACTTGATGAACTTAAAATTTTTTTCCAACATAAATGATTTTATGATTCTATGAAAATTTGATCCTAGTTCAGTCTTCCTGAAACAGCATATTTGTTTGCTCTGGAATGCCCTTGTAAAATGTATATAACATTTACATAAAAATGGATTATTTACTGTAATGCTTGGTTACCTGTTTGGCTCAAATAAACAAATTTCGTATTGTGGA
This sequence comes from Mohoua ochrocephala, assembly GCA_013398855.1. Lineage (NCBI taxonomy): Eukaryota > Metazoa > Chordata > Aves > Passeriformes > Acanthizidae > Mohoua > Mohoua ochrocephala. The sequence goes on from VZTA01020256.1 coordinate 25,558, forward strand.
CTTGTCAAAGACCATGTCGGACAAGTTTAGTTCCATATGATAGTATTACTGGTTGTAATCCTATACGTGGGACATGGAAGAATTTTAACTTTGTGAGTACAAGGTCTGAAAAGCAAGAAAATACCATTTTTAAGGTATTTACATAACTTTAATTCACTTATTTTCCATATATTAATTAATATAGTTGACTAGAAACCAATTACCTATCTCTTATAAAGTTGCATATTTTCAAACGGTAGTTTTGGATCTGGTGTTCAAAGATGCTCCAATTTCAGAATATCGTTTACTGTTCAGAAAATATGTTTACTGTTGAAATATGCTTCTTTATCAGGAAATTGTTTTTCCAAATTGATATGCTATAATGATATGATAGAAAAGCTTGAGAGCGCATGAGAACATAATGAAGTTTAACAAGTCTAAGTGCAAGGTGCCGCACCTGGTTCGAGGCAATCCTGGACATGGGTCCAGACTGGGAGAAGTTGCGCAGAGGTGTTGTGGCTGCCCCGTCCCTGCAAGGGTTCAAGGCCAGGCTGGACAGGGTCCTAAGCAAGTTGGTCTAGTGAAAGGTGTCCCTGCCCATGGAAGGGGGGCTGGAAAAGCTTTTTCTAACCCACGCCTTTCTCTGGTTCTGTGATTCTATGACCCTGTTTAATTACAGAGTATTTATGTCTTCTGTTTTAAAAATATTGCTATTTATTTAATCAATTACTTAACTTAAAAAAAATGTATTTTGCTTCAGCATCACTTTTATTTAGTGCATCAGATAGGTTATGCACTTGCTTGAAGCATGTTTGTTAAACAGCATTCTCTAAACAACCTAGTCTTGTAAGTGGGCATGGACAAAGAGCCGAGGAGTTGCAGTAAAGATGAACAGCTTTCTGGCTCAAGAGGCGTGAGGTCATGCAATTTTACTCTGTGATTACAGTTCTTCACAGAGTTCTTTTGTGACTAAGCAAACATTGTTCAAACCTACAGTTTTACTCTTGTCCATTCTTATATAGGCCATTCTTGGCCTTTCTTACATATAGGGAACTTAACATAGGATGCTGTTACAGGTTTACAGGAATGCTGACTGCTTACAGACACAACTAACTTGCTGCATTTGAATACACAAAGATCTCTAAAACATTTATTATTCTGAGACATCTAGTTCTATATGTCTTAAACTAGATTCTTCAGCTGACAGACTCTTCTAAATAGAAAATTTAAGTAACTCATTAATTCCTAAGTTGTATGTTGTTCTTGTTATTATTATTATTGTTATTATTATTATTGAGAATAATTCAGTTACTCTGGTGACAGGCTGGTCATAATGCTCAGAAGGAAGTTAATAATCCTATACCCAGCACATGACTTCATGCCATCACATACTGAGTGAAGAAGGCAAGGAGAATGAGAACAAAGAGTCAAAGTCCCATGCAAAAATAGAAGGTGGTGCAGTTATACAATCTTGTACTGCCTCATGATGTGTATTCCCAAAGGGAGGATGAATTAAGTTTTCATGAACAGCGCTAATTCTGACATTTGCTATTTTTTCAGTTGTAGGTTGTGTCTTTTATATATATATTTGAATATATACATTAAGGAAATTTAATTCTGAGACTACATTACAGTGTATGTGTGTGTTCAGCCAGATGTGTGCCCATCTATATTACATAATGCGATATAGATTCAGAATTACTAGGAAAATCCAAGCAAAAAGCATCCCAAGAACAGTACTGGTTTAATTCTTTTATCTAAAACCTAATTTCCTAACAAACGTTTTCTGATCGAAGAATGTTTCTAAGAGAAAAAAGTGTCAGTCTCTGTATAATAAAAAAATAAAAAATTGTTGGGCTAAGGAAGGAAAAGCCCATCCCCCTTTCTTTGGACTGAGGAGGAAAAAATCTCAGCTGTTAGAGATTCTGAGATTTCCAGCTTATTGAAGCAAAGGAAAAAGGTTTCAGACATGACTCCCCTCCCAACACACCTTATTAATTTTTTTTCCAGATGCTTGTAATGGAGAGGAAAAATGAAGAGAGGAAAGATGTAGTTATCTAGCTCAGAGAAATGTGGCTAGCTGGTTCCAGATTTCCCTCATTTCTGCCTTTTCACTCTGATAACCCTTGCACAATGATTTGTATTTCAAACAGACCTTGTAGACCTGTAATAATGATATGTACATTGTGCAGCTGACTGATTATTTTTTTTTGTGTGTGAGATGCCTTGTTTGTCCTGCACAAAGTGAACTCTGTTCAAACAAATGTGTGTCTTAAAGTTTTCAAGCCACACTATGAGTGGTAATGATTTGGACAGGGACCAGCAACTTGAATGAATGCTTAAAATTTCTTGTCTGTCGCTGCTATTGTTATTCTAGACAACATTTCCAGAGGTGGGCATTTATTAGTCGAAATATTAAGGACTACATTGTGTTATCAGGAGTAACTTTAATCTGTTATTGGGGCAGGCTTAGGAGGCACTACTGTTTAGAGAGACAGTTGTGAGGTGTTGCGTCTGTGCTCCTTCTAGTAGCAGTAATTGATTGCTGGCCTTTGTATAAATGGGTAACTGTACACATATGGTTAGCTATTCTGGCATGCAAGTGAAAAATGGATTCACCGCTTGTCTGTATGCTCCACAAAGGGAATATGGAGCACAGTCACGTTACAAAACACTCTGCATCTGGAGTTAAGGCAATAGTTGCTCACAAAGGGGTGCAAGTCACACAATAGGCTACTTTCAGTAATTACTCTTGAGTTATTTAGGCCCCAAGTGCATATAAAATGAATTAAAAGAAATAAATTTGAGTTGAAGGTATTATATGCCTCTCCTCTTAATTTCTGTGGAAACCTTTAAAAAATCCCAGCACCCTGCTGTTTTGGAGAAACAAACCTAACAGCACCGAGCTAATATACATGAACCAGAAAGAGAGATTGGCTGGTTTCAGTTCAGTCACAGGCTGAAAGCGCTGCAAAAAAGTAGATGAAAATAAACCCCAAAAGAACATAACTGAGAAACATGGAAGATTCCAAAATGCTTTCTCGTTGTGGCTTTAATAGGTAGGACCATTCTCTATTTTTTTAGGAAATCTTGATTTTTATTTTTTTCTAAACAGTACAAAATCCGAAGAGCTATGTCTAGAGTTTTTGTCTACTGCCTTGCTTCTTACATCACATCATCTGTCTTGAGCCTATGCTTTGCATTTAGATTATGAACCTTTTAAAACAAGGCCCTTGATTTTTAATCATTAGTAAAATGTTCAGTGCCCTGTAAATAAGACACATTTAGAAAAAGATGCTTTGTAAACAGTATTTGCTTACTGGAGTAAGTGTCACACTGACATAACAATAGGCTTCCGGATGAGTGATTATAAAATTTCAGCTAGAGTTTCATCCTGTGGTTCTCTTTATGTCTGAAACACACGTATCTGACACCATCACTGCAAAGACAACATGTGAAAGTGCTGCCTGACTGGTGAGAGTGAACAGGCACAATCCCAGCAGTGTGGCTTTGCTGTGTGTCTCTGTGTGTACACATCAGTGTGCAAGCCTGCTCCCCACGATACTTTGGACATCACACTTGAGGCTTACTGAATCAGAGCAGATTCCTTAGGGACTAGAAATCAAGATAGCTTTTTTTTTCCTTCCCATAATTTACTGCCAGTGGTGAAGATGCAGAAGCACATTTGCCAGCAGGTATAGCTCTTTTCTAGGATCCCACAAAAATGGTCTCAGGGATGGGTAGAGAAAGGAGGCCTTGTCCTTCCCCATAGATCGTGTCTTTACACTGAAACAAACTTTGTCTTGTCCCACATGTATTTCTGGTTATGTCTCTGTGCTTCTTCTGTGTAGTCCGTTCCTGTCAGAAACCCATGTTTACTTCTGAGATGTGTATTTTCATTATAAAAGCTATTTTTTTTTCATGAAGCTATATTAAGTGACCAGAAATGGATGAAACCTGTAATTTTTGATGAATGCCTTTTCAGGTGAATTCCTCAGGTTATCATTTTCTCCTCTGCCCTTTCTCTGCATTTCTTCTGTCTTTTTCTATTCATGAATTATATTTGTCCTGCACTGTCAAACACAAGATTACACAGATTTTCTAGGGATGAATTTTAGCTTTACTCAACTGTGCAGTGAGCACTGTATTTTTATATGTGAAACATAAAATTGCATTACTATAAAAATTCTATGGCATTTGTTCTCACTAGGGCCATAATTTGGTGCGAATATGAACTTTTTTGAATGCTGTTATGTATGGCAGAGTGAGAACTCGGGCTGTCTGTTGCATGCTGCCATTTGCTGTGGTCCTGACGTCGGAAATGCCAGCTCGCTCTCTGGCCAGCTGCAGTGGGAGGACAGGGTCCTGTTCTCTCTTGCATTTTTCATTTCTCTCACAGAGATTCTTACCTGAAGGAAAATTCTTTACTTAGGCTGCTATGGTGGTTAGTCAACTTGTGAAGAGGAGTAAGAAAACTCCTTTTATTTCTTCCGAGCCTGTTAAAGATTTTTCTGAGGAACGCTGAAAACAATTGTGTTACTCTGGACTTTTGTGAATGTCACTAAACAGTACTCCTGTGAAGTACTCCATTCTCTTCCTCTTTCTGTGTAAGTGGTACGTTGTGGTATGTAAGTGATTATATTTTTGGATAGCAGTTGTGTGCCCACATTTAGTTCTTCAAAAAGATCATCCAATAGAAAAGTTTATAAAAATTATCACTGTATTTTATCCAGTCAGGTGTATCTTGCAGGGCAATCATCAGAAATACAGCCCATGTAAATCAACTAATCTTTAGCCTGCGCTGCTTTTGGAGAAGGTCAGCACGGGCTTTTCTGATCTGTATCCCCTTGGAGCCCTGGAGATCAGTGTTCAGAGACACCTGTGTGGGTCTGCATGGAGTTGGATAAGGTCCAGGTCTGGAAAGGCTTACATATTTAGATTTAATACTACCTTTTCCACAGCTGATAGCAGAAGTGATTTAGATAAATAGAAGGCTCTGACACCTGTGGAGCTGGGGAGCCCCGTGAGGCACTGAAATAGCAGGTTTTCTAAGTGAAGCTCCAGAACTGAGAAGTGGGAAACGCTGCTTTCCATGATGTAATGCATAACAACTGCAAGTCATTATCCATTTACAATGTTTCTCTGTACAGTATTGTGATTTCACAGTATATGCTAGAAAGCTAGGGTTAGGAAAAAAATAACATTGAAATAACTTAGATTTGATCAGGACAAATCTAAAGGCACATCTTGTGATTATAAAAAAGGAGTTTCAAAGCTTATAGTTAATAATTTTATTTGAATTAGAATCCCCTATGATTTTGTGCAGAGGTGTTTATATACATTAACTATGATGGATGGCTGATGTTCAACAGATTATAAAAGGAGAATGGACTAGTTTCTGTGAGCTCTTTTAAATAGAAATATGAAATTTAGCACTAGAGAATGGATGGATTTCCACACTGTGGGCATCGTGCTTTTGATCCCTGCTTATCCAGGCAGAGCACTTCATGCTGTTGGTAAGACCCTTGCCTTAAAACTTCCATAGCAAGTCTCTCACTGTTTTTTCAAACAGAAAAATGGCAGATTCCAGGTCTGGCCTGTGACTAAGGATGGCTTTGTTTCCCAGAACAAGCTGACCAAACAATCCCCTATGAATAATTATACACGAAGCCTCTGTTTCCCAGTGAATTACCAGTTTCAGCATACAAACCCAGTTACCTGAACTCAGTTATCCATGCTGTCAAATTGTCAGGCTGATCACAGGCATGGATTTTGCCTGAGCAAACTGGCATTCTCCCTGATAATTTCCAGATAGGAATGCAGAGTGGACTTTACCCAAAAAGCATTTTAGATGCAACCGTCTTGCTTTGGAGGGTAAGAGAGCCAAATATGGACACAGACCACTCCAAGTTTGTCCTCCTCACTGCTCAAAGGTCCCAGGCATGTTTGATTTTGCAGAGATGTCAGTTGAGCTGATGAGAAGAACTTGTCTCCTGTGTTGAAGCTGAACTTGGATGTCTTAATGCATGCAGCTTGATATGCCTGAGAGATCACACCTCCCGATATGCAACTTGCGCTATGGTTTTAACTTCAAATAAAAGCATGACTAACAGCTTCACTGCACATAGATTGGGAACTAGAGGTGTCTGGAGCAACAACAACCCTAAATGTTAAATCTACCTTAGTATCCCAAAGTGTGAGGCTATATAGTGGTATTTACACTAGACTAAACTCAGAAGTCCTTTATTTGGAGGGGCTATTCCAGGCTTTTTTTTTTCACCTGGTATCATCTTAGATATGTCTATATTCATGCTTTAACCATTCCTCATGTCTCTTGTCAAAAGACTGTTTCTACACTGTTTCTGGTCACAGAGTTACTGGCACACACTGGTTCAATAGGAAGGCATCACTTACTTTCTAGAGAGCAATTGCAAGAGATTTTTATGCCTCTTACATGAAAGACACCATATACAAGAAGTCATGGTAGTATTCCTCCTGCTGTGATTTTTTTTTAAAAATCAACTGTACCCTATAACTTATCACAAGTAAAAGCTTAATAAGTCTGGCATACTCACTCTGATCACTTTGAAGAACAATATTTGGTTCTCATTTGCCTGATGCTATCAGTACATCCTCGAATAAAAACCCACCGACAGAAACACGCAAAATTTGGGCAGAGGCAAAAAAGGCAACAGAGCTGGAGTCAGATCTGAATGTTTTGTTTGTTCTACCCCATATAATGTGCAAATTAAAACCTAAAGTCCAAATGCCTCTATACTTTGTCAGAGTATGAAGTGGGTCCTGAACTCTGCGGTTCAGACCTATCTCTAGTTAAGAATACAGTTTATTCAGGGAATGTTGTGTATGAAATCGCTCTTGGTATATGAAACAAAAATCAGAGGAAAATTACATTACTTTAAATACAAACTGAGCAAGAAATAAATTGTTCCTGACCTTTTTCTGTTAAGGAGCTCAAACTTGATTAATTCTTGGCCTGGATGTTCCCTTACCTCCAGCAATTACATGCCACTATTACAGTGATTATTTTATAAAAGCTAATAAACACTATCTGGAGTTAATATTTGCTCCCGAGGAAAGTTTGCCAAGAGCTTAGAAGAAGTTTACAGAAGATTTTGCCCATTAGGTTTGTGTACAACATTTGAAATGCCAAAATCCTTTTAGCATCATTAATCACAAAAATGCAATGTAAAAACAGTTGTACCTAATAAAGCTGTAATCTGATACAAAAATAGGCAAACCCTCAGGAATTTAACACAATAGGCCAAACATTGTCCATTCCAAATGAGTTCCAGTAGTACCACTATTGATTCGGCTTTGAATAGCCTTCTGCTCTTTTAAAACAAATATATATAGATAAAATAGGATTTTATTTTCTGCAGTACAGATGCATCTGTTATTAATAATTTCTTTCACAAAGGATTTTGGCTAATGCTGTCCAGGAAAGCTCTTTTGACCAGCTTGCCATAACTTCTTTCTCGTTCGCTAAGCTTACAACTTCCTCTGTCCTGATGAACTCTTTGGGGTTCTCTCTGTCCCTGACTCACGAGTTGCTCATGCGTGGGGTTCACCAGGGGCTGAGTCTGTCTGGCCATGGGGAAAAGGAACTGTCTCTCTCAATTTCTGACCACGGTATAGGGCAAGTGTTGTGGGGGACAGAGTGTTGTCATGCCATGGTAGTGCCAGAACAGGGAGCTGGAGTGGTGGAGTGAAGGAGCGGGGTTGTATGGGAAAAGATATATTGCCTTCCTGCAGTTTGATCTGTTGCTCCCAAAAGCGTGGAGCTCCAAATGGCAGCATGCAACAGACAGCCCGAGTTCTCACTCTGCCATACATAACAGCATTCAAAAAAGTTCAGAGGGAAAGTGACATTTTAGACAAGGCATCACTCCCTTGCCTTACACTGTATTCATTTATTCTATGGCCATCTTAGCTTACATGAATGTTTATTGCCTGTAGTGATCATTTGTGTATCCTATTTTTCAGTTTTATGTGGTCTTGCTTATTAAACAAGCACAATTAGCCTGGAAATAGGTTAAGCTCTCCAGAAAAAAAGCTGTAGAGACATTTACAAAAAGTAAATAAAACATCAGTTTCCATTGTAGAATACATGCATAATAAGACATGTTCTTATTTGTTTAATCCCCCTCATCTTAAGCTATGTCTCAACAGACCTTGTGATCTGGATGCCGGGCTTTTTCAGGATCTAGGTTTAAAGGTAGTGCAGAAGACTGATGGCCTTCCCTTTTGAGTTCATCCTTCCCTTTCAAGATGACAGTCTGTCTGCCCTTTTCTTCCTCCTTCTCTCTTGCTTTTTAAAATTAAATTTCCTTGGACAGAGAACAATGTATTTTGATAACTCACCTTTTTTTCTTACCCAATGGCAACAAAATTTTGACAGCTCATAAGCCAAATGTGATTTTAAGAGTTATTTTGACTTGGCTATCTTTCATTCTCGGCTTCTGACTCTCCCTGTTCACCTTCTCCAAGTCTTCAGCTGAGGCCTTAATTAGGCCTTAGTAATTTTTTTCTGGTGAGGATAGTTTAAAAACCATCTCAGTGAAATTCCATGAATTAGGTATTATAAAAATTATTATTTTTGCAATTCTGCTGTTATTACCACAGTTCAGATATTGGACACCCCGTGCATCACATTAATAACGTGGATGATGGACTGTTAAAAACATGCATTGTCCAAGCTAATTCCTTCCACGCCTTTTTTTCTGTCATAAGGATTTTCTGTTATTTTAAAAGACATGGAAAAACTAGATCCCTTTCCTTCTGATACTGACAAGAACTTGGGAGCTCCATTGCCAGGTTCTTGCAAGAGGAACTAAGCGAAAACGTCTTGTTTGTCTGAGAAGACTGATAAAGGCAGATACAACTCTTATTCTTTTTTTTTTTACAATCACAGTAGAAGATACCCATTCTGGGGAGCTTTATGGCTCTCCTCTCTTGATAAACATGAGAAACTTGATGCATGGGAAAATGGGACTTGATGATAGCTTGACACTTTCACACCTTGAGACTCAAACTCGGATCTGTCAGAGGCGCATGCTATGAATATGCTGATGAAGCATAACCCACACAGAACACATCACAACCCTACTTAAGAGGCTTTATATTTGTCTACTACAAGTTATTCTTTCATCCAACCCGCACTGAATTGCATCAAAGAGTTCTATAATAAGGTTCTGACCACATCATAAGGACAACATGGAGCAGATGATTTGACACGTGAGAATATGACAACACCTAAAGCCTCCTGCCATGTTGCTGGCCCTGAGACAGCACTTACAGTACTGACACTTGCATCCCCCACAGACTCTACCAGCATTGCAGGCTTATTAGTGACAGGTCTTCATTTGCAGCTTTGAGGTTATCATGAAGTCTTTTGCCTACCTGACGTACACACAGTTAGCTGTGTATTCAGCTAGAAAGGCTGTCCAGTAGTCCACCAGTAACTGATGCTTGCCAGCGGTTATTTAAATTCAGCTGTCAGACACAATCAAAAGGAATTGATAGAAATCTGCTTCATTATAATTCCCCCATTTCTAGCATTTAACATTCTTATGTGGAGTTGGATTTTGATCTGGAACAGTGCAGTAATGTGAGTTGATAGCAAGCTGGGAATGAGCCAGAAAGTGAGTGTTTAACCCAGAACCAGCACCTCAGGGAGCAAAGACTTCAAGAATCAGATGTTTTGCATTTGCATTGCTTCCAACTTCATATTGGAGGAGGGAGAGAGATGATGGAAACCATCAATAAGATCAATTTTAATTTCTTCTTTAACATTTCTCTTTCCACACTTTATCCAGTTGGGAATTTAAACCAAAATCTAGGACTGTGTTCTTAGCCTCACAAGCTGCGGACTAAAAAGTTAATGAAATGTAGCTCTAATTTTAGAAATGTCAGCTCATTTGGTATCTGTTTGACAGGGACAATGGTGCTAGGAAGCTACAACTGGAACAAACCTGAAACAGACAGAAATGATGCTTGCAGTTTTCTGAGTGTGTGACTTGAGATTTCAGGGCTGCCAAATTTCACGCATTCCCACATCTTAACAGTCACAGATTGAGCCAGGCTTCAGGGATTGATCATGTTGGTCATCAGGAGATTGCCTGGTTCTCGCCCAATTTTAGCTGAGATATGGTTTCTATCATATTTTTAATAGCAGCAATCCCTTGGGACACTATTTTGTCTGAGATTTTGCTGTCCACATTGTAGGCAAGAAGCATCTTGCAACCTCGCTTAGACATATTTCTTTCTCCCTCTGTAATTTAAACCAGAAACCCTTTGATAATGAAAAAAACAATCTTGCTTTTAGTGCATGAAAACATAATAGAGAACACAGTATTCTTGTTTACATAATACTTTTCTCTATTTGAGTCCCTTGGTCTGTGCTGTTCTGCAGATGAAGAAATATTATACTGTTTGTTATTTGTATTGTTGTGGCACCTAAGAGTGACAGTTTTGACTCCATTATGCTTCACTGCATGGAGAGAACGATAAGATGTTTTCTCTAAGAGCTTGATTGAGAAGCCTGTAGAAATGAGAATAACATGCTGATTGGAGAAAGAAGGGAATGTCACAACTTACCCGGTGCTTAACTGCTGTTTGGATTTTGGTTTCAAGGAATTTAATGAAGTAATTTTTGGATGTTTACTGGGAGACCCTTTCAAGTTAAACAGAAGTACAAATCAGGCATCAGAACACTTTCGTAGTTCCATCATTAAGATTTGGATTGTTTGTCTAACATCATTATAAGAACTACTTAATGCCTTCTGAAACCCATGGTGTAGCAATGAAGAAACCAGTTTAGAGGTGGTGCAGTTGAACGTGAGAGAGTATTTACACTGCGCACTCGTAGCTCTGTGCCTCCCTCTGTGTAGTCAGCAGACAAAGGAGAGGTGCTCCAGAGAGGCAGAGTACCCACGCTGAATGCGTAAAACCAACTTGAAGTAGAGAGCATGTAAGAACTCATACTAAAGGATATTGATAAATACTGAAATTTCCCACACATTTCTCTTTCAAATCCTTCTAGGAATATCTCACTAGAATATTTATAATATGTTCCGGGGTTTAAAAATAAAGCCATTTCTAAACCAAATTAGACTATTTAGTTTACCTGGAATATATACATTAAAGTTACTCCACACGATTTAGCAAAGCAAGTATGTTATTGTACTCATCACTTCTCTTCATAGCTATTTTTTAGGTTGTATCTAGGGCCTGCTTTCTGCTGTCTTCTTTCAGACATCTATTTTGGCTGATTTAAATGTGAGGATGGAAAAAAAACCCCACTGTAGAAATTCCTACAAACAAAACCTTTTTTTGAAAAATGAGGTGTCATGTATAGTTTAATTTAATCTTTGTGTGGTTTTATTTGGCATGTTGCTCATACTTGGGATTCATATGGTGTATCACAGCAGTTCAGTTTACAAACCCACTTGTTGCTCTACAAATGGTTATAAAAATTCCAAGAAAATGCTGCAAAAGAGCAAGTTTGCAATCTTGAGAGAAGTAAGTGACAAATATGTTCTTCAGAAGAGATAAAGTTGGATTTCTGGAGCACATACACTGTGAAAAGACCTTAGACAGTAATTTCAGTAAAAAATAGATTGCCTTTTTTCCTTCTGCCAATACTTTCTCATTTCACTTCTCTGTCTTTTGGTGTCCACCAGTGGAAATATCAGGTCACAGTTCATGAATAGGGAAGATGTCACGTATCTGAAATTCATATGTATGCTGCCAGCTCCTTTTTCCACCAAGAGCTTGCTAATCATACTGCATTGGAGACATGAGGGCTTGTTTTCATGAGGGATTTCAAGCCATACCCCCTGAAATGTATGGCCTTTTGTACATGAAAAAGGCAGTTTACACAGTTGTGTAGCAAAGACCATATTTTCTTACATTTAGGAACAAAGACATGTCAGGCTTTATTGAGCACATCACTAACTATATAACTAGCATTAAACACTCTATTTGCAACTGTTGCTGTGTATTTTGTGTGTGATTATCACCCCTAGATCTGCATCCTATAAAAAGATATTTCTGTTTGCTTAATTATAAAGCTCTTTATGAACAGGCTCATCTGTAAATAGCTTGGTGCAGCTGAAATAGAAATATAATTATAATGAAGGCAGATGTTTCTGAGATACTTCTCATGAAACTTGTTCTGAATATACAAAGGAGGAAGGCTTTTCTAGCCGGTGGAGTGTTGGCCAAATGTAGCCTAATCATCCANTTCACTTTGAGGGAAAAATCTGAATAATAATAATAATGACAACAGCAGTAACACCAACACTAATAACAACAATATATGAATAATATTTCCAAACCCATATTCAACTGCCCTGTCCCTCAGTAAACATCTTTCTTCCTGAATCCTGAAGGGGCAAAAAAAAAAAAACTTACATAATTTATCTCTGTGGACTAGTTGCCAGAAAATGCTGGACTTTTCTTCTACATTACTTTTTTAGATTGATGAAATGCTCATGGAGCCACAAAATTTAGGTTCATTTGTATACAAATATAGCACTTCTGTCTGCCTCATTGTCTCTGCATGTACTTTTAAATTGTTTAAATCCTGTCAGTGAAATAATGAGACAATTTTTAAAAAATATTATTTTTACAAACAAGGACTTATAAAACTACTGAATCCTATTTCCCATGGAAATTCTATTTCCAAATCTTTAGAAAATCTCACCTTTCAGTCAGACCACAGGCTTCCTTCCCCCTCCATCCCTTCCTTCGCTAACCATAAATGGTTGTGCTATGGCAGCTGGCTGAGAGCTGTTGATCCAAGCCTGCAGTCCTCACTTCAGTGGAGCTGCCATCCTGATCAGCTCCCATTTGTCCCATCTTTAGTGACTCACCAGCAGAGCTGGTCGCTGTTCCAGTCATCTTATCATAAGGGTGCCCAGGCAGCTACAGCCATATGGCAGGCTTGTGAGTTGGAAACAACCAGTTTAGTCCAGGACGAACTGCTACAAACTAAGTTGTGCTGTGTAATAGCACCCTCCAGCCCAGGACAGTCTTGCTTTCCTCACAGCATGTACACGGGACAGTCACTGGCTAGCACTACCAGTCTGCCCATCTTCCTCATCTCAGGCTGCACGACTGAACAATGAAGTATGGAACTGGGCTACCTTAAAATAAGAGAGGAGAGTGTGAAGCAGAAAACTGTTAAGGATGATTTGAACTGAGCCAGTAGCACTCCTGGTATCTCTGTTGTGGATATTTTTCAAACATAAACATAGGCCTCTGACTAAAGTTTACAGAAGTGGAATATGAGTGTTTGTACCATGAGACATCAGGGATTTGATTTAAAAGGAATGCGGTGATTTTAAAGGGTTGTGTATCAAGTTTTGAATGCAACTTTGGGTAGCCTGTAGTGTTTTACTCCCCACTTGGGTGGCAAACTTAAGGTAGCCTCACCTGGAAGAACAGAATTGGAGAATATGTCTCCTTTGCAGGCAATATATCCTTAAGCATAATGGAGCAGAATCCAGTTCAGAGCAACTCCTCTCGAGATGTAATACCTGTACTTCCTGCTCTCATTTGTGAACAACTTTACTGGGTCAATGACAACCACGCCTACCCTGCCAGGACCTGGCTGGTGGGGTTCTCTTTGAATGGTCCATTGGCACTGCCCCGGGTTTTGGGAGAAGCTTCCATTAATAGTACATATCAAGCATATTTCAGTTTAAGAACACAGCACAGTTCTCATTTCAATAGTTGGATCCCAGGTCGCTCCTCTGCAAAACACACCCTGGGGAGAGACTTTCTTGTCTGGTTGGATAATTTTGCTCTCTATTTCTGATATTCTTAATGGCACAACAGCAAAATATCTGGTCTTTCAGTGTAAGTTCATCACTTCCATTAACAATAACAAAGATTATGTATGTGCTCAGGATGAAGCTCTCAGACTGTACATACTTGTGCCTCAGGCCAGGCCTTGGGGCCTAACAAATCAGCCTGGCTTTATGGTTTCTTCTGACCCCAAGGGACTCAGTGTAACTTGTCTACACATATGGGATAGAAAAAGACAGAGAGCAAAGGTGTTGCACTTATCTCGTAAGGAAGTATTCAGCAGTAACTCAAATGTAGGAACTGAGATTAAAATTGATGGAATACCTGATGCTACAAAGCACATTCTATTAACGAAATGAAAAATTCTTTTCAATTTTATGCAGAACAAATGCATTAAGAAAGGTGATGACAAATATTTGTGCATCAGAAATCATACATGCTGTGATAGGAAGAAAATTACCCAATTGTTTCTTTTATGAATGGGAAACTGAGGCATAGAGATATGATTTACTAGAGATCTCTCTTTTTCTCTCTTACACACACAAAGGAGAATGGGTGGTTTTTTGACTCCTCTGCAAATAATAATCTCTCTGCATTTTCTCCAAGTTTGTGAACTGCACTTGTCCTCAGTTTCCCATGTGTACAAAAATGCCATCCACAGGACTGCTGCAAATAGAAATTGTCAAGTCTGAGGCAGACATTTAACCTACCAGCTGTGAGGAGCACCTGTAGCATCTTTGCATCTCCACCCTCACCTTTTGCCTGCTCTTCATTGTCCTTGTCAGACTTTTTCTTCTCAGAACTTCCACTGGACATTGTGTCCTTACACAATGAAGATGTTAAAAAGCTACTCTGGCTACTAACGAAAAGAAACCATTTAATGACTAGCCCTTGTCCTTATTAGGGAATAAGGTAGAAAGCATTCCATTTGAATTCGGCATAGAGGAAAAGTATCTGAAAGTCTCATTCCTGGAAAAAGAAATGTTTCCTGTTTTTCACATTTCCCTATAGTTGCCTCTCTAAATTGACACTGAGGCATTGCTACCTTTATTATCTTGTTCACTCTGCTATATCATTAGTATGATTTGTTTTAGAATAGCTTGTTAGTGAAAAAAATGCAAACACAACTTTAGCAATACCTTGCTAAAGTTATTTTGTACTTTGCTACAAATTCAGAATTATAAGGCAACAAAGTAATTTGACAATTTTGAAGAAACCTTAAGTGTGTCTGACTTAAAACATTTTGCTCTCATTTTTGTTTTCCAGTTTCCTGTTTTGCTTTTATGCCTTTGTCACACTGTACAGAAATGGAAGCATTTCAGAAATGTCTGTCATGAGATTAACAGCCCAGTTTTGCAAATGGGTGAGATTAGGAGACACAATTATTCTTAGAGATTCTGAGATAAGCTTGTTCTTATTTCTTCCCAGGATGTACAGAGGGGCATGAAGGCATGGGTTTTGGACAACATTGTCTTTTTTAAAAGAAGACATAAATGGTCTTTTACCACTTATAGGGACTGCTGTGCAGCATCATTGGCAAGTCTGTGCTTTTGAAAATGAAAAAAGCAAGAATTTCTTCAAAATGTTGAAAGGTTACTTTGCTGTGTTTCCCCTGTATTGCAGAAAATAGTTTTTCAGATCTATAAGTTCCTCATGTCTAGAACTATTTAAAGTGATGATTATTTCAGGCATCAGTTTCTCAGTTGACTCGACCTAGCCAAATCTACGATCTCTATGAAGTCTAGAGGATGGCACAGACATGCTTGCAAGACTACGGACTGATTCATTATTCCTTTGTCTAAACTGGTGTTCCTGATACCTGTAGCTACTCTTGTGGCTCATACATTGCAGTGAATCATCACATCCCCAGCTGGGAATACCGTAGCTGGTACTAGTGTTTACTTAACCAACATATGGTTAAGGACCATAAGATGGATGTGGAATGAGAGGAGACATGGTAGGGCAGCTAACAGAACGATCAAAGCACCTTTAACAGTGTCTATGGGACAACAGGGAAATTGTGGGTAGAGGTGGAATAGCCCCAGTACTGAAAAACTGAAGACATTATTATGTTGGCTGCTATTTACCTTGGGTACAGCTGACTTAAACAGATATTGAAGCACAGATCCTTTCCCCATATACTCAATAGAGATTATTTCAGTGAGAGAAGTGGCGATCTGAGTTACACATTTTGTCTTGTTTTGTTTTTCCCCTTCTCCTTCTAAATAAATAATTGAATCTTTTAGAAGAAGAAAATAACAATTGGTATATAGAGAAATCTTTTGCTAGTCTGGAGATTCAAGTGAAATAGTATCAAACTGTGACTTGTGATCCTTTTAATGTATATTCAAGAGATACCAAAATTGTGTAAACAATGAGCTTATTCCCCAATGTATTTCATAGTTTTGTTTGAAAAATCAGTGATCTTTTTCTTGACTTGAAACAACCTGCATACAAAAAAAGTCTGTGTATCCCAATGTTAAGTTCTGAGGACCTCTGAATTCTCTTTATGCTGGTGTTCCTTTGCATCAGTTTTACAATGTGAAGTTGAAACAAATTAAGAAGGTTTTGAATATGCTGCTAGAATGGGATAAACACGTCTGAGGCCTATGTCTGGTGGTCAGCTCTTAAGTAAAGTAAAGGCAGCTTTAGTTTTCTGTGCTGAGTTTCCTTTCACTTGCCATATGTAAAAGTAAATTCTAAGGATATTGATTGCATTATACCATGCTCATTATTAAATTTCATTTATTTATGTGTGTAATCTATATAATCTTCTAATAACAACATTTTATATTGGCTATATAATATAAAATTAATATCATATTGATATTGTGTTATTCAAAATAGTATGTATTATAGCAAGTAATTATATAATATTCCAGATGCTGATAAACCTACATGAAGTCAGGTTTTTACCACTGTAAATCTACTGCAGCAGGAATTTTTTTCTCAAATCTGGCTGAAAAGTTATATCCTGTAAAGGATCTGTGAGCTATAATAGTAAATTTTTGCACTTGTAGGACACTTCAAGGAGATAGGATCTGGACCACAGCCTTCAGTGGTAATGGGCAGAGCATCTGGGAAGGGGACAAATCAAAGAGGTTTTACAGTGTGGGATCAGGAGGATTGCAACAGCTGGGGAGGGTCAGGCAGGTTATGACATTTGGGGGAACTGTTGGGTAGGGAGCTCTTCGGTGAGGAAGGATGAGAGTTATGGCAGCTGGAACTGAGTTGGTGTTGAGACTTATGATCAGGAGGAACTGGGAACAGTATAGCATCTGGAAGCTGATCAGGCAAGGGGCTCATATTATCCGGGGGATCAGGAAGTACACAACAGCTGGGAAGGGTCAAACAAATACCCAACACACATGGAATTGAACAGCAGGGCCCGGTGCCACGTACGGCTTCTCACATTCCTTTTTTATGTATTGCCGCTCTCTACCTTTCTGTAAATTTCCCTTAACTCATGTTCAAAACGTGTCTTTGTGCAAAAATAAAGAGGCAGAAATACATATTATGAAATTCTACTAAGAAAAAAATGTGGATAGCACTTCTCAGGCAAACGGCGTCTTGCCAAAGCCCATGTAATTCTAACTATTGGCTAGTAAAATATTTTTTTCTTCAACCCTATAGCACCCACTGCCCTACTGTGTAAAGATTTTTTTGAACCTTTTTTTCCAGGAGCTCAGTGAACCAGAGGAGTTTAACTTCCTCCTCCAGTGGGAGCTCAACATATGGAGGCTCAATTTTTCATGATACTGCCCAGTGATACTGAGGGAACTTCATGACAGATGACCCTGGTGCAGGAAGATTCATGGCTCTTGCTTGGCATACACCACTCTGGCTGAACCGGTCTGTTTCTCCAAAATTTGTTTATTTAATGCTTTCCCGGTCTCAGACATTTTACTATTAGATACCACAGGCATAATTGTACATTTGACATTTTTTTCCTAGAGTTTCTACTTCCTATCTGAGGTTTATTATTTCTTACATTCATGTCCTTCATGTATGCTGTTGCTCCTGTCTTCTTGTCAATTAATTTTAAATGTGAGATCTTTATGATCCCATGCTGCCACACTCTCCATAGGTTTACTTTTCTCTTTTTGTCATTTCTCTCTGACCTTTGCTGACATTCCTAGAAGACCGGCCTTTTTCATTATATCTCTTTGCATCTGCACCCAAATGTTTTGTTTCATGCTGTGTTTTGATTGTAAGCTCATTTTGCAGAGATTTTTTCAATTCATATTTAGATAAGTACCTAGCACGATGCAGTTCTTCACGATAGGTCTCACAGGTACTAAGAAGAATAATAAGTGATAGTAATGACTTCTGTGAAAGTCCTGGTTTTTTGCAGATCTTTGACAAATTGGGAAATGATGTCACATGTATTAGGCAGCTGTGACAAATACGCATGGGATGGATGGTAAATTGTTGTTTTACCTCTAGAAAAATCCGTAGTATTCTCTTGTGTTTTCCATAGCTGCTCATATTATTTTTTTTCTTCTATAGGCTCTTATTGCTTTCCAGACATGCTGTGCCTTGTCTTTGCCAATTGTTGCCATCTGTCCTGATGACATTGTGATGGAGGTTGAGTGTGTTGCTGAGCTTCTTAATAATGTCACAGTGTCATTTTGCGTTACTTCTGTCACTCTGCTGCTGTTATGCTAACTTGTCTTCCTTCATCTTTTCTTTTACACAACTCTTATACTCAAGGCAGTCTAAAAAATGCCCTCTGGATATAAGTTCTTCTCTTTTTTCCACCATATTCAATATCTCATCTGTTCTCTACAGCTGCTTTCTGTGTTCTGTATTTATTCCAATCATATTCTATATGGTAGAAAGTGCTGCTTGTAGGACAGATTTTTTTAATTTCCTCTTGGCATTCAGTAACACCCTATTAAGTGGCTGTGTTTACACTGCAGTTGTCAATGATCTTTTCCGGGTCCTCTGCTCATTAAGCAATAAATTCAACTTTCCTGGCTAGCAGTGTTTTGAACATTTCATGTGGCAATATGGAGCCAGTCCCACAGGGAATGGTTTCCTCTTACCAGACTGCTCCCTCCACGTGCTATACTCCCTGTTGGGTTTATCTAACTATGTCATCTCTAGGAAGGATACTTGAAGCAAGCTGTTGCCTCTTTCTTAGCCGCATGCAGGTTGCCAGGGAGCCTGGGGGACCCACCATCTGACATTCATAGCACTCGGCTTCTAACAGAATATGTCTGAGAATCCCACTGAAGCGTGGGATGACAAGTTCCCTCTTTCTTTTTTGGAGAATTACTTCTCATCCACAATTAAGGTAATAAAATGTTTCTGCCAACCTGTTATTGTGTTAACATTCAGATTGCTATCATTCACTGCAGAATTATAAAAATGGTCTAGAAACAGTTTTTCAAGGGCATCTCATAAGTGACTTTGTTTCACATTTGACTCCAAGATCGCAAAATGTGAAACGCCCTGTCGACCTGAGTCACAGAGATGGCACAGCAAAAGCAGTAATTACTTGGACTTTCCTTTGCTGCTTCTGTATTCTGCTTCAACTTGGACACAGGTAGATCACACCCAGGAGTGAGAAAATAATTCATTGCACAATCTGGTGCTTAACCTGCCTACTAAGACTGAGAACGAGGGTGCCAATTAGTGCCAGCTGTAACGGTGCTTGGGAGATGTGGACCATCCACCAGGAGTTGGACGATGATCACAGTTCATTTCAAAAGGACACTGAGCAGCCATCAGAATGGTAATCATTTTCAACCACTCTTGAATTAGGACAGATTCAGACTTAATTTGACAGAACAGACACTCTTAAGAGCACTGAAGGTTAACACTGGGCAGAGAATGACATCAGAGAGGTAACATGGAAACAAATGCAGGGACAGAAAAATGTAACAAACCTATAATCTTTATTTAAAATAAAAAAAGAAAAAGAAAAAAGAAAAAGAGAAGCTTGACCTACGAAGAGCCTAACAAAAAAGAGGGAGTGGACTTGCTGTCATGCTGGTGTATGGTGGAAGGGCAGAAAACAATAAGTTACGTTATTTCTTGCTATCCTGGAAGGGGAACAGAGATCATGCAAATAGCATAAGGTACCATCATACAAAATGCTATGTTTTAATATGGTACGATACAAACCCCAGAGCCCAAACACAGTGCTGAAAGGTATGCATTATTAATGGTTTATATCATCAAGTTCCCTCCCTTATACTCTTCTCTGTGTTTGACTCTAGTTTCCACTCCTGTAACATGCTGATGCCTTTTGCTCTCTACCTCATTCTACCTCATTCTACATGCCAACTTAATTTTGTTCTTCCTTCCTTCATAGTCTTTTTCTCTGCATTGACTTTCATACTCGTGACCCACCTAAGGCCTTAAATACTTATTGCTTGTTTCAGCGCTTCATTCAACCCCCAACTTTGGCACAAGTCTCCTGCTTGTCAAAGGGCTGTTCACATAACTCAGTCTTCAAGTGTTGTTTCCTTTTTGGCCTCTGATCATGTGCAAGGGGCTATTTCAACATTCATTGTCTTTGACCCTCTCCTGGTCTTACCTCAGCATGACTCTGCCATCTTTCCACTCACATAATGTAAGTCTGCCTGTCATCGTTTCCAGTGCCATCAGCATTATTGCCCTCTCTTCTGCTTTCAACAAAAGCTAAGTGCAGATCTGTTAGCGTGCTATAGGTAAAGTAAGTTAGAAAGCATGAATTATGAACTGCTCAAGAAATAGCAGCTGTTGAGCTTGTGTGCACAGCGAGGTTTGTTTGCTGCTGATCAATAAAAATCAGAGTCAGTAGCTATGTTACCAGAGAGACCATCTGTGGCTAGAGAGCCAGAAGCTTGCTGACCGGGATAGACACTGCTGGCTCAAAGGAGGACAGGGACAGGTTATATTCATATAACCACCCAAAGAGGGACATATTTAACTATCAGTGAAGGCTAGCTGGCAATCTGTGTGCAAAAGCACCTTTCTGCCCTGCACTTCCTCTGGGAGGAAGGGGCTGAAAATTGACAGCTAAGTACTGGGATGTCCCTCTGCTATGCTGTTAGTGTAATAAAGTAGTGTGGCCGACGAAATGGGGATTATTACTAAAGAAATTTTGTAGCAAGTGACCAGACAGGACTAGAAGGACAGAAATTTCTCTCTTCTCTTGAAGAAACAAAGGTAGGGATGGTTCTTGTTTTGTGAACCTTGTGCTAATGTCTTCTAATCAAAAAAATTCACTTGCGTCCTCATTTCCTTTTCCAGTTACTGCACCACTTTGTATTTCACTCCAGTAAATGCTGTGTCCTGTCACTCCAGTTTTGTTCCCTAAGCCCAGAATGGACCCATCTCATTCAGTTGAAATTACTCTTGTAAAATCTCAAATGCCCTCGTTAGCCAAATCTCATACTCAGTACCCTGGGCTATCAATTTTCAACAGATGTCATAGATATAACCAAGTATGCTCTTCTTGAAATCCCATTGTCCACTGGCTTTTGAGGTGTCAACATGTTGGTTTTCCCTCTTCCAATTCTGATAATTCCTTGAGTGTTTTCTTTTATAGTTTCTCGTCACTGATTATCTATTAAGACACTCTTTTCTTCTCATTCTTCTTTCCCTCTATATTGTACCTCTGAATAACATATGCAAGATCAACTACTGTTTCTTTGCAGATGACTCACAGACAGAGCTCTCCTTCAGATTTCTTTCCTGTTCTACAAACAGAAAATACTCAACTATTACACTCTATATTTTCAAAGATCAGTCTGAGTAAAAAATGAGTTCTAACTCCTTAACTGTCCACGATACTTCTTTTCTTCATCACTGTGACATCATCCTGCTTGTCTCGGATATAATTCAGTGCTGTTTCTCATCTGGCCCTCTCTCAATTTTCTGCCATTCTGGGTATTGCTAGGTCTTGTGGATGCTTTCCTGGAACATCTGGAAGGTGTGTAAGCTATATTCTCTCTCATTGTTCCTCACTGTGAAAACCTTTTACAAGCATTTTTTTCTTACATCCTTATTCCTAATTAATTCTGGCATCTTTAATCTCAATTAATAATATCTTTACTTCAGAGATAGAGTTTTGCCCTTTTGTTTCTATCCTCTCTCTTCTGTTGTAAAGGCACATAGATTCTTGATTTCAATTTAACTGTGCCAAGGAAATTATATCAATTCAGTGGTTTCCCTTTTTCTTTTAAATAATTTTCTTGATCTTTAAAGCCCTTTCCAGATTCTCCCTGCTTGATTCACACTTGCTAGAGAGACGTTGATTTCTGGCCTTAGCAGTTGGTGTCAATCTTTGCATTGTTCTTGTTTGCATTTTTTTAGGTGCTTTCCTTCCTAAAGACTTCTTTGTACACGGATGAAAAAACCATAATCATCACTAGTAAAATTTCCTTGTCCTCCTCCAAAACTTCTCTGTAAAAAGAAACCACCTTCCTCTGCCGAGAAACCTACAGAAAATATAGAAATAATTTGCCAGCTTGAGTGGGATACACCTGCTCGAATGTGTTTCTTACATAGAAGCTGCATCTGAGCTAGTCCCAACACACTTAGTAGTCAAGACAGATGGGAATCATGGATTTATCTCATCCTAAAGTTCACATGCATCTCTCTATACTGATGGTAAAGAGAAGTAAGCAGATAGTTCCTGTGCAGACATCATAGATATATGAAACCCATTAAGTATACACAGGATTATCTTACTATGCTAATTCTTTTTAGCCCCCTATTTTCTGTTATTTCAATTCAGATATTAGTATTATTTTTCCTTGGTTGTCGACTTTAGAGCAGGAAGTTTCTATTTATCCATCTTAGTTAAACCCATAATATATCATGGCTTACTTTCACAGTTTTTCACAGCGATAATATACAAAGCAGCCAGAGAGCTCAAATAAGTGACTTGACGTATTCATCCTTCTTATGAAGCACTCGCAGAACTACTCAGTACTTTCAGCTGTTAGAAAAATGTTTTCATGGGATAAATATTAATGAAACAAATTGTTGTTACTTCAGAGCATTTCTTTTGGCTTGACTAATGTGGTCGGAAATCGTATCTGCTGATTTAATTCTAACAAATAAACAAGTTATGTCAGGAACGAATCAGGTGGGAAAGCCTCTGGATTACTCCAACTGCAAAACAGTCAATTTCATGAGCCTAAGAAACCATAGTCAGAAAAGAGAGCTTTCCTATATCTGAGTGCAGCACAGAGCCTACTTTTTTACTAGAGTCGCAGAAAACTTCCTTAAAATAAAGATAAGAGAGCAAAGAAGAAAAAAAAAAGTAAATAGGACACAGTAAAAGAAAGGAAAATAACTAGTCTTAAGCACAGAATAAGAAATAGCTTGGCAATTTGTTTGCTCTCATACAGCAATTACTGTGCTAAATTAAGTGCGTTAACCAAATGCCCCGAGTGGCTTATGCCGTGTTGTAGTCAATTCAACATATGTGAGGTCTTCTCAATTGCACCAACATGTTACATTTGCACAAGTCACATTTTGTGTCATTCTCTATTGGAACCTGAGGGTTGGGGTTTTTTAACTATAAACGGAGATATGAGCAAAATAATTTTACCCACTAGCAGCGTATATGTTCCCAGAAACATAGCATCCATCTGTCTTTCTTGTATTCTCACTGTGTCTGATATCAATTGGGGTAGATAAATAGTTATTTTGAAGTGTTTTTCCATAGTCCCAGATGTGTGAATTTTTAATTAGTTCTAATAATGGCCTTTTCTATATTGTTTCTATGAACCATGATGTATAGCATCTAATCCTTATAAATTACATCTAAAGTGAAAATTTCAAAATCAACCTATTATAGTAGGTTATATTTATTACAAGCTGAATTGCAGCTTTCTTGCTACAGACAGAAGTGCACCTGGGATAAAAAGCTAGTCATAGAGTGACTGTCACAGCTAATGTTAAAATATAAGATATGTTAGGGCTGGAGACCTTTCATAATGATTTGTCTTAGCAGCATCCGTAGCAGCATGGTCGGCATTGCAAATCACACTAACACAGGAACGGTTTGCTCACAGAAAAAAATAGGTGTGTCCCCAAGAAAAATAATTCTGTCTTTCCACTTTGAACTCCTGCCTTCTCTCTTTGGGTAGCGTTCAATCAAATACTGTTTCTCCCTCCTCTGCTCCAGGCACGTTCGGAAGATGCAGACTGCTGAAAGACTGCTGAAGAATCTCATCTTCACCGCATGGAGAAGTCCAGAGGTGCTTTTCAGGGACATCATCTATCCAGACAATAATTTTAAAGTGTTCTGCACGTGAAGATGCTGAGGAGGAAAAGGTTAGTAGAAGTATGATGATCTTTGTTTTAAAGCATTCTAGAAACTTTCATTTGAATAATGAATATTTAGCAAAGGAAACAAGAATATTTAGACCTATATTATGTCCTGTAGACATTTATATAGTTGTGCACAGAGAATTAAAAATTTGTCTGGATAAAAGAAATAATCCCTCTGGTGGTTCTTTCTCCCTTCTGTTTTTCTCCGCCAGCTTTGTAAGGAGGGTGACTTATGTCTTCCTCTTTTTAGTTACTTCTAAATATTTTCTTTTCCTGTGATGATCTACATGGATCTACATGGATCCTCGATCCATTTATTTTCCATTTTCAATCTTCCCATTGCACTGAAAGCATGCCTTAGAACAAGGAGACATCAGATCCTTTGAGGGTGCAGCGGAATACTGTTTGTTGGTTTGCACTGGCATTACATCTTGGTTCTTTTTCTTTTCCTATTATTACAAAAATATTATTATTTCAGAAGATTACAGTGAAGAGTTGAGGAAAATACATTAATGAAATACTGCAATGAAATGCCATTAAAATTAATGTTGAAAATGCAAGGGTTAAGGGAACAATGATGAGGAGGAAATAGCTCCAGGCTGGACCAATGCACCTAATCTGCAGTTAAAACATTGACAGTGTCTCCTTAGCAAGTGCCTAAGTATTCTCATGAGTCCATAAAAGGAGAAATAGATTTTAACCACCTACATGCCCGCCACTTGGACATCTTGAGGAAGCTGATATCTTACTGACCTTTTTGGAGACAAAGCTGAAGACTATGATGCTAACTTTTTGTCTTCTAGATGCCTTTGATATCATGTCTTTCTTTGATCCCTGTGACCTCAAAAGTTATACCTCCTTGAACAATTTGTAATTTTGCATAACAAGAAAAGTGAGTGTGTGGGCTTTACAGGTTCCCTGAGTGGTGCAACTCTAGTTTTTCTTGATGCCTATGTACAGATTTGAGTTGATGTACTGCAATGGCTGCATGACTATGAAAACTCTGCTTACAGAAGGAAACAGTAATGGATTTTACTCTAAGCTCGTACACTGCACAGAAGGATAGGAGGTCCTTCACAGGTTTACATGAATTGACTTGCTCTCCACTCCAAAGAAGTTCTGTTCCAAGCCTCAGTTAAATGAAATAAAAGCAGGAAAGTATTGAAGAAAGCATGAGACAGTCTTTAAGAACTTAGAGATTGCTTATGTTTTTGAGACCTCAGATTTTCAGCAGATACCTTTATGTAGTAATCAGTGCTTCCATTCTCTACAATAGATTGGGAAAGGAAGGATTGCCAAAAGAAACCCCAAACCAAACCAACAACAGCAACAAAAACCCACCAAACCCAAAACTCCACCAAAACAAAACAAAAAAAACCAACAAAGGAAAAACCCCAGAAAGTCAGTTTCTGAGTTTTTTTTGGTAAAGGCAGTTATTACTATAAAAGCCACTGGTTCCATTAGGTCTCAAGGCATGATTTGCATTTTATGCTTTGTTTGATGGACACTAGACAATTATTTCAACAAAACAGTGTGCCTACTTGTGCGCCACACCCTATTGGACTCAGTGTTTCTTGAATGTAACAGGAAATGTTCAGTCTGTAAAGCCATAGAGGAACAGAGTTTTTGCCTATGGGTTCTGGAAATGATAGTTTTTGCAATTGTAAATTTCAAAGCAAAAGCTCTTCTGAAGTGTTTAACAGCGCACAGATCAGGAAACTGATATTGTAGATTTGTTAATGATGCACATGCACAAAACTAGACCAAAATGCAGGTTGCAAAAACAGATGTTAAGTTTGTTGGTGAGTTGTACGCAACAGCGTACTGGGCATGACATGGGTTTACACGTGTTTTTAATCAATGAATCTGTATCAACTGATGCCAATGAAGGCACATCATGTGGAAGATAATGCTTTAGTGCTTCTGTGTTATTTTCAGTAAAACAGAATAAAGTGTTGCCCTTTATCAAACTACACTTTATCTGATCTCTGTTATAAATAGTTTAATGGAAAAAGACTGACAAGGAAATTCTCCTTACACAGAGAATTATTTTGCAGATTCAATTTTATATTAGTCTGAAACAGAAGTTACATTTCTTACCAGAAGTTCTATGTGACTGAAGAAACTTGTCTTTATAAAATGGATGCAATATTTTCGGGCTTTTCATCATGCTTGACTGGAAATTAGTCCATTCTTTGTGAAAAAGCCTTGAACACACGGTGGATTTCTTTTTATTTTTTCCCAAACAGGAAGTTCCACTTCTTGTAACTATGATTTTGAATGCTTAGTAACTCATATCAGTTATTTACTGCTAACTGTAAACTTGTGGAACAGGAAGTGATTGGTGTTTTTTACAGTGCCTATGGGAATGAATCCTCCAGATACTACTGCAATGGAAGTGACAGTACAGTGAGCTAAGTCATCCTCATGCCATTGAAATCTGTTTAAAGCATTTTCAAATTGCATTCAGAAGGCAGGCTCTATACTGGGTGTAGCACTGCTGTAGAAAATGGCAAGCTGGAGACCACTCCTCAGCTTGGCAAATGATCACACTTTGGAATACATCCCTTTGGAATGAATACTTACGCTGGTCTAACATTTTATTTTCTTTTCTGCATCAATGTAGCAGTTTAGGAGTCTGGATGTTTGCACACAGGCCTAGAACAAGGGTGTCCAGCTTCTGTCGAAGTTTCTTGATCACAACACAGAAATGATGATTACCGGAGGCAGAAGGAGCATTGTGCAAGACATAACATATTCACAGATTACAGCCAGATCACTATTGGGTGTCAAGCCTGGTCGGGCTAGTCAGTTGCCAAATGGCTGGGCTTGCAATTTCCATGTCATTTTCTCTGCTAATCCTTAAGCAAAATTCCATGACACTCCTTGTGCAAATGAACTATATTTTTCTTTTTACAAAGATGAGTTATAACATGGAGTTTCAATTGCTGCGTAATGAAGTTGTTCTTGGGGACAGATGACATTAAGACTGTTGAGCAAAACAAAAGGAAAGTTGCTGGGGAAGTGAGAGAAAGAAAGATATTATCTGGAAGGACCTCAGCTAATTTGTAGAACAGTCCTGTGAAAAAATGCTCTCTTGAAAGAGACAAATGTATCAGTATGACTTAAAACTGAATTACCAAAGACTATAGCTGTTATGTTCTGCAAGACCTCAGAGATGACAACGGCAAAGGTTTCTTATTTTATTCTAGGAGAAGTCAGTTAATCACAAAGTAACACACAACAAAGCTTCATTTTTCATAGAATCATAAAATGGTTTGGATTCAAGGGGACCTTAAATATCATCTAGTTCCAACCCTGCTGCCATGGGCAAGGACACCTTCTAGAAGACAAGGTTGCTCTATTTTTGTCTTAATTTACATGAAAAGTAGGGAAAGGTGCTTAGGAAAAATCAATAACAATAATCTACTCTAGTGTCTTTAGTCACTCCTATGTCAGTTTGGCTTCCAGAAGGAAAAAGTCTTCAAAATTGCAAACTCTTAGCCACCTGAAGTACTCTGCAATTAAATTACAGGACAAAATAAAGAGTGTGGCTTGATCTATGTGAATGATTTTTACTGGAGCCTCCAACATCCCCAAATTAGGGCCATGTTCAGCTTGGGCTAAACGCTGCACAAAACCACAGAAACAGTGGACTAAGAAAAAAAAGTTAATAGCAAGTATCTTGCAATCCTTTCCCATCATTTTCTATTTTATCAACAGTGGCTTGTGGGAGGGGCTATTTTACTTAAACTTTCTTTAATGTAAATATCTGATGTTCTGAAACAAGACTGGATGTTGCTACGATTTCTGTGTCTGTACTAGGGCACAAAGCATGACCAGGGCTGGTGTTCCTGTTGCTGAACTCTATAGTCTTGGCTGGAGTGTCTCCTGACAATGATCTCTGGCACTAAGCCATGGCTGGGGATTTCCTAAAGGAGTTGCCAGCTAGGCATGGATCAAGCTCATTCCAGGGATGTGCCAGCACTTAAAATGATGCATGATGTGTTTGGCCCTGTTTCATTTACTGCTGGAGATCTAGCAAAGTGTGTGAAGCATTGCCCTGGTCTGAGTGCACTCCAGTGCTATGTGGGAGAGACATGCTCTGTGGTGTTTACAGTCCTAGACATCTTATCTTCTTCCCTGTCGTCCCTTCAGGAAATCTGCTTGTGATGGAAAAGTACTGATGGTAGATTTAGGTAGGAGTTGTATCTCTGCCAGTGAAACCCTGGGTATTCTAGCACAGCCAAGTAAGAATATTTAGACAAATGAACACAAGGGTTTAATGGTCTGCTATTGCTTGTGTTGCACATGTGGAGTTATATTTGCAGTTTTCAGCTCTAAGGGCTGGAGTCATCTTCCCTTTGCATTGTGATTTCCTACCAGGTAAGACCTGTGAGCACACTATATTCCCCTGCTATCCACACTTGGAGTCTAGGAAAGATGAAATCTGATGGAAAACAGTCATGGTGACCTCTATGCAGATGTTATAATCTGGTCTATGAGGTTATGAGGGCTGCAGGAAACACCATGGGATCCCCATAGTAAAGACAGAGACTTACAGGCTTGGCAGTCAGGTATAATTAGTTGCCATGTGGCAGTGGTAATGCATTAGTCTGAGAGTATTAATGAAACGTGCCAAATTAAATGTTTAGAGGAAGTGGATGTTGTCAGTGCACCAAATTTTCAGCCCTTAGATTTTTTCTAAATGACTCCGAATGCTGCTAGAGGCAATCCATGTTCTTGCTTAAAAATACTTATCCTTCAAAAATACTGAACATCCTGCTGTGTCCTTGTCAACAGTAACTGAAAAGATGAACCAAAACCATGCCTAAATACCACTTAATCCAATCTAAACCGTGTTTTAAGCATGCAAGTCCTAATCAAGGTTAACATAGCTTGAGACTGTTACAGGCAATGTAGTAGTAAATATTAATAATTTGTTTCCATGATTTGGATAGACTATTGTGCTGGAAAAGTGGGAATGTGGTTTCAAGGTATGTGAGTTCTCTCTTGGGAATGCTCTTCATCAGTATCCATCCTCCTTCTTTACTAGCATAATTTTATCAATTCTACAAATTTATTCCTTATTTCTTATTATGTATAATTTTATATCTATACATTCTTTTCTTATAATGAGAATGTAAGATATCTAATGAGGAGTCTCAGGTGCAAAAGCAGAAAAAGACTTAAAAAAATCACAAGAGGCCATAAAGTTTATTTAGAAGCACATTGTTAACTGAATTAATATTTTTTTCCACTTTGATACCATTCTGTAGAAGGATCTAGAAATCACTAGCTAATTCCTCTGAAATATTATTTTTTCCTCTTTTGATGTTTTGCCAGAAGGTTGAGGGAGGTGATCCTTCCCCTCTCCTCAGCCCTGGTGAAACACATCTGGTGTGCTGGGCCCATTGCTGGGCTCCCCTGCAAAGACATGGAAATATTGGAATGAGTCCAGTGAAGGGCATGAACAGGATGAAGCCGTTGAAGCATCTGATGTATGAAGAAAGACTAAGAGAGCTGGAGCCAGACACTTCTCAATGGTATCCAGTTAAAGGATGAGAAGCCGCAGGCACAAACCGAAATAAAGGAAATTCAATTTAAACATTAGAAAATCTCTTTTACTATAAGAGTTTATGAGCAATGACACAGGTGGCCCAAAGAAGTTGCAGAGTCTCTCTCCTTGGAGTTATTCAAAATTGACTGGGCGTGGTCCTGGGCAGCCTGTTCTCCTTGATTCTCCTTGATTAGACTAGTCAATCTCCAAAGAGGCCTTCTGACCTCTTCTGCTCTCTGATTCTGTAAAACTGATTTGAGTGAGAATTCCAACAGTCGAGGATCTCTTCCTTGTTGTGATACCGATATTTTAGCCCTGAAAAAAAACACCATACCTCTTACAGTTCTCATATAGTTTCAATAATCCTACTAAATGGACTGCTATTGCGGTTTACAATTTGCCTTTTTAGGACTCCATGACAAACCCAGCACATGTATACACAAAGTCTATATCTCTGCAACCAAATCAGTCGTGTGATTCACTGGCACTGAGGCAAACTGGAATGAATTGATTGGAATTCACACTGTTCAACTATCCTACCCTCCAAACAGGATGGCCCTATCCCAGCTGCCTACTGGAGTGCTTGGCCCATTCTGTCTCCTACACCATACCCAGGCATTCTCTTGGATGGGACTAGTAATGTACTGGGATCATTTCAGCTATTTAGCAGTGCAAGTTACCAGTTGCCAGCCTTTGGGAAGCACTGCATAAGTTGTAAGTGTAGAGCCACCCGTACAGACCTGTGTTCTGTTTTTTAAACATTGTTGTATTAATTGAAAAATAAAGAATAAAACTCTAATGCTTTAGTAAAAGAAATGCAGAAAATTGAAGCAGAAAATGCAGTCCCAATCCTCATTTCCCTGCTATAAGCCAACAGTTTAATGGTCTGGATCATTCCTCAGGCTGGTGCTCAAGTCTTCCTGGAGGCTTTTCATAGATCAGGATCCTTTCTCTGCATGAATTTTCTCCAGAATCAAAGAGATTTATCTCTGAACCAGGACAACTCATCTTGAATTTGGCTGGTTCCTCAGTGAACTCAAACTCTCTCCTGACTCTCACTAGGAATGACTGAATTCCCATCTCTTTCTGTCTTCTGCTCAGAAACTTCCTGTGTGGGCCCATTCTAAGTATTCTTCTGGTGCCTTGGCTTCTTTGTTTTGCCCCTGGAAATTCTGCACTTTCTGAGGTCTTTTTTTTTCCTTGCGAATTAACTGATTTTCTGATTTAGGCTTTCTCCCTTGCATACTAACCATCTAATGAATATAGACATTAATTACCTTATATTGTACCCATCATTCTGGTGGGGATTTTCTGGAGCAGTGATTCTCAACCTATTTTAATCCATGGAAAATGCAACTGTTCTAAAAAAATCAAAAGATGTCTTAGCCATTAAAAAAAAAAGTGTATTATCTTATGCAGTACTACTGTAACAGGTCTTATTTGCAAATAAATCTAGCTAAGCTAAAAGAAAAGTCCATTCAATTTTAAAAATTTTTTTTTGTCTGGATGAATTCATATATGCATATATTTCTCCCCTCCCCAAACTTAAACGCACTATTACTTTGTGAATTGCCTTCTAATATCCTATGGCAATCAGTGACCAAAAATTAGAAGCAAACTTTTAAAGAAAAATGAAGAAATACACATGCTAGGAACACTGAGCTAAATGTTGTACATGAGCACACAACTGGATGTCTAAAGAGATTTTGAAGTCTAAAAGTGCAAATAAAGACCTATGAGACTGTTTAAAAATAAATAAAATAGGAAAAGGGAAAGGCAAGGAAAAGGACAAGGGAAAGGGAAAAAATGCGAGATATCATTATACACAATAGCTCTTTTACATGGTCTAGATTGTATCTTTAGTCAGTATGTGTGTATATAAAAATGCATTTGTATTGGCAAACAAATATTTATGTGCAGAACTGAAAAAATGGATTTCTTTATTTCAGGCAGTTTTTCAAAAATCTGTTTCATCATAGTTATCAATAGTAGCTTCCAACAAAATTTACTTCCTTCAGATACTAGTTTAGAATTTTCTTGAAAAAAATATTTATCTGCTTACATTTTAAGCACTTTTGGACGTAACCATATTTGAAGCCTTTGTGGCAATTTGGATATTTTGGCAAGGTATTAATGGTACATGAAAATGTCAGTTGTTTCCCATTCTCAGCTTTATATTATCTCACAGGCTTCTATGTCTATTTCTCTCATCTTTTAATTTCCAGGCATTTTGTTCTAGATTAAAAATGTTTGTGTACAACTTTGGGATAATTAATCTTGATACTGAAAATGTTCAGCAGATTCCCCTTAATAAATAAAACATGGGATGTGTCATTTCATTCTTAGAGTTTGATACTCTTGGGACGTGGAGGTCCTCACCTACTCCCAGTCAGACATAAATAGATGATTCATTCATGGGGAGGAAGGCTGAGTAGTCAGCACATTTTCTGAGAGACAGGTTAGTGGAAGGTGAATACTCATTATATTTTAATATTCTGTAGGCAATACTATGTGATATTGCCTCAAGTATGTTCATTGACCTGGTCAGAGAGGTGGAGCTGCTGAATAACCATGGTGTGAATAGCTACAGGAAGCCAGCAGATCAAAGAGCTACCCACTGTTTAAAAAGCTCTTCTCAGGAGAGAAAGGAGTGGAGAATGGGGTCAGTTCTTAGATGTCACTCCTGTTGAGAACAGACAGTGATGGAAGAGAAGGAATCCTCTGGTGAAAGAAACCAAAAGGCTTTTAAATTTTTTCTATTGTAGGGTCTGCTCAATGTTCTTTATTCTCTGCCAAAATCAAAACTTTGTATTGTGTTTTCTCTGTCCTCAGGCCTTATATGTCTAAATTATTTCATTTCTTAATTGTTTATTTTGTTAGTGTGAAGCTTGGTGTCAATCCATTAGGTGTATAAATTCTAAGAGTGTGCTCCCTCTGGAAGGATGAAGCGCAGTGTTTTTGTACAAAGAGTTTCAGTGTCTCGCCTCTCTAGGTTCACATATTCTCAGTCTTGTACCTTCTTTTCCTTTGTATATGGGTGAAAAGGTGTGAGAAAAGAAACCGTGTTAAGTGAGAGAATCTGTTAGTAAATCCCCAGTATAGCTGCACAAAATGATCAGCAGCTGTAACCCAATTAAATGTAGCAATTTCACAGCACACTACTGCTCACCAGAGAGTACATACCGATATTCTCTGAGTATTCAGCCAAACCATTTTGTACCAGTGCTTGCAAACTTCTCCTCAGGAATATTTACCATTTGGCTAGAGCTCCTCAAACACAAAGGGAAGATGAGAGGGAAGAGGAAAAAGCAAAGGAACATAGTGCAAGGAGAGCCAATTTGTAAGTAAATCCACTCTGTCTCTTAAACACAAAGTAATTGCTTCACAGGTGTGCATGGAAAAAGTTGCAGTTATAACATAACTAGAAGGTTAACTATTTAAAAGGTCTTCTCAAAGAACATTTAGTTTAGGGAGCCTTTCTTCAGTTCAAAGCTCCTGCTGCTGGTTTATGAGTCCAAAGTGAGGAAGCAAGCTATTCCTTGTTTAATGTGATCATTTTAATAGCTGAGCCATTTCTAACTTTGCTTTTATAGATATCATGGCTCCAGTCTCTGCTGATCTGGATGCTTTTTGCATACCCATATATGTGTGTCATAAAAGTATTTGGCTACCAGTTACTGGGGTGAGGAGAAAACACCCCCAAAATACTCTTGCAACATGTTCAGTATAAGACATACAAAGAGACATCTTTAGTCTAATAAATGTTTTACAAAGCAATCTAACAATATTCATATGAACTTCTGATTATATGAAAGAAAATTTTAAAACCAATTTTCCTTATTAATTTCTTTTTATATTTGAAACTCTATACCTTACCTACATTGATGTACTGTGATTTTTGTCCTACTCATCTGCAAGACAGTCTCAGGAAGGTTCATTCAAAGTGTGAAAAGCAGGACTCCTACTTTTGTCAAGTAGTGAAAGAGACCATTTAAAGCCACGTGTCTTCTTCTGTTCACATCTCCTGCTGAAATCACTTGTTGGCAGTCATCTTGCAAACGTGGGACTCAAACAGAGGACCTTATAATATTTGTGCAAATTGCAAATGTCTTCATAAAGGATATAGATAACCTCCTGTGGTTACAGTCCCTTATACACCGTCTAGGACAGCAACTCTCTGCAAAGACGGATCTTTAGCCTGTGGTTATGTGGCATGATATCATATATGAAGAAGAAGACAGAAGAAAAGAGCCCAGAACACTGCAGAGCTCTGCTTTTCACTCTAGTTGTCTGAGGCAGATGAAAAGCAGTAACGTCTTAAATCCTGTCAGAGCCTTGATTTCATCGGTGGTGCTTGGCTGTTGCTTAATTAACACACTTTACGACATTCTGAACACCACATGGACCAGGAGTCACGATCTTACATATGGGGTGATGAAACACCAGTAGACAGGAGTTTCTGTCCTGAATTTTGTTTCTGTAGAGTGTCCTTGTTCCATAATCACTCATTTCTGTAAATAAATCACATAACACCCACTTCCCAATAAACTGGTATTTACCAGCCTGAGGTTATCAACACTATGGTTTTCTCTCATTTCTTTATGTCCATATGGTAAAGTCCTAGTATAAATTTTATTTTATCCTTTACAGACCTCTGTTTCAGTTCATTTTAAGTGACTAATTTGCCTAAATAGCCTTCAGTTTGCCTTGGAACTTTTTCAGCTGAACATGGTAAGAAAATAAAAGAATGTATATGATCTATTTAAATAATTGCCCCTTAACATCTCCAAAACTATGCAGAATATTTTTCTAAGCAGCAATAATGCCCAGTACTCATTTTCTGCCTATTTTTGTCCTTTGCCCTCATTTCTGCAACTGAGCCCACTGTCATCTGGTAGAAATATTTACCAGTTGGATCTGAATTGGCCTGGTAACAGTGAGAACACATCTGGAGTCTAGACTCAGCGGCTCTATGGGCAGGGTCATATCTCTGTGCTCCATCAGCCCCAGCGCCTATTTCTGTTTACATAGGTGGTGTGCGGCATCATCTGTTTCAGTTGTCAGACGCTGCCAGCGCCTGCCCCCAGCCGCCCCCTCCCCTTCTCCCTGACCCTCCACCATCCCACTACTATCAGCTGGAGACAGGAAGCAGGAGACCACTGGCACACACGACGGGAGAAGAGGGGGAAGAAAGTCCCTGGATCTTATAAAATCCAGCGTTATCTGTGTATCTGAGCTACACTTCAGCTCCATGGGATTCAGTTGAGAGCAGTAGCTTTGTCTGATATGGCAGGAGGCTGCATCAAATATGCAAGGGACAGAATAATCTCTTGGTACATGAGCAAGTATGCTCTAAAGTCTTTAAAAACTCTTTTGTTGGTTTTTTTTTTCCTCTTCTCCTAATTGAAATTGTGTGCTTCAACCTCTTGGACTTCAAAACTAGAAAGTGTTGTAATATTTTCTGAGTACTACTGTTTACCTGAAGAAGGGGACTAAAATAAGCTTAGAAATTGTGTAATGGCAAAAAATACAGTCAAAAAAGTTTGCTGTGACAGGAATTGTGTCTCATAACACTTAAATTTCTGTAATGTGTGAGGTAGCTTGTGTGTGTTTGAGGATAAGAATTATGCAATACTTCATTAATGATTCTTTAAAACTGTATGATAGGATTTTCTTTTCATCACTCATTGCAAAATGACTCAGTCCCAAAGAGTAGGAACTATCTCATCAAAATATTAGTGTGTTGCGGTTGGTTGACCTTGGCTGGATGCCAGGTGTACACTGAGCTGCTCTATCGTTTCCCTTCTCAGCAGCATGAGGGTGGGGGCAAGCAAATAAGACGAACAAAACTTGTGGGCCAAGATAAAGGCAGTTTAATAAACCAAAAGCAAAGGGCATGCACAGAAGCTTAGGAAAACAAAAGATTTATTCTCTACTTCTGTGTTCACTTCCGTTTCCCGAGAAGTAGGGCTTGCTCTGAAATACAAATGTTGTAATACTGAATGCTTCACACCCCTCCTTTCTTCCCAGGGTTAACCTATGATTTTCTCTACCTCCTCCATCCCACTGGCACAGGAGGAAGAGGAATGGGGACTGTGGTCACTTTGTCACACACTGTCTCTGACACTCCTTCCTCCTCAGTGGGAGGACTCCTCACACTCTTCTCCTGCTCCAGTGTGGGGTCCTCCCACAAGAGATAGTTCTCTACACAATTCTCCAACTTGAGTCCTTCCCATGGGCTACAGTTCTTCATGAACTGCTCCAGTGTGAGTCCCTTCCATGTAGTGCAGTCCTTTAGGAACAGGCTGCTGCAGTGTGGATCCCCCATGGGATCCCCGCTGGGCAAACTTGCCGCAGTGTGGGCTTCCCTCTCCAAAGGGACACAGGTCCTGCCAGGACCCTGCTCTAACGCGGGCTTCCCACAGGGTCACAGCCTCTTTTGGGCATCCCCCTGCTCCAGTGTGGGGTCCTCCACAGGCTGCAGGTGCATGTCTGCTCCTCTATAAACCTCCACGGGGACATGATGGGCACAGCTGCCTCACCAAGGGCTGCAGGGGAATCTCTGCTCTGGTGCCTGGAGCAACTGCTCTTCCTCCTCCTTCACCAACCTTGATGTCTGCAGAGCTGTTTGTCTCATCTATTCTCACTCCTCTCTCTGGCTGCTGTTAGCTACATTATCCCAGAGGTGCCACCATCATCGCTGATGGGCTTGGCCTTGGTGGATCTGTATTGGAGCTGGTGGGTATTGGCTCTGTTCAGGGAATCTTTTATGAAAAAGACATAACCCATACAAAGACGATCACATATTAATGTGATGCCCACTTCTAGAGTCTGGTAGAGAAGTTGCACAACACACCTTTGAGGCTTTGTCACAAGGAGGTATGCACAGCTTGAGCTCAGACTGCTGGTGAGAGGAAGGTAACACTTAAAATCTTATGTGAATTGGCACAGTATGGCCCTTATAACACATTCTTAAGTATAGTACTGTTGCTCTGAAAACAATGAGCAAACATTTGTAAGTACAAGATGATGTGTGCCTCTGTTTCATTCTATGATGTGTAAGCGGGTCCTCCCATTGTTAAGAGGAATTCTGTTCACAGAGAGAAATAACAGACAAATTTCTACAGTCACACTTTTCTCGGTAAACATTGTCTCTTCTCTGAATATTTGGAGTTAATCTGCTTGAATGGGAACACACACAGTTTTGTTAAAGGGGTGTGCAAGATATTCTACTGGTTTTCCCATCAACACAATGACGTTAAAGCTTCATTTTAGTCGCTGGGATAGATTCTGTCGTCATCGTTAAGAGTTGTACAAACTTCTTCAGTGTAACGGGGCTGCATAAAGTTAATGAGTTGAAAAAGTGCTTGCAAAGTATGTTGGTATTGGTGATGTGGCAAAAGTCAGAAATAATCCACTTGACTCAGTCTGCAGAGCAGTTGGCAGACCAGGCCATATTTGTTTTTCTTTTTTCAAAAGTACTTTTTTATCTCATAAATCTGAATAAAATTTAGAAAAGTGAGACTTGCTGGCTCTATTCGGCGCATGTTGGAGGCGGTGTTAATATATCTTTTGATTTTAATTGGAGCAGAGCTTAGCTAATGCCAAGTATTTTTGAGATGTCTCAACATCACTTTAAAAGTATCACTTCTGAAAACATATTTTTTTCCAACAAAACGGTGTTTTCAAAGCTGAGGGCCAAACATTATCAAGTCTACAAAAGAATGGTATATTAGGTTTGAATTTTCGTTTCAAATACATTGGTTTGGAGAAACTGACAAAACAAAGCTATTTGCATCCTCCATAAAAGAGAAAACTTAATTCAGTTCTTATATCACAGATCTTGGATGTAATATTTTCCTGTATAAAAAGGTAAAAATTGCTCCCTTTACGATACAAGAGTTCGGTTTACAAAAATATAATACCCAGAAATTACTTGAGCATGTTTTTACCATACATCATATCATCACAATATTTCCATGGATTTCTATAATTCCACTTGGGTGTGTTGAGAAGGCACTCAAAAAATTACAGAAAGTAAAAGAAGAATAGTTAAAAAGTATTCTTTTTAAAATTTATTCCTATATTACTGTAATTGATATAATATCATGTAGAGCTAGCTGAAGGAACGTGATTCAGTTCACAAAACTTAATTGTGATAAAGATCTCAAATTATTGTGAAATGCTGAGAAACACTCATTCCCTGAGATAGTTTTATTATTATTGAAAACACTGCCAGACTAGGGTAGAAAACAACTGGCTGCCAACAGAAAACAAAGCAGGATGTACTTGAAATTGATCTTTTCACTCAGTCATCTGTATTCATCTGGTCACTGCAGATGGTGTTAATAGCATCACAGGTAACGTGATTAACTGGGGCTTGGCTATGAGTGCTCTGTGGATGTAGAGCTATCAATCTGCTCATTCTCATTGTCTTTTTCTGTCTATTGTTCTTGCTAGTGGCAATGAGGTGAAAGTCCTATGAGAAGTAGCTGAACAAGCTGGGGCTGCTTAGCATGGAGAAAAGGAGGCTCAGAGGGGACCTTATCACTCTCTACAACTGCCTGAAAGGAGAGTGTAGCCAGGTGGGGACCAATCTCTTCTCCCAAAAAGTGACAGGACAAGAGGAAATGGCCTGAGGTTCCACAGAGGAGGTTTAGACTGGGTATTAGGAAAATTTCTTTGCTGAAAAGGTGGTTAGCCATTGGAACACGGTACCCAGAGAAGTGGTGGAATCACCATCCCTGGAAGTGTTTGAAAATCATGTGGATATGACTTCTGGGTACACTGTTTGTGGTGAATGATTGGACTCATTGACCCTAAGAGTCTTTCTCTATCTAAATAATTTTATCATAGAATCATATAATTCATTCCTCTTCTAGCACAGAAATTATGATTCTATGATTCTAAGTATTAGAAGCTCT
This sequence comes from Mohoua ochrocephala, assembly GCA_013398855.1. Taxonomy (NCBI): domain Eukaryota; kingdom Metazoa; phylum Chordata; class Aves; order Passeriformes; family Acanthizidae; genus Mohoua; species Mohoua ochrocephala. The sequence continues at coordinate 64,135 of VZTA01020256.1, forward strand.
CAGGATCAAAACCAGCTCTTTTACCTTTGAGTGAATGAAGGAGGACTTCCTTCCTTCCTGTTTCCACAATGTCACAAATGTTCTTTTCTCTTGAAAGCACCAAATTTTGACTCTTTATTTTCCTTCCCCTTGTCCTATGATAAACTCAGAGAAGTAAGAAACATGCTGTACTTTTTGAACACACATTGAATGGAGGCGTTAGAAGATCATATATATATATATACACACACATATATATGCAGCATGTCTCAAAACCTTCCCAGGGAGGTGAAAATATACTTTGCAATGTGTGAAGGTAAATTTTTCAAAAGATCCCATGGTCAGATTTTTTTGCTTGATTCTGAAAAAAGGCCAACATTTCTGAAGTACTCATGGAACTTTGCAATACTCATTGCAACATCTGTGGGCAGGTTTTTTTTAAAATGATTGGCACCTAGGGTGCAATTAATGCCCCAGAGTCTGGCAATCTGTTTTGGCATTAAAAAGAAAACTGAGAAGTTTAGAAATCACTAAGGAATGAAAGAAACACTGAGAAACTGCTAGAAAGTATAGACTGTTTATTTTGAGTAGCAGTGAAAAGTTACCTTGATTGCCTCGCTACTTCCCAGAAAAAGGCTGGCTATAAAAAAATGGAGTTAAAATTATCCTATAGATGTAGAGGTGGCATGAAACTACTAAAATTAAAAGCCTAAACCAGAAAATAGTAAGTAACATTTCATCAGGAATAACCCCTTGGTGGTGGAGCTGCTCAGTTACAACACTGGAACCTCTGTGGTGTGTCTTTGAAAAGGGAGCTCAGGTAATATGTCTGCAGCTTTCAAACGCTTGGAAAGCATTCAGGGGACACAAAGTGAGTGGACAAAGAATGTGCTCAGAGTCTCAGGTGTTTTGCTGATGCAGCTGACCACCTTCAGTCAAGTTATTCCATCAAAGACTTTGTCCTGACATCCTAACCTGCACTTCAAACCTCTGTGTATTTTTTCACAGGAGCAGCGTGTATGAACAGCCCTGGGGTGAGGCACCCAAGGGCAGAGGTCAGTGGGAGGGGCCTATCGTTGTTTAGCTTTCTGGAGAAGAGGAGTAGAATAAAATTTTGACAAAACTGAGAGCTTTGAAAAGAATACCCATGAGCAGTCAGATTGCAAAACTTTTAGTGGTCTCATTTGATCAAAGTCAAAAGAATCCAAAATAATTGCAATGAATGGTGGGAGAAGGAAACAGTGACTTTGTAACTTGATGGTCTTGGCACTGTAGGCATGCTTATTTCTAGGCCACCATTGCGAATCTGCCTCAGCTAACAAGGGTGGGAAATCATAGCCGTGTAAAAACTCTTTATGCTCAGAAATTACATGAAGTGAGTCAGAGAGCTCAGTCACATTTCTGTGGGCAAATCTCTCTGCATTTAAACATACCCCCACAGTGGACAGCACATGGCACTTGGCACACACTGCGCACTCCAAGTGGGATACAGGGACAATATTGGTGTATTAACTCCTAGAAGTAATCATATATTCCTGGTTTTTCCTCAGTTTGGAAAAAATGGAAAGAAGCTTGAAGTCAAAGCACCCCGAAGGAATGAACTTCCCCAAAGACTTCAAATTACACTGTTACTCTGGCAATTTTTACTGTGGATAAATTCATGAAATGGAGAGGGGGTCGTGAAGACAGTGGATGTGTCCATAATTTTGGCCTGCTATGGAAAGTGTGGAACCAGATGTGGAAGTTAATGTAGAAAAGGAGCATTGAAGGAGTATAAACAGATGGCAAATAAAATAAGACCTTTCTGTCTCATATTTATGAAGAAGTCACATGTAAGAAAATGAACTTCTAAGAACCCACTGTGAGCAATGAAATAGGAGAGTCTGGAAGAAAGAATCTGGGACTGATCCTATTAAATAAACTCCAGTGTCAAAGAGCATTGTGGGATGTATTGCTCAAGAACAATAAATCCTATCACAAAGATTTCTGCCGCCAAGATTTAGTATCTACAGTATGATGCACATACCGCTGGATTAGCTCTAGCCTGCAGACCAGCTGATAGTTCTGTGAAAAAAGGATTTTTTTTGGTCATCGTATTGACTGAAAAGTCTTACTTTCTATCAAAAACATTTGTAATTCAGTACTTTTCAACCAACCCAACACTTTACTGTGTACAGTTTTCCCTTAGGATTGTCTTTTCTTTACATGGTAAAGGGTCCTGGTCCAGAGTTCTTGCTCTCTAATTAAATAATCACCTACTGTAATTTAATTCAGATGAGAAAAAAGATTAGTTTGTTATGAATTAAAAGGTGATATAGTGTTTCTACCCCAACAATATTTAAAAAAAAAAAAATCATGAAATTCAATGATGATTCAAATCATGAGGGAGGCCTTATTTTAATATTTACATACATCTGGATGCTGGCGTAGGGACTGAAAATGGACTTTTGTAACTTGAAGGCCAAAATGAACCCACAACATTTTTAGTTTAACTGATAAGAGAAGAGAGACATTTACATTGCATTTCTTTACTCATATGCGACTCCTTTAACTGTAGATATTCTGATAGAAGAAATATACATGTGGTAGAAATTCTTTGTTGAAACAGCATGTCAATTATTACAAAGTTATAAATGCTTTAGAAATGAATTACTGTCTAACATATGTTCACTGAAGGCTCTGAGTTGAAAAAGGTAGTAAATATGCTGTATGAAGAATGATCGTGAAAATAAAGAAAGAAAGATCTGGACATAATTACCTAGTTCAATTTTGACTTTCTTCAGTAACTAAATGCAAAACATCTCAATTTGCATAATCCACAGGTTTTGCTATGTTTGTACAAAATTGTAACAATTAAAAAAGTATCTAAACCCTGCAACATATGTAAAATACAAGCAAGTAATAGAGGACATGTTACAGTAATGTTGACACCTGAACCCTTAGTGGAATTTTACATTTGAAATTCTACCATATCTATAAATTTTTTACTTGTCGAACACAATGAGCTCTTCATGGTTTCTAGAATTTCTCCAGAAATGAATTAACTATTAATGTCTCTTGTACTCTTACAGAAAAAGATAATACTGACACTTAAAATTTTTAAAAACCAGCAGATTTACAGGGAGGAGAGGAACTCAAAATGAGCAAGGGATGAAATCTTATGTTTTATCTTTAAAAAGAGGGAAATGTCATACCTCACAGAAGGCCATTCAAATATTGAAGAGAAAGAGGTGGAAATGCTTACTACTGAGAAAATTTCCTGGTTTGGAAAGTGTTCTTGCAACAGCAAGTGAGAATCAATATTATATGGTTTCTCTCTTTTGTATATGTAAAAACTCTTTTGATGACAAAAATTTGGCCAGCTGGAGGACGATGAAGTTGTTTCTTTCAAAACTGTTTTTATTCCTGTTAGGGTAAGAAAGATATGTCAAATCTTAAGTGCAATGATCATTAGGTTGAATGCAATATTAACCTCAAAGTTTATCTAGGCTAAAGAATACCTTCTTAGTTGTTTGAGTCTCATAACACCAAATACCCTAAAACCTGACCTTGCTTCAAAGAAGGTAGAGGGTAAAAGCCTTGTCAGTAGAGTTTATTTCGTGACAGAAATGGGCTTCAGCCGTCTCAGAGAAAAGGAGGATAGTGGTCTAGATGGAAATGATGTCACAGGACTTCTTAACTCTTGAGTCTGATGTGTGTCCAGCACATATTATCGTTCTGTGCTGGAAGAAGGCACAAGGAAGGATTGTGTCACACACAGAATCATAGAATCACAGAATGGTTGGGGTTGGAAGAAACTTCTGGAGGTCATCTGGTGACTTGAACCTACAGCTTGTTTCCCGGGACCATGTCCATACAGCTTCTGAATATCTCCTGGGATGGACATTCCACAATGTCTCTGGACAGCCTGTTCCAGTGCCCAGTCACTCTCCCAATAAAAAGATGTTTCTTTGTGTTCAGACAACACCTCTCATGTTTCACTTTGTGCCTGTTTCCTCTTATCACTGGGACTGGAGTGTGGCTGAAAAGCAGGAAAGATGTTTCTGACCAGAGCATCCACGTGTAGAACAGGCGAGTACGGCTGCAAATCAAGCCTTGGTGAGCATGGGGAGCCATATCCATGCTTGTGGTGGAACTCTTGCTTGTCCTAATTCATAGCAATGGATCCTGAACTGCTGTTGATGCACCGATAGAGGCTCTGTGAAGGCACAGAGGACAGCAGCGCTGTCATGGCACTGTCAATGCACTGCTCTCCCTATGTTCATGTGCTTTCCCAACTGAACGATAGACTGGGAGGCACCAACGTGGCCTTGACTTGTCAGCAACTTTTCAGAAAAACAATTTCCTAAGAAAAACTTTCTTGCTTGCTTGCTTTCTTGCTTTCCTTGCTTTCTCTCTTTTTTGCTTTCTCTCTCTCTTTCTCTTTCTCTCTCTCTCTCTTTCTCTCTCTTTCTTTCTTTTCCCATTCTTTATTTCTCTACGCTATCTATAGGACAACATTCCTTCCCAAAATTTAGTTTTGAGATGTTAAAGTACATCACTGTTCTTCTTAATGTCCTCCCCTCAGACATGTTCTCTAGGGATTTTTTAGCTCCTACTAAGCCTCCATAATACTAGTCCAGTTGCGGTCAAGGGATGGGATTTGCTTGGAAGCAGAGGGTAGCAGTGGGCCTATGATAGACTACAGTACAGACAGCATAGGTGAAGAATTGAGCATTTTGACCACTGATTTGAAAGACAAAATAATAAATAAAATATTAAACAAAAAAATTGAATTTGATTCAAGGGGGTCTTGATGTGGCAAAAACTCAGAAAGTCTTTGCAAGGACCTAGGTATTGAATTTACAAATAGCTGATGAACATTAGACATATAAACATTTTTTTAAGAGAATTGGGAAGCTCTAAAAATTGATACTTTAGGACTTTTATCACTGGGCTTTTACCCAGGGTCATTTGGCAGTATATGCATGTATGAGCAATAATTTTTCATAATTTATTTCATTACAGTATAAATTTTATGAATACTTCCTTTAATTAAGTCAGTAGTTTCAAAAAAAACTTTCTTTGATCCACTAGTATGTCAAAAGTCCTGTGTCCCAATGATAAAGTGGCAAATGACTGTAGAAAGAGCAGTCTTATCTTTATGAAACATCAGACGACACAAACACCGAGCTTGCTGTGTTGGTTAATATATATTTTAATTACAGTGTATTTCTTTCTCCCTATATTCTTCAGTAAAACTTCTTTATAAATATAACTTTTCACTTTAAAAATTTTGATTTGGCTTTTTTCCCCCCCCTAATACTAGAAAGGTTAATGTCTGAAGCATGTGTTTATCTATGTATGGGTATATGGTGTTGGGAAACCAGGGAAATACTTTGTCTGGAGCCATGACATTTTTCAGTATGTGGTGTTCTGGGTAAGCCTCCTTCTAATCTCATGGTGAACCAACAGCAGTGCTTCAGTGAGTCTTACACTTGCTCTTTTCTTCAGCTGTTTGGTTAACACTTTCTCCCATCCATGGCAAGTGCTGCTTGGCTAATCTGGTAGAACCAGGCACTCAGACTTGTCCACCAACTACGGACAAGGATCAGACTTCAAGACCTACAGCAACTTGGTGTTGTTCAACAAGTTCAAATCTGGGCAGCTAAAAACCTTTCTAGAGGCAGATTATTCTCCCACAATGCTTCTTCCGTCTTCCTCCTTTCTGCAGAGTAATTGCCATTCTTATCAGTGAACTAATCTTTTGTTGACTCACATAATTTCACGATTGAAAATATAATAAAAATAAATATGATGCAGATATAATGGAGCCCTGCTCTTACAAATAGCTTATAGCTATATGCAAATATATGTATTTTAAAATATATTGTGTAATGCACTTCACAGAGGATCATAAATCTCTGAAATAGAATATTGAATATTTCTTTTACAGATAAATGGCAAATACCCTAAACTATGTACCTCAGACCTCCAAACAGTCATACATTTTGGAGTGTTCTACAATGTTTTGTTAACATTTTCCCATTCTTCTAGTTTTTATAAGCTTCTGCACTTCTGGTTTCCGTCTGCGACTAGAAAAGCAAGTACTCAAATACCACAAAAAAGGCAGTGCTCAAGATATTTCAGGTTTGATTTAGAGCAGGAAGTATTTAGATTCTTTTAAGATTTTCAGTTAAATTTTCAAATACGAGAATACTCGGATAAGCATCCGAGCTGACCAGTGCTCTTCTGAACTGAACACAAATGTGAAAACTTTAGAATTTACCCCCTTACAGCCAACAAGGAGATCTATTTATGGGACAAATCTGTGTTGGTATCACGTACTGGATTTTTGGATTGCATAATTTCTAAGCATCGCTTGTGTGTAGCACACTTTATATTGGCTTAAAGAAAATACAGACTGCATACTGAAGAAATTTAAGACATATATTAATGAGAATATTGGAAAAAGACTTGTCATATGTATACACAAACATCTATGATTAGATTGGGCCCTTAAAACACACTTCAGCATTCAACATTTGTGGTAGAACAAGATTACACTGTTTTGGTTCATTACTGCATATTATTTTTCTAAGAAAGAAACAAAACTTTTTCAAAGAATGGAAATGATCATAAACATTGGCTGTTTATCACACTATGGTATTTGTCTTCCTTATGGCATTTGCATCATTTCCTAAGCGAAGAACGGCAAACATTGCAAGAAGTACAGTGAAATAAACATAAGCACCTTGTTTAAGTACTTATCTGAACATGGCCTGCATGGCTTAGCATTTTTTATGCAGCTTTAGCTCCCACTCAAATCAAATGCAGTCTTACTGCACTTTTAGTATTTTGATTTTAAATGGTTACAGTTTGTGTTTCAGGGAGTAGCTGAAATAAGGCTAAATCTAGGCTAAACAGGTGTTTTGGCAAACACATGCAATAATATTCTTTTTTGAACCAAGATAGTTCCCTTGACAGAAAAAAGTGTATCTGGAGGAGAAAGGGATTAAGTGGTGATTGTATAATGTGGCCTGAATCCAGAATTCACCAACTCACTGGGTCAAAACTTTGGAAGAGATTTTTGAGACATTTAGACGAGGACAGCACTTAACTACCTGGAAAGACCGTTAAGAAAGGCTGGAAAGAATATCCTGATGCTTGTAAGTGGTTAATTTCTATCTGTATGTATGGAAGGAGAAAAACGCTTGTGTCCAAACAGATCATAAGGCAGCTGAAGTTTGTTTATAGTATTTTGCCTTTATCTTCATGTGGAATTCAACTTCTAATGCTGAAACAGAAAATCTGCAACTGCCACATGAAATTCTAAATGGAAAGGAATTAATAAACACATGCAGATTCTGTTAGCAGTGTAGAAAACAATTCTCTGCTTTTTTGATGCGAGAATGTTAAATATAAAATTCACATAGCAGAGGTTCAAAATTGTCAGAATTTTAAAGCAATTATGAGACACTGAGTAGTTACTCTAGATGATGGAGAAGACTAAGGAAAAAGACAGTTCTCCACTGGGATATCTATGCAGCTCATTTATTTACCCTGAAAACATGCCAGATATCTCAGAACAGGCTGTAAGTTAACTAGCTCAAGAAATTTTGGCTACTGAACTGCTAAGCCTCACATTTTGAAGAGATTAAGTTTTAAAATGAAATAAATGATCTTTGAAGATGAGTGGGATCCTACGAGGATGCCTTGAAGAGCAAAGGAACCATTAAAAGCTTGATGACCTATATATAATTTCCTCGAAACACAAGAACAATCCACCCTGCCGTAAAATAAACCAGCTTGACTGAATGGGGAACTTAAACTGAATTCAAAAGCAGACTTGAAGAGGTGGAAAGTGGAGAAGGGCAACTAAAGAGGAATATAGCATCACCCAAACACTTTGGGACAGTTAGGAAAGCTAGACCTTGGCTAAGTGGAAACTGGTGAGGGATGCAAAGGTCTACATGAATGACCTCTACAGAGCTTCAAATCAGTCAAGGAAACACTGTGGCAGATATAGAGCTGCTAGTGAATAGTGCAGGCAAGCTCATGAGGACAGGGAAATGAGGGAGGTGCTCAGAGCCTTCACAGAAAAGATCTTTCCTCAGGTCTCTCGAGTCCGCATGCCAAGTAACAAAATTTGTGGAGGACAGAAACATACTGAAGCTTTGGAGCAGGTCACCTTAGGGATACTTAGGTGAGCTGATCACACACATACACAAGCCCACAGAACCTGACAGGATGCAAATGAGCATGTTAGGGAGCTTAAAGGCTAATGTCACTTTCTGTGTTTGATAGAAGGGCTGGTAAAGTCTTCATACAGATAGCACGTGTGAGGACAACCCCGGGCCAGGGGAGTGAGACTGATAACTGGAGGACGGGACTGAGACGGTCCATGCAGACAGACCTCAGCAGGCTCCAAGAACAGGAGCCTCAGGAAGTTCAACAGAAAGAAGCATTAAGTTCTGCATTTGGGAAAAAGCCTAATACTGTGCACCAGTACAAACTAACTGACTGTTCATTGCACTACAAAAACAGTACCTGAGAATCCTTGTGGACACCAGATTAAACCAGTCCAGTTCTATAATCTTGCAATGATGAGAACTAAATCCAGCCTGGTATATATCAGCAATAACTTGGTAATCCATCACTAGCACTGACATAAACATATTGTCATTACTTATTGTGATTGCTTACTTCAAAACTTTTAGGACATTACTTGCTTCTCTGAAGATATATTTAGTTATTGTATCATATCACGTATTCACAGATAACAATCTGCATGTGGTTCAGAAAACAGATTAATTAAGGAGTTTCAATATGTTCTTATCAGTGATGATCCTGCTTCAGCTTGGCACCCTGCTTAAATCTTAAAGCACTTGGTGAAGCATCCATTTGTGCAACCAAAAAGTGGTTTTCTGTTCTGTCCCTCTGTATAGAACAGCCTGTGCAAGCGAAAGGGCTTCTAGAACCTCTCATATATATCGACTATACATTATCTGCCCAAAGAAACAGACTGGGGCTTAAGTCTTTTCCAAGGAAATCCGTATTAATAAAATGATTGATATTTCTGTTTTCTCCCAAGGATGTCATGCTCACAAAGGAGATTGAAAGGTAAATACTTTCAACCGTTGAAGAGGCTTGATTTACAATCTGCTATGACAAAGCACATATGAAGACTCTTGGTCTCTTTGTTTTGATCAAAACCAAGTTATCAAATAA
>VZTA01020256.1:73483-132710 GCA_013398855.1 Mohoua ochrocephala
AAAAAAAAGTAGTGGCAGAATCAACACTTTTAAAAAGGGTTTCTTTCATTCAGAAGCATATAAAAAATTCTGTGTACAGTTTCAGTACTTAGAATGGTATCGTTTATATGAAAGTACAATATACAAGACATCCAATATAGATAAATGTATAGAAAATGGGGTACATTACCTAATAGAGTAACTCTGGTCTGGTTTTATTCCTCAAATTCTTTTAAAACTATTGAGACACTAAAAACAGTAATATTGAGCAAAGTGCCTAATTACGGCTATACCTTTCTCTAAGGAAGATTTAGTTATTAGCAAAATGAAACAATGAAAACTGCTCTGCATGGGAAGCCACAGATATTAGCTTTTTTAAACAGCAAAGGGTTTTTAAAGAAGGAAAATAACTGAAAGTGTTGAAGCTACTGCAGCCATTCTCATGCTGAAATGAGGCACTTATTTAAGCTCTTTACTGGCTTTATCCTACTGAACACTATTATTCAGTTATATATTCAAAGAAACTGAAAGCAGAGGTGAAAAAATGTCCTTTACATTGCTAAATATAAGACAAAACTAAGACTGCCTACTCCTGAACAGATGTTAATTGGCTGTTCTTTTCACAAGAGTTAAACTTGAGCAAATACCAAATTTCCAAATCCAGCTGAAAGGCAAAAGAAACAGAAATGTTATGACAGACATAGAAAACTGCTGTCCAGGCTGGTAGCCAGGCCACCTGAGACCAAACAGGAACAGCTGGAAGCCGGCAAAAATCATTACTGCCTCGGTAGAGTCACAGTCATGTACTGCAGAAATGGAGAATGAATGGTACTGGAGGAATCAGTGAGATATACTTGAATTACTGGAAAAGTCTCAGATAGCTCTTGAAAGCAGAGAAAAATTTGAAAACGTGATTTTTTTTTTTTTTCCAATGATACAAGTATAAAGCATGCTATATCTTTTTCAGAAGCATCATTATAAATACCAGGAGCACTGAAATTATCAGTACAAATTGCTTCCAGCTGAGATTGCAACCTATCCAGCCCTTTCATTTCTGAGTCATGACTATCTTAACAAGGTATGCAGTGAATTTAAATTGCATCTTGATGGCAAAATATTATCATCTCAGAAATATATTGATCCTTTAGATGAATTATGTCATAATGACAAAATGTTGCTATCTAAAATCATTTAAGTTATCAGAATGGAATTGAAAGGGTTACATTTTAATGCTGATGTTACCATACGACTGGTGCTAAGACTTTGATTATAGAAATGTAGACTGAACATTTTTCATAAAGTGATTGCGCATTTAATGAAAGGAATTCTTCCATTTTTGCTTTTAAAAATGCTGGAATTGAAAATTGTTGGCCACTACTGCTCTAGATTGAGGTCGGTTAGACTCTGCCTAACACCACTTTAAGACTGTAGGGAGAGAATTCATTTCACTGAATGCTGGACATCCACACTTGCATTTGAGGACTGACTCTACACTCCCCTTCTAATGAAAGAAAAACACAGGAGAGTTTGTCTGCTGTGTTTAGTACGTATTTTTATTTGGGTTGAATACTTGTAGAAGCATCTTTCTTTTTCTACTGACTTGCTGCTTGTTTGCCTGTCTCTCTGAGTCACAGATTCAAGTCATATTGATGTGTTATCATGTGATAAATCTGCTTCCCTGGGTTTAGACAAGCAGTTCCTATGCTTATTGTAAATTATAGATGCTTACATTCGGTGACATAGATGCCACTACAGATGCTGAAATCTTAGTGAGAAATTCAGCTTATTTCATATAATTCACATAATTCAATTATCAGTTACCCTGGGGCACCCAAGCCAGTGTTTATTTCTTCCTCTGTTCAAGGACCTAAGCAGATGCATCTACATTTGTCTCTTTGTATAGTCTTTTTTATTTACCACATGTACATACTTTATTGTCTAGGAAGAAAATGATGACAGCAGAGAAATATATTGTTGTCAGTCAAAGCCTCTTAATCTAAATGAAAGAGCTCTTGGTGCTGTAGTCAATGGACGTGGGATTGTGGGAATAAGGTCAATCCTTTTTCACTCTTGTATTCCTGCTGAAATGTCCATTGTATTTCACTGAAAGTAAAAATGACACACTGCAAAGGCATTGGATTGTCCTGTGAAATACAGCAATCCACAGCATGTTAATGCAATTTTTTTCCTTTTCATATTGCCCCAAACTGCAAGAAAAAACATTGTTTTAAAAAAAAGTAATACTAGACCATTCTCGGCAGTTTCTAAGTAATGGAGTCTCCTTACATTTCAGGCTTTTAATTCTGTATTGTTTCTTCCATTGAAGAGATGGAGAAAACCCTAGATCAATTCAAACTCGTTTTTCAAAAGTACTCACTTCCCAAGCAGAAACAAATTACTACCATCTCTCTGAGATTTAATTGCTTTTGCTCCAGAAAAACACCCCTTCTGCACAGAAGAATGAAGCAAAAGAGAAATGCTAGATGCACCAGTAAAGAATGAGTGGGTTTGAGATGTCTTTTCCTTCTCCTAAATTAAATTAGAGTTACTTGTCCATTAATATATAGTAATTTTCACATAATGAAAAATTCGGCGCTTCCCTTGTTAAAATTAAGAGCTGAAATATCTGTTCACTTATACAGTTCCAAAGGGAGGTGCTTTTGCAGGAAAAAAAAAAAAGGAAAAAATAGAAAAAGAAGCAGAAAAAAGAGAAGGGGAGAGAGGAGAGTGAGAGCGAGAGAGAGACAGAGAGGGAAAAGAAGCCAGGCAGAAAGCAGGAAAGTGAGAAACTGTGCCTGTGTGAGAGAAAGTGAGAAGGAGGGCAAGAAGGAAAGCAGGAAAGCAAAGAAGCAAGAAATAAATTAGTTCTAAGTTGCAATATTTCTGAAGTGGTGGGTCTAGCATGAAATAATGGGCCAATCGTGTAACATGAAGAAGCTCAAAGTAATAAGGTTTGGTAAGGTCAGAGTAACGATTTCTTTTTTTCATGTGAGACATTGTTCTTGAAAGTGACGCTGAGCCATAGTAGGCAATGGTAGGAAAGGAAACATCTTGTTTACAAATGTCAGCCAGCAATTAGCATCATTTAAAGAGTGGAACCACAACGGCTGTTTTTTGTTAGCTTCGAAAACCCATCTCTTTCTTGTGGCCACGTTTTAAGAGGCAAAGTAGACAGCAAGACTCTGAAACCAGTTCATAAATAGTTGATTTCATATTTTAAAATCTTGCCTATAACTGTCACCCCCCTCGCGTGGATCACAGATGGTGAAGAACTAATTTGTTACTGTTTGATAACGGCTTTTATGTATCAAAGCGCTTATTTACTACTCTGTGGGGGGAAATGACAGACTAAAAGCAATTATGTGTTTTTCTTTCAGTTTTTCTTTAACCACTCTGCTCTTTGGCTTTTTTTTTCCACTCCCGACATGTTTCTTATTTGAAATATAGCATTGTGAATCTTTTACATATGTTGGTTCTCATTTAACCCTCTTTCTGGGTTTTCAAGAATGCATCTGGCCGGGCAGATCAACTGTAATCTTTCATGATTGTTTATAATGGCCCAGTGATAAGTAATAACACTCAGGGGTGTCTCCCGGTAACAGCGTATTACATTTCAGTATTAAAAATGCAAATTGGGACTTTGCTTTTGAAGATTGTCAGGAAAATGTTTCAAGAAGGTAGAATAGCTACCAGGACGCCTGTAAGTGAAATCATCCCCTCTCCCCCCACCATGTGGGGCCTCCTGCCTGCAGGTTTTCTAAAGGAGCCCCTCACCCCCTCCTCCTTCCCCCAAAATAAACAAATAAGTGAAGAGACTTTCCTCTGTACTTGGTATTAAGAAACTGATTTTAAATATCTGGCCCTGGAATGTCATGAACTCCTGCATCTTTCCACTTTTTTTCCCTCACTGGTTATCTGCAAACTGTTCATTTGGTGTTGCCACCAAGAACGATTTTGCTGTGGGTTGTGCTTTCTGATGTTGCATGGCAGCAGACCTGATGGGGCTGAGGGAATAGTTTCTACACATATATTTATATTGAATAAACAAAAAAAGTTCCAATTTGGTGATGACCAGGGCTGATTTGTGGGTGAGTTTCCTTAAAGTAAGGGGACCTGCTTGTGTGACTGCAGTTGGGGGAGTGCATGAACATCATGGTTAATTTAGTCATTAGTGCAGAATTTTTCCTACTGAATCAAGAGTTAAATTTAAAGGCAAAAGATTCTATTATAGATGGAAATTTCAATATGGCAATGTAATATCATAATAATGGTTATAGGCTGAAAGAAACACTGTCTATTGCTGCTGAAATCAATTGGAATTTTCCCACTGACTTAAATGAAAGAAGGAATAAGTCACCATGGAAAAACTCGTGGAAAGATTACAAGCTTTTGTTTGTCTCATTACATCCTTTAAATAACCTCCTGGTTCTCTTTTCCTGTTTCACCCTCCTTTTCTTCTTCCATATTATAGCCACACAGGCATTAGGAGATGCCTGTTAATGTCAGTGAGACTGCTTGGGGAGCAATAAACTCAACATGAGGAGGGACAGAAAGTTTTTGCCAAATAAGAATATACAGAGAATGTTCTCCCTCACTCCTGAAGCCTGCCTTATAGCCAAAGCTTAGACTACCAAGAAGAAAAATCAAGGAAATGGAGGAGAACAGAAAAGGAGAATAAAAGGACAATGGAATTTAGGAAGCTAGCTTAAAGCCTAGCCTCTTTAAAGATGAAATATCTTAATATATCCCTTATTACAACCAAAATATGGGAGCAGCACTTATTTCAGTGCTTTAATACCAGAAATCTTCAACAGAACCCATAAATCACTTCCACATGTTTTTGAATAAACCTCTGTCCTGCATTGTACAAATTGCTTTCTCAAGACAGTTTGAGTAAGGTCAGCAATCCTTCCCTCCTCTTGTTTGACTTTCTCAGGGTGAAATTCACCCCTGGCAGTTGTCAAGAAAAAGACCTGTGTCACTGAACTCCTGCCTAAGCCAATTGATTTCCAGTGAGAGCTATATTTAGGCTAATCAGGTCCACTGTGTCTGGATGTGGCAATGAAATAGCTGAAGCATGCTCTATCAGGCCCCATTTGAAAATGCTGGCCCAAGTGTGCCTGTCATTCCTGCTGTATTTCAGACTCTCCATCATTTTGATAATTATACAGCTTGGAAACTTTTTTCTTTTTATAGTCTTTGAAACTATAATGAAGTCTTCGGTGCTGCCAACCCAAACCATCCAAAAATCTTGAATCAGGCTTGAAATAATCATGAGATTGGCCTGAAAATCATACAACTGAATGTACTTGGCTTCTTTTATTTGCCTTCTGGTTTTGAGTGTTTAGGGTGCAATGGGGTCACATTTGCAGGGTTTCCTCTGCCTCTGTGTGGGCCAGAAATGCAACCTTTTTATAAGACAACTGAAATTCCTTGGGTATTCACATGGCTCCAGAAGCTGGGATTTAATGGGGGTGTGTGGGGGAAATCCACTGTGTTTGGGCTTGTGATAAAATTGGAAGTCTTGGCATTACAGAGCGTCTCACATTCGAAGTTTGTTTATAAGGGGAATATAGTTCTATGGAGAGAGAGAACAGAGTTTCCTTCTGTTCTCTTCTGACTTGAGAGAAATTCCTCCCAAAGGGTGAACTTCACTTCTCAGAGCCAGCACAAGGCCTATTCAGCATCTGAAGTGATGCATAGACCTGGCTGTGGCTCTCTTTACTTAAATTTACTTCATGCTACATTAAGAGAAGCTGCAAAAGTTATTGTAGCTGAGATAGTTTAATGTTCACAAGGAAAACAGAAATTCTTTCTAAAACTGCCTATTATCAAGGATTTGGAGGCAAAGCTCAACGTGATGGGGTACAGAACAAAAAGCTCTAGTGAAAGACGATGGAGGAGGCCCTTGAAGCAGGGAGGGAGCTGGGGATGGAAGTATATGAGCTTTATAATATTTGATATAATTAAAGATAGGAATCCAATCTTAGGACAAGTGTTTGTGGAGTAGGAGGCATTGTTAGAGATGCAGGTAGGAGCAACACCTAGAAGCTTTGCACGTTGGACAAAGATATTAAAGATGGGATTCATTGTATCAGTTATAAATATCTAAACCCCAGGAAATTTAGCGTGAGATTCACTTTATCCGCTATCTACACATGTGCCAGCTCTTTGGTAAGCAATGAAAATTATTAGATACTTCTGGAGTGCAGTTCATCTCATCCTTACACAGATATCTAGAACAGATTGGATAAACTGCACCATAAAAATGCCTTCTTATTTCCATTGGCTATGTGGGAAACTCAAATTGATGGATTTTAAGAGGATTAGTTTTTATGCAGACTATTGGCAGTGTAGAAGTCTAAAGTTAAGCATTTTTTCTATGTTTTGCTTAAGAATAATCTTAGCTGACACTTTTTGAGCAATTCAGGATATGGCTGTAAATGTTCTTGGTGCAGCAATATGTGTGTATGTGTATGTGCTCATGCACAGTGTGTTTGGATCTTTTTTGCTTATGTTAATGTCTAAATGGGGAGTTAGCAAGAGTAGGGAGTTTAGTGCTGCTCCTGGAGAAGACTGCATTGAACAAGACTCAACTGCATGAAGAGGGAGATAAAGGTATGGCTCGGAGCCATTTATATTACATGGTAAATGTCTAGATAAGGCACGGTGGTCGTACTCTGGGATCCTTAAGCACAAACCAGTTGCAATGTCCTAATGTCTCAGACCAATCTGTAGTGCTTCAAAATAGTTTGTCTGGTTTTGTTTTTCTTTTGTGACTAGTAACACCTTTAAGTAACGCACCATTAGTGTCTCTTAATCCCAGTTGTGTATGCCTTAAAAATTGGCAGAATGTTTTCAGTCAAAAGGTATCACATTCAATTTAAGTACAGGATTTACACTGTGCCAAGCCAAGTACTCTTTGCCAGCAATTTGACATCCTGAACAAATAAGGTTTGAATTCCTGCTCTGAAACAGGAAAAGGATCATTTAGTCTGTTTGAATATCATTTAGAGTAGGATAGCTTTATTTTTTTGATGCAGCAGTAGTGTCAAGTGTGGATTCTGACAGATTTATTGAATTGATGCTTGCATGTTAAACATACAGCTTTAGACACAGTTTAAATATATATTCAATCTTTCTATGAAATTTAAGTTATGAAAATACCCTATGATAGGTAGATTATAAATGCAACATAAAATAAATGATAACCAAAGTTTCTCAGGGTAGTTTTTCCAGCACAGCTATGACTGAGGTTATTAACAAGGACAGGGATCACACATGAAGAAATAGATCTACAGAAAGATGCAGGTATTTATTTGCCAATTTCGTCATGGAAGTCAGACCTCATATGCGCAGACCCTGCCCTTCTTCCCTCTGTTGCAGCTATTGCCCATCTTCTGAGACACAGTGTTTCAGTCAGTAAAATTTCTTGGGTGCATTAATTTCTGCTGCAGAGAGAATAAAATATTGACAGTTCTTACTGCTCTAAATAACCTTAACCTTAGCATGTGTCTGTGGACAAATGGGACAGGAGATAGGCGGTGAAATGAGAGTATTTTCTTGAACCCAAAAGTAGTGTAATTTTATTAATGTGACAATCGGAGGTAATTAGAGCTGCCTCTTAAACAGGGTCATCAACTTTAAGTAGGGCACCCCACCAAGTGACCTTCTTGTTTCTGTTCTGAAGGTGGGCTTAGTTACAGCTGCCTTGGGTAACTCTGTCAGGAGCTCCACCAGGAAGAGCTATATGGATGCTCTTAGTGTCCAACAACCAGGCGAGAGAAAAAATAGAGGAATTAGGGGATGAGTGCAGCGGACAGCACATGTCGAGCCAGGGTCCTCTCCTAATGCTCTGCACCTTAGAGTGCCAGCTGTGGCCTGACTGGTATGTAGCACTCTTTACATGGTGCTACAAACCTAAATGTCCTGCTTACATGGCTGGAGGGTGAGGTGCTACCATCAACAGTGTTGTCAAGGTGAAGTGATGAGACAGGAATTCAGACAGACAGCAGAGAATTTTGCTTATGTATGTGGATACAAAACTGTTATGCCCCTGTCCACTCGGCAGGTTTAGGGGGATGTTGTTTGGTTCACTCTGGGTGGTACGTGGGAGAAACAACAGAACTCTCAGGAGGTTCTGTAACAAACTTTTATTCACAAATTTTAGAGCATTAAGGTAGAATAAGGTACTTGGCAAATTTTAAAACAACACCCAGGCAAAGTAAGGCACTTCATGAACTTTAACTTAGCAAACTTAAATGTGGCTAACTTTAACTTATCCAGGCACTTAGTAAGGCATTGACTGGAATTCTTTAGTCTGGGTTACAATATATTTTGAGATGCTGGGAGAAGAAAGAGAGAAAGAAAGAGAAAGCAAGGATAAGATATTTAGGCTAAAAAGAAAGATATTTGTGTCAGGGGAGTTTTAGTTTGGATATCAGCAAAAGGTTCTTCACCCAGAGGGTGTCTGGGCACTGGAACAGGCTCCCCAGGGAAGTGGTCACAGCACCAAGCCTGACAGAGCTCAAGAAACACTTGGACAGTACTCTTGGGTATGTGGTGTGACTCTTGGGGATGGTCCTGTGCAGGGCCAGGAGCTGGACTTGATGATCCTTGTGAGTCCCTTCCAGTTCAGCATATTCTGTGGTATTGCCACCCGCTGATCCAGAAACAAGACTTGATTGCTGCAATTTCGATGTCTGCTGATCGAAGGGATGGTCGCAGTCTTGATCTGTTGGGGATGAGGGAAAGCCCACGAAACACTAAGTTCAATGGTTTAATATATGTTTAGGTTTATGTAGGAACGCCCATGTACCTCCCCTGGCAGAGGGAGTTTTACACTATATGAGGTAACACTGTGGAGCAGGTGCAGTCCTCTAATGGAAGGTTTCAGAAGTGAGTCTGAGGGTTTTTTGTGGGTCTGTAATGGTTTATGACTCCTTCTAAGACATGACAGCTCCCTCTCACGTCAGCATAGCTGAGCCAGTCTTGCCCCATCAGAAGGGATAACACCTTCAGGCCTATGTTTGAATGTCTCGATACCTCCCATGGAGCAGAGTTTTCACACCTGAGCCAGTTGTGCAAGGGAGGACATTGGCATGATAAAAAGCACTATCCCAGCTCGCAGGATCTGCTTCTTATCGGCCTCTTCCCTCACCTGGCTCAAAACCCAGGTTCTTGCTAAACAAAAGTTGATTTGTTGTGGTCATCCTCTGGTGCTCACGCCCCCTGCTCCTGGGCTGTTACCTTTCACATCGTCAGCAAAGCACCACTGCTTTTGCAAATGGCTGACGGTTTGAGCCATTAATCATTAACATTTCAGTCTCTCACACCATCCTCTTCCTCCTACTCCTAATTTAGACTTCAAAATGATTTACAGAAGTCCTGCTGTAGCATAGTAACATTTTCTAAACCTCATTTGGCAGACCTTAAGCACTTTTCATTCATGGTCATGCTGTGCCATTGTTCAGAAAAAAATTATAGCATTTTCTGTCTCATGGCTGCTGCAACACAACCTTTATAAAGAGTTTTAGCTTGTCGTCTCTTTTTACTGAGCACTTGTAAAAATTGTAATAATAATAGTATTAAGAATGCTATTAACCAGCCCTTCTGTCTGAGGCTCCTTGATTTATATCACTCCCTCAGTGAGGCTAAGATTGCTATGAGAGAACATTCACCTGTGTCTAACTATGCATCAACTGAGGTGAATGCAAGCTAAGGGAAGTCAGTGTGGAAGATTTAGAAACATCCCAACAGGAAACACTAATTCACTTTGAAGAAAGGCTACAAATTATATTTGGGATTTAGGTGAAGAAGCATCTGATTTTTTTTAAAACATTTTTGTTAATTAAACTTATGATTAAGTCAAACTTGATTTAATTAAAGATATGATCCTGCAATAGAAACTGACAGTACACTAAGACAAAATAATATAAATGCTCTCACATTTTTTAAAGAATTTGTCAAAAATTGCAATTTTTATTTAGCCTGAAAGCACCTAAGAACAAAATATTAAGCAGAAGTTACTGGATGTTAACTATCAAAGACAACCTGAAATACCACACTTAGCACAAACACTGTGTAACCCATGGTGTATTAAGAAAATAAATACTAAGCCCTCAAATTTACCCTTTTTGCATTGTACTGACAATGTCCTGGTTCTTTATTGAGATGGATTTATTTGCATGGAGACAAAATACATGCAAGATAGTCCTTTTGAAAAAAAAAAAGTAATTTATTCCTTCGTATTTGTAATCATACGCAAAAATATAAAAAAATCACACACACACACAAGAAACAAACGCACTAATGTTATTGTTGTGCTTTTAGCAATTGTTAATTTGACAAATAAGTGTTTCAGGATCTATCTCTGGCTTTTGCTGCTATGGATCTGCTGTACCATATGCTGTTATTCAGGCTAGTGTTGGTGACACAGAGCTCATTTTCTGTCTACTGATCAGTGTAACTTTCTGAGCTTGTTCTGCACTATTGATAAAAAAATCCCTTTTTTTTCTGGGCTCTCCAGAAATTAAGGGTGATCTCAGATATTTCCATTCTGCATTGCTGCTTGATGTTTATTTGCGCTATCCCCAGCACAACAAAGGAAAGGCAGCTTTAATTTGCTGTATGTTGTGTAATGCAAACGTGAGTTACTGTATATCCCTTAACAGCCCATCATTAATTTCCCTTGCATGCCGTTTCCAGGTTTCATATATTGCTGGCTGTTGTGATAGTATGTAAAGCATCAGCTGCTGTTTCACAGCTTGGATTTTAAGGGGTCCACAAGGAGAGATCAAAAGCTGAAATTCTAATATTGCCTCTAATGGAAGAACTATTACCCAAACAAGCAGGATGTAGATTTCTTTCCTAGCAGAATGCTGCTATGGCATTCTCTCACTAATGGCTCTGCAGCATTCAGGACTCTGGCAATGTATGGTTTCCAGTTCTGAGAAACAATTATTTTATACTTATTCTTTTGTCCAAGCAAAGAAAAATAGTCTAACTATTTTAGGAGCAAATTTATTTGTAAAAATTCTTACAATGTGCTCATCACCTTAGTATATGGGTGTAGTACAAAAAACGTTATTGACACCAGACATTTTTGGCAAACAGAGATTAAGTTTAAAGCCAGCACTGGATGGCTGTGAGAATCTGATTCGTATAGAGACCTTTAATCTGGTAATTAGTAGAGTTATAGATTGGGACCGGTTTTTATACCGATTCTAATGGTCTTCATGAACTGCAGAGCATGTTCAGTAGTTGTCTTGGAGAAAATGTGACTCATTTGACACAGATTCAAACCCTGCTTTCTTTTCTGCAAATTCAAAAAATATTAAATAGTCCAAGTGAAATTAGGAGAACTGACATATAACGAGAGTCTAACCATTTATTCTCCATAAATGCACTTTGTAAAGAAAGCTACAAGATATTTGTTTTGTTATGGTTTGATCAAAACAAAAGCTCATTTTTTTTGTTTCTTGGTTGAAGAGACAAGCTCTAGTTCTTGAAGGAATGCATGAGATTTTTTAATTCAATCATCACTGTTCCCATTCTGAGCCAAACATAGAGACAGACATAAGACTGCTGCTGTGACACCCCTCGAGTAAAATTTGATCCCATGTTTAGGCATTTGGTGTCTTTTAAGAAAAGACCACATGGAGCTTCACGTATGGGATTAAGATTGCTGTTCTGTGTACCTGTTTCTGAAAAATCTGTTAAGAATTAGAGCTCATCCTTTAGGGGGAAAGTTGTTTAACTGTCATGAACAACTGATTGCCAACAGGGTGGATTAGCATCTTCCGGAAGGCGTGTTTCAGAAGATAGATGACAAGGACAGTCACACGTGAAGTAGAAGGAAAGAAATCACAACAGAAGCCTAGAGGAAAGATTGCTAGTGGAAAATCATAGGTGTAGGACAGTTAAAGAAGGCATTCTGTAAGACCACTTTATAAATATTGTTCTTTTGTGCTAAGTTATTGCCTCATCTGCTGTCACAGCTTGAATTTGCTTTAAATCTTTTTACCTTGTTGAACCCAGTCTCAAAGTCTCTGTCTATTCTGGAACAGTGCAACTGGAGTGTAATGAGCTTTTAATTTCATCCTAATAAAGCCTAGAGAAATTAGGGAGCTTGACACTAAAGATCTCTCTCACATTAGACATGCAGGTAGCAGGTTTTCCTTGTCTATAACACAGAATTTCTCCTAACATTTTTCCATAGAGGCCTTATTTGTAAAATGTAGCTTTTTCCTTTGATACAAAATGACTCATTTTCAAAAAATCTGAAAGTTGAAAAGAAAAAATCAAAGTTGCAAATTTCATGCAAAACTCTGGGTCTTTTTAGCTTTTAAACTTGATGCACAGGGGAACGTATGTGAAGGGATAGAAATCTGGGTCACAGCATGAAATTCCTGTTTTTGTATTCATAAAAAACAAACTCTATATATCAAAGGAAGGAGGTGTGAAGTAGTAAAAAAGAAAAGGAGAAAAGCAGTCTAAAATATTCTCAGCTCTTGATATTTCTCAAAAACCTACTGAATTCTTTTAAGACATTATATGATTTCCTCAGACCATTATTGAAACAAAAATGTTACTTGCTCTGCTAGTAAATGCTCTAAATTTCTCTTCTGGAGAATTAATGAAACATTTTCAGTTTTCCGGTATTTTTTTTTCTATCAAAATATGGTCCTAGGCTCTGTGGTCTTGAGAAATGCTCAGGTGGGTACCAATTTATATAGAAAAGCAGGACACAGACACTGAATACAGCCTTCTCTACCCATATGTGGTCAAGAGTTGCAGGGATGATGGTATGCAAACAAAGCCTTTTTGGAATCATAATATTATCCTGATGACAAACCCTTGAGGTGTAGAGCGTCTCATGGAAGTATAACGCCTTAGGGAAGAAATCATTGGGTACACACCTCTTTTAAACAAACTGGTATCTGTATGTTTCCTGCATTACAGGCTAAATTGTGGACCAATTACATTGCAAGCTGAATCTCCAGAGTGAACTGTTGGAATGATTTTAGTTTACAAGCGGATGATGACTACCAGGTTCAAGATCACACTATAGAATCATAGAATTTGCTGAATTGGAAGGGAGTCAGAGGAATCATTGAGTCCAACTTCTGGCCCAGGACACCCCAAAAAATCACACCATGTGCCTGAAAACATTGTCCAAATGCTTCTTGAACTTAGCAGACTATGGGATAAACCCTTACTTTCTAAATGAGCCTACATGTTATAGATGGAGCTGAAAATGTCAGTTTGACACTTCTGAGGAGGGCCAGTAAACGAGAAATGGTTCTTAAAGAAATCATACTTCTAGCATGGCATTTGTAGTAGTAAAAATTGGGGGTTTTTTTTAGACAGCTTCAGGGAGATCAATTTTTCTAATGCAATTCTGTCACAGAAAGACAAGGAAATATAAGTGTTGATTGAAGAAGAACATGCCAGTAATTACATGAAGTGCTGTTCTGCTGCTCTGGGATTTTATTTTCTATTATAAAATTACTTGAGAATAACCTAAAAATAACCTAATAATGAGTGAAAAAATATAGTTTTAAGTTGCTTATAAGAGAAAAAGAAACAAAGAGAAGTAGTTGCCACTGCATTTAATTTTTCTTTTTGAAAATCTTGCTCAGCTCACTAATGCTTTTTGACAAGAAATTCCACTGGCTACTACTGAGTTTGCATCCAAGAAGTGAGTAATATAAGAGAAGGTACATGACTATATCAATCTCCTAGTGACTTTCCTTGTGCTGTTTGCTTGTAATTGCTAGTAAATATATTTCTTATGCACTCATTTGCTGTGGGAGAACATGAATGATATCAGCCATCACAGCACAAATCAAATGGGATTCCATGGACCAAGAGAAGGAATGAGTTCTTTCTGCTTGGTTCTGGTAAAGATTCCCAGTGCTCAGCTCACTTAGGACATCGGACCTCTACTTGTTCTCTTTCAAAACTTCCCCACGCCCTTGAAAATTACTGTGTGTGGTTAGAGACAGAAAGGAAGCATCATCCCTCTATAGTGATCATAGGTATTTTTATCTACAGAAGAGATAGATCAGCTTCCTTCACATTCTCCCAAAGATACACAACTCCTCAGGAGGGGATAATGCCATTCTTTAGTGTCATTAAGTAGAAATAGTATTTCCAGGAATTCATGAAAGAATTATATCTTCCTAAACATTTTGTATTGAGGCTGTGCCCTAGTTGGCATAATTGCACCCTTGTTTTCATGTTATAAAAGTCTGTCAATAATGAAACATCAGTAGAATTCCAGATGCCTGTGCTAGTCCCTGAGAGACACAAGTCCTCTCTACTATGAATCAGACAGAAAAAAAAAATCATTGCTAAAAGTCACAAGTTTGCCCAGTGGAAAAATAGTTAGATGGTGACACCAGTTCGCAAAAGTGGTGTATGATGATCTACAAATTAATTACTCACTTGGATTGCCAGAGATAGAGTGTCAACATTTGTTAGGATTTGCATGAATGCTGATTTAGGCTTCAAAGCAGCACTTATGCTCAGGCTAAACTTCAAGCACATCCTTTAGTCCCAAGAAAAAAAGTCAGGACCTAAATTCTATTGTGTGTTTAATTTGGAGCTAATAAAATGTAAGTACAAAAAGGGAACATTCGAGTCAGTTTATTATACAGTATTTGACCCTATCTACCCTATTAAAACTTCACATTCTTTCTCCAGTGGTGCCGTATGGGAACACAAGATTGCAATTGTGCCCCAAGAGCATGACAGCAGTCCTCATAATAGTTTCTTCAGTCTTTTTTTACATTGCTTTCTAAAATGATGCTGCCATATGTGCTGTTATATTTAAGCAGCAGATGCTGTGAACTCACAAAGTTGAAGAATGCTGAAGTATGATGCCATTTGAAAACAGGTTTTCTAAGGAAAGCTGACTTCTTGCAAGGCTTTGGATTTATTTCAGGCATTTCATTACTAATTACCAAAGGCCATATAGAATGCATTTACACCACTTATTGGTTCTGTCTCGGGGCACCTAATATATGGGCTATCTAGCTTTTACACTATATTGCTGTTTCCACAGCTACAAAGCAGCTATAAGCTCTGTTTGCAACAGAGTTAATGCTTTAATTTTGAAAAGGAGCTGGGAATGGGTCTTCATTTTCACTCCTTTACTTAACCAGTGTTTAAGCTAAGGATGATATTGCACTGTAAACCAGGCTCATAGTATTAGGCCATGCATTAGCTAAAAAGGGTATTATGAATATAATGTTAGAAAATTCAAATTGCTCCAGTTTTCATTGGTAACTGACTTTCTAGCCATTTTCATGTTTGAAAATTCAGCAAGCAAAGTCATAGCCTACTCTGAAGTAGATTGAGATTGGCAGATGTGCTGGAATCACAGGGAGTCAAATCAGTTCCAAGAGAACACACATCAGATACCTGGACTAGGAGGTGAAAGAGGATGAAGTAGAGATATGGAAGAAAAAGGTGAAGGAGGGAACATTTTTAATATAGAGGTTGCTTCATGGAAGCTGATTTGGGAAAATAACAGGATCTGGCAGCTGAAGTAAATACAAACATTTTTCTAGCACTGATGACTTGAGTCAATTTAATTTCATGTGTAAC
This sequence comes from Mohoua ochrocephala, assembly GCA_013398855.1. NCBI lineage: Eukaryota > Metazoa > Chordata > Aves > Passeriformes > Acanthizidae > Mohoua > Mohoua ochrocephala. The sequence goes on from VZTA01020256.1 coordinate 89,078, forward strand.
TTCACTGGACTTATGAGACTGAAATATCAAGCTCTGTAAGGCAGGCAGTTCTTTTTTACACATGGCCAGCTCTGACCAAGTGCTGGGTTCTGCTCCTGGGATGGGGCAACCCTGGATGTATGTACAGACTGTGGAATGAGATGCTGGAGAGAAGTGCTTAGGAAAGGGCCCTGGGGGTCCTGGTCAATGTCAAATGGAACCTGAGCCAGCAGTGCCCTGGCAGCCAGGAGGGCCAACCCTGTCCTGGGGGGCATCAGGCACAGCATCGCCAGCCAGGCAAGGGAGGGGATTGTCCCACTCTGCTCTGCACTGGGGTGCCCTCACCTTGAGTGCTGGGGGCAGTTTTGGGTGCCACAATATAGGAAAGATATTAAGCTATTATAAAGCATCCAAAAAAGGGCAACAAAGATGGTGAAAGAGGGGAAGCCGTATGAGGAGCAGCTGAGGTCACTTGGTCTGTTCAGCCTGGAGAAGAGGAGGCTGAGGGGAGACTTCGTTGTGGTCTACAGCTTCCTTACAAGGGGAAGCGAGGGGCAGGCACTGATACCTTCTCTGTGGTGACCAGTGACAGAACCTGAGAGAATGGCCTGAAATTGCGTCAGGGGAGATTTAGGTTGGGTATTAGAAAAAGGTTCTTCACCCAGAGGGTGTTTGGACATTGGGACAGGCTCCCCAGGGAAGTGGCCACAGCACCAAGCCTGACAGAGGTCAAGAAGCATTTGGACAATGCTCTCAGGCACATGATGTGACTCTTGGGGCTGTCCTGTGCAGGGCCAGGAGTTGGGCTTTGGTGATCCTTGTGGGTGCTTTCCAACTTAGCATATTCTATGATTTTATGAACTGCAAATAGGGCAAGTTGCCGTCATATATTAATCTATAATAATTGCACCTTAGGGGATAGAGACTCTGATTTGGAACAAAAGGAATTATCCACTGAGATTTCTGAAAGTTGGAAGGTCCTGCACCTTCTTTGCATCTTTCCACACATAGACAGAGTATAGACTGGCTTGGGTCTTCTCTCACTTGTGACACTGATTGACAGTCCCATCAAAAGTATCAGTGAAAGTATAGATCTAACTTTCTCATAAGTATATTTGGTATGAATGGCAAAGTTTCGGCAGTGGAGAGGGCGGTCTTTGGGGGAAGAAACGTGGGACTGACTGACTTTTGTCAGATACAACCAGTATCTCCAAAGCAGACCTACCACAGGGCGCAGCTGATCCTATCAGCTGAATTGGTGGCACCTTTGTGAACACATCTATAAGAAAGGGCAGGAAACACCAGAGGCAAAGGGAAAAAAAGGACGAGAAACAAGAGGGAACAACAAAGTCAGAGGAGGGGTAGCAGGTACAAACTGAGGGGACTGTGGCCTGAGGAAAACCCACAGTGGAGCATAGGCAAAAGGTGATAAACCGAGAAACTGCTGTGTAATTGATCCCCACCTCTGGTGCTGCCTGTTGCCTTGTCACAAGGACTGAGTGTAACCTGTGTCGATAACAAGGGTGCAGAGGAGTCTGAAGTGATTGAGTAAAGTGGAAGCAAGGAAGGAGGAAGCACAGGAGTCCTCCTTTCTTGGGAAAGTGGAAGAAAAGATGATTTTTCCCTAAGAGCTTAGTGCTTGTCTTGTTTTATTTGGCAATGATCTAATCAGTAATTAAATAGTTATGCAATTTGGTAATAAATTAAATACCTCAAGTTGAGTTCGTTTTTCCCATGACAGTACTTAGCAAGTGATTTTTCTGCTTTCACCTTGACCCATAGAATCTCACAATCTCATTCTTCTCTCTTCTCCCACATCCAGCTGTGGGGGAGAGAAAGGGTGAAGTGAGCAAGCGCCTGGTTGGTTCTTGGGTGGTAGCTGAGGTGAATTCACCATAGCAAGGGATTTTATTTTAATTTTTCTCTCTCCTTCCTTCCTCTCTTCACTCTATATTTTTTTTTTTTCTGCTTTCACTCTTTGGACTTATTTTCTTTCCCTTTATAACAGATTGAATGGGAGAAGTGTATCAAATATAGTTGACGCTGAGGCAAGTTATTGTTCTTGCAATTAGTTCTTGCTACTATCAGTTCTGCAATAAAAAAATAGTATGAAACTGCTCCTATTGTAAATGCTTCCAACAGTATGATATTGGCATCCAGATCACATTGTGCAAAGGGATATTCTAACTACACTGCCAGCAGCAGAATAAAAAATGTAATTGTTCTGAGGAGCTGTTATACCATGCTCGGTATGGTTGCCACCCAAAAGTCATGTACCTGGGTTTGTATTTTATACCTTTTCCCACTTCCTCTCTCATTGTGTTTCCTTCTTTCTCATTCATCTGCTGGTTTTGGGGTGACATGTTCATTTTATTAAGTGTCCATTGACTTATCCTTCTTTTCTTTCTGGTCTCTGCAGCTCTGCTAAAACATTGCCAATCCAACATCGCTGGGAGAAGTGTTGATTCCAATATCAGGAATGTTTAATTAGAGTTCTTGGCTAACATGACTACTAGCAAGATTTGGATCCTTCCACCTCTTGATCCCCCTGATGTGTGCTGACCCTCTTCATAGTTAAGATCTCTGTGTGACACCCCCTTTCTGCTTGAAAAAGGAATGAAATGCAAGTGGTAATGAAACTCTTTTTCCACTTGGAAGGGATCCTGCAGCATGGCTGCAGTGCGCTGGTAGGACAGGATAAAGAGATAAGCTCCAGCTGAGCTACTTAAGGTTCATGATATCTTAAAGGAGAGGGAGTATTGCAATGTGGAGGAGATCCTAGACTGCTCTCTGGAGCTCCAGACCCCCTAATGCATGAGAATAACATGTTAATTATCCAGGGCAACAAGTTTTGCATCTCAGCTGCAGTCATATGGTAAGCTGATGGGCAAAGAGAGGAAATGGTCTGAGAGCACAAACTCTAAGGTGCTCTTGTATAGAGAATATCCCAGGGCAGCAGTGCAACTGAGAGAATGGTGGCAGGTGAAGGTGAGGGAGAGGAAGGCAAAGTGTTAAATAGGTATATGTGGTCTGCTATATTGAGCTGTTTGGAGAAGAAGGATGAAGCTATAAAATCTAGATTTAGATTTTTACAAGTTCAAGGGAAGATGGCTCCCATTTGCAGTTCAGCTTTGAGTCTCTTTAGTAAAAAAATTGGGCTTAGACTGAAGTTAGTGAAGTGTAGTTAACACCGTAAGTAAATTTTTCAAAGAACCCTTCACTCAAAAGCTGTTCACTATCTACAAAACAGTTTATATGAGGAAAGTTATGAGTATTTGGTTTTTCAGTATTTCTGGTTTCTCAACAGACTATCCAAAGCAGCTGAAACATTTGTATGGTTTTGCTTTTCTTTCCAAACCTAACAAGGGTGCAGGTCTACGAAATGACAAAATCCAGATAGAGTGTGGGAGCAGCAGGATCCCAAATTAAACAACTGGGAGGTTGATAAATGCTTCCAGTAGCAGATTTAACTACAGATGGAATCGTTTGACCATTCGACACGCCACAGTCCGCTTGTTGGGGGCTTCCGACCATCTCTCTGCAACATTAACTTCATAAAAACTTCCATCAAAGAGCCCCCACCAGAGTCACAGTGGCTTTGTCAGAGTGTTTTCAAACAGCAGAAATAAACATTAAAAGATTCTGCCCTTCCTTCCTTGACATTTTTCTGACAGTAAATTAGAATCAGATGGAAGGTATCATTATTTTCACAAAGATTATAATGCAAGTTAATTCCTTTACAATAACTTAAAAAAAAAACCCCAAAAAACCTAAACCCAAACCTTTTAAAAAAAATATGTATGCTTTTGGCCAATAAATTCAAAGACATAGAGAAATTTTGTACAAGGCTTACGTATCTCAGTTTGTATTCCTGTCCTTGGCCAGAGGATGTTCTTCCCTAACCAGCACTTTTAACAAGCAGTTTATTTATTATCCTGCACAACAGATAATTTTGTCCTTTGGGTGTTTTTCTGCCTTTCCAGGTTGATTAACTGCTTGGGGTTTTTTTTGTTTTGCTTTTGTTTTGGTTAATTTTTTTTTTAAAATACTGCATTGATTTTCTGCACTTTGAAATGACAAAATAATTGCGTACCTGGCATTAGGAAAATAAATCTGCAGCAAATTAGAGTATTTTCATTCCAAGAAACTCTAAGAATTGGAGATGATATAATTTTAAAGTGACAGTTTTTGAAAAGCAGAGTTTCAAACACAAGCAGGTGGTTCCCCTTCCTTCATGCTGGTGAACACTATGCAAAAGACTGTCAGTGCTCTCCAGAGAATCTGTTCACTGAGAAGGTGCTGAACCAGGATATTGATTTTGTGAACTGGAAATTTAAGAGAGATCTGAGATTGAATATATGTGGTTGAATGTAAATAGTTACAAAAGAGGACTGAGTTGTGCACATTTTTGGAGGATGACATTAATTTATTAGTATTGAATAACTGATTCCCCAATATAATTTAAAAAGGTTTATGATACTTTTCTTGGCTACCTCCATGATATAATTGCTAAAGAAGACAGCATTATGCCTTTATCCTTTAAGGTTTGTGTTCTCCACAGCATTAGAGTTAGGGACATCCACTGCTTTTTTGTGTTTTGTTGTGTTGGTTTTTTCCCAAACACCCCTGGCAAAGTGCAGGATGATGACCCAGAGAGTGCTTGTGTTTCGTTCTGAGTTATTAGGTATTTCTCTACTGTCAGCAATAATTACTTTTTTAGGGTGATGAAAATCAGATCTATTTTGGCTCTTCATTGATGGTTCTTTGGCAATATTCTCAGAATCTAGTAACATTGACATTGCATTAAAATTCTAGTTGGCAGATTACTTCATAATTATGATGGTCTGGAGTTACAACTAAGTAGCTAAATGTAGTTATTATTTGTGTTATTAGTTATTATTTGTGTTCATATGCTGTATTATTCACCACACAGTACCCAACATTCACCCCTGCCTTGTACCCACAGAGAAAGTCTCGGTGGGTACAGACTCAGAAGTGCTCGTGATCTAAATCCAAAACCAGGTACTCAGAGGTCCTTAAAATTTTAATTAATTTGTAAATACTTATATTCACATACTTATATATTTTTTTAAAAAACTGTAAATATCTGTCTGAATGTTCCAGCTAGAACATAAAACTAAATTATTTGTTAGGATTATAAGCCTGGTCCCATGTCACCATCTGTTCATATTGAATACATCATCCAGGAGTTTAGTCTTGCTTTCTAAACTATATTGAGGTAAAAACTCACTATTTTCCTGTAGTGAAGATACCTCTTGGTGCATTGCCTGCTCACAGCTGGCCTTCTAAGGTGTACATTTCAGGCTTCTATCTCCCCTCGGGCTGCAAGTCAGGTCTTTATTACTCTCAGTGGCTGTTGAGACAGGCTGTAGGTGCAAAGGTGTAAGTGTAGTGCCCCTGCTGAAGAGCCAGGCCAGGCCGGGCCAGGTGTTCAGCTGTGCACATGTCACATTTGGTGCATAGGGCATGTCCATATCAACTGTTATACGTGTTTTAGCAAATATTGGCACTGGTCAACTGAAAATAAGTGGTAGTAAAAAATGTGATTGTATTGTTTCTCCAGCGTCAGAAGATGAACTTAATAATATCACACAGTTACTGCTCTCCTTTAGTCTAAGGCTCCCAGTATTCATTATGAATACCTATAAATCACTTATCACAGTTACAGGCTTGCTGGGATGCTCATTTTGCAAGCACCAAACAAGAAATACCCTAAGGTAGTGGTTGATTCATTTACAGATGATTTAGGACCCAAATTCAACTTGAAATTGAATGACATTTCAACTCATAAACATCCACTTAGGTTCTTGTTCTATTCCGAAAGGCTCAAGATCACGAGGGCCGGGTTGCCAGTGGCAGAAGTAAGAGAAGTATCCAGACCTTATGTTTCCGATCCATAGAACCATAGAATGGTTTGGGTTGGAAGGGACCTTAAAGATCATCTAGTTCCAACCCCCTGCCATGGGCAGGGAACATTCCACCAGACCAGGTTACCCAGAGCTGCATCCAGTTTCGTCTTAAGCACCTCCATGGAGGAAGATTACACGATATCTCTGGGCAACCTGTTCCAGTGCCTCACCACCCTCACAGCAAAGAATTTTTCCTGATGTCTAAACTTACTGTCCTTCAGCTTAAGACCATTACGTCATGTCCTGTCATTGCATCCTTATCCTTTGGCCACAAGAAATAATCTTCTCACTTACATTTATCCAGCACTGAGGTAAAACCTTGCTTCCTTCATAAAGAAAAGTAAACCAGGAATATCTATCCAAGACATGGAAAAGTTCCGAACAACTTTCTGTTTGTTATGTGTTTGAATGTCCTTCTGATGGGTGATTACTCCTTTGCTAGTGGCACTCAAAGAGCCAAAAAAACCACATATTGTGAAAGGTACCTTTAGCAAAACAGACCGATGGATAGGTAACACTTTAAAACAGGGTGGCCAATGATTAGCAATTCATTTGGTATTCATTGCGATAACATTAATTGTTATGAATAAATTACATTTCGCAACACTTGGAATTTTGTGAAAAGAACATTTGCCTTTTGGGGACTTTGTGAAAAGGAAAAAATAAACCACTTTTTTTATTTTTTTCCATTTTGTTTCATTTTTCCCATCTCAGAAAATTGGTTTTTTGCTAGATCTTCAAGAAAACCACAAGCTGTGTGCCAATGTTTTAGAATTTTAAATGCTTCTGATACTAGTATGATCTCTAAGTAGGTTTTCACTCAGATCATGCTTTTAAGCTTTCCTTTTTTACGGCAATTGAAAAATTTCTAAACTGCTCAATCCTTTCTGCTGTTTAATCGCTCTCCTACTCAGTAAAATACACCACAGAAGCGAAAAAATATACCTATTGCTTGTAAGCTGTAAACAGTCAGTAGATTGTGTTCTGATGATTACAGACAGTTTATATTGGCTGGACCAAGCTTTAGCTGTCAGCACATAAAGAGAGAAATGGACAAAAGAGGCTCTGAGAGCAGATGTTGACACTGGAAGCTCAAATTCAGGGATCCTCAGCCTGTGGCTGTGGAAGCCCAGCTGGGAGAAAGAGACAGGCTGCATTCATAGAGCCTCTCTGGGATCCCTGCCCCATGCAGGTACCCAGCCATTGAGAGACAGGAAGATGAAAGGCTGCTTCACAGATGTCACCTGCTGAGGGTTCAGCAGCCTGTCCAGAAATGTCATGTTTGGCAGCTGGCGGAGGATCCCTCCCACCAGCTCTGGCGCACAGATTCTCACAGTATTCCGGGAAAGATGCTTACACGGGGGCTTCCTAATGAGACAACATTAAAGAGAATTTTTGGCTTCTGCCTGTAACAGCACGTTGACATTAACCTAGCTGTCCATTCATTACACAGTTCTGAAGATCAGTCACTCTAACAAAATGAATTTTAGGCATAAGCATCAAGCCAAATTACCCTGGAAAATTGTCGCGATGGCTATCTCTTCTCATTCTGTTAAACCGATTCGACATTCCTTTGTTTCTGTGTATGTTTCGAAATTATATTGATACAGGCTCAGTTGAGGCACTTGGCCCAAAAAACAGTACAAACTGCAAAGTTCTGGAGGATATATGACACTCAAACAGGACATACTGAAGCTCCTGGGTCCTATTATCTGCTTGGATAGTAATATATGACTTCATCCGAACACACGTTTCGAGCATCGGCAGAAAAGATCAGAGACTATTTCTGAGAAGGTAAAAAAGAAGGCCAATAAGAAGTTGGCAGAAGGAAGTTAAGATCTGAGCAGAAAGGTGCTAAAGTGAAGCGGAGAAAAGTTATTGCTTAAATTGGTTGGGAGGGGTTAGTGTTTGCCCTTTTTTCCCCCTACAGCCCTCAGGTTAAGGCAAATGCTTTGTCTTTTGCCTTTTGGGCTACTTCTGACGTGTGTAAATCAACTATATTCCCAGAAATATTACTTACATGCATGGTATCTAAAATTGGCATGGGATCTAAAATTTCATTTAAAATTACTCGGAATGGTAAAATTTCTCATGCAATTTTTTTGAAGCTCTATAATCTTCACCTATTTTTCCTCTCTTCTTTCTGTACTCGATGTGCTAGTAAGGATAGCCATGCTTTTGGCAAGTGAGATTTTTGCTGTAAAATCTACCTAGTAGTGTATTGCCTCTTAAGAGAATTCAGAGGTATCAAAATTCCACTCTACATTTTTTCCCAACTACAGTTTGGGTTATTGTTTTGGTTCTTCCCAAGGAGGCTGCTTGCATACCAGGCTAGAATAGGCAATGATCCTCAGAACCTATGGCAGGAAAGGTTTGCCTGACCATGCCAAGCAGAAGCATAAAAAGAAATTTGTTCATTACTCACATAAAATGGTTGAAACTAAAATCACTTTTAGTGCTACTACTGTTTTTGACTGTGGTGACTGAAACTTTAGAGCATTAGGGTCATCTTGACACTTTAGTCATTGTTTTGCAAAAGGGGAGGAGAAAAATAATGAGTGAAAAACTAGAGGAGGGACTAACAGAAGGAAGTAAAACCACACTGAAAAACATGATTTTAAATAAATTCACAGCACCAACCAATTGGAGTAGCATGTAGTGTCAAGATTTGAGCTTGGATTGGAGCATTAGCACTGAGGAAGTCCTGGTGATTAAAGTGAGTGACAGCAGCTCTCAGCTATTTCAATCTTTTAAGAGGAGATGGGAGAATATTTCAATCTGTGGCAGTCCAAATTGAGATACCTTTGAAAAAAATCTAATTTTGAAAAGGTAAAATGTTTAGCATTTTTGAAAATTGGTTATTTAATGTGAAAATCTGACTAAGAGAAAACTTCAGTTCCATTGGCATGCATATAATTAGGACATAGAAAGAAGAATAAAACAATAAAATAGAGGATGTCTTAGACAAAGCTAGAAAAAATCCCCTTAGGTCCTGGCCCCTTTTAGTGTTTTCATTGCATTCCCTGCCCTCTTTATATTTGTGAGAGAACCTTATCAAATGTTGGAATTTTCTTGTTAGGAGACATTGATGAGTTGAACTATGGAACACTAAATATACATATCAATGAATTTTTGTATTTATAAAAGTAGTATTTTATTTTAAATACAGTACTATATTCTCCACCATCAGGTTAGACTTCTGTCTAGTTGAGAAGGAGTTTTTTAATTAAAGAACATAAAATTTAAATGGTTCAGAAAATGTCAACATGGGTTCCTATTTTCAGCCCAACACAGATGATAGAACGAGAGGGCATAAATGAAAATTAAAGAAAAACAAATTCAGAACAGATGTCAGGAAGCATTTTTTTCAAGCAGCGAATCATAAGTGTGTGGAATGGCTTACTAGGCAAGATAGTTAAGGCAAAAACACGGAGGTCATTAAAGAATCAATTAGAAGACATCATGGTGTAGATGGAAAAGGGAATGAGGCATGATAAGCCAAACCACCTCTGCTCACTACAAGACTGTCTCACGTTCTCAAGAAATCTGGACACTGGTAGATGTTTTTCGGACTCTAGGGTCGGTGCTAGCTGGGAACCCATACAGCTCTCTACCTCTCCTCTCCTACTCTCTCCCTTGCTTTCTGCAGGTACCCAACACAACTTTCAGGACTACCGTCTAAGCAGTTTTAATGATGGGAGAATTTGCCTTAAGTATGCATTAGACGTGCCAGTGAAATCTTCAAAACATGTCCTGTTAGAAAGTGATTTTATTATCATAAAATAAATTTGCCAGTGTAGAACAACAGGCAACTTTTATTAGTAAAGATGTCTTCTACTAGGGAGATTTTAGTATCCTTTTTTTTTTTTTTTNTGAGTATTACCATTATAAAGAAACATTCAATACCATATGTAAATACTGTCGAAGACGGTGTGGTAGAAATACTTAAAAGAGAAAGCCCACTCTTACAAATAAGTCAGGACAGTGTACCTGGCAAGCTGTACAGCAGAAACAAAGACTCAGACCTTGCTGTTCTGTCAGAATGGGGCAACCACAGGATCTGGCTTAGGTGAGGATAGATAATGAAGAAGAGTTTGATTTACTGTAAATCACCTACATCTATGAATGGAAAAGGAGGCCAAACAAATAACCTCTGTTGCTCAAGATTATTTTGAAACAAAAAAGAAATCTGAAGGCATAATTATATCTCAAAAGCGACAGATGTTAAAACAACAAGATGCTTTAAAAACAAGTACAGGCTAGAAATGAACTAAAATGAAATTATTGCACCAAGCCAGCTGACCGCAATTATTTCCAGCATATGCTATTTCAATAACCTGTAAAATTCTAAATATATGGGAACTAAGAGTCGTATTTTTACTCTGCAAATCTAGAAAGAGTTCTTTAAAGGGCTAGTGCATTACGAGAGTAGGATGATTTTTTAATCATTTAAAGCATTCAGAGAACCAGCTCATTTTTGGTGGAAAAAATTGCTCTTGTTCATCTGTGTATTAGGAACAGAAAAGTGCATCTTGCAACATTCTTGGTATAAATAAACCGATATAAAATTATATTAGGCAATCCCAGATAAGAGGTTGGATTTGGTCAATGGGCAATGCAGCCTAAGTAGCAATTTAGTCAATGAAGTGCAAAATAGCGTTCAGCTCACCCTAAACTAGATAGTCAGGTCTGGCGAGATTAATGTCTGGTTAGGAATAGCAGCAACTTAAATCACACTATTTGAGAAAATCCTTTTTGCGGCTGCTATGATTTTCGTTTGCCTTAATTTATTTTGGAAGTGATTAAATATGAACCACATTGATGTTTTCCCGTGACCACCAGATCATTGGATAAAATGTTGCTATCTGTATTTAAGATCTCTCCAGCTGATTTAGCCACCATAAGCTTCCTTGTCATTAAAAGAGAGAAATTGGCCGCTACAAAGGCCAAGGTTTCATCTCAGTCTAAAGGACATCAGATCAATCACATTATGAAAGAGCCCATTTTTCTCTGCTAAGGGGGTACAAAGGGAGCTTAAGGTGACTAGGTTGGTGTTGAAATCTAATTAATGCCAGTCGTAATGTTGAGTTCTTACCTTGCTACAAACACTCTTGTCATAGAATCATGGAATCATTAAGGTTGGAAAAGGGGTCCTAGATCATCAGTTACAACCTTTGACCACCATGGCCACTAAACCATATCATGAAGTGCCACGTTTACTCATTTTTTGAACACTTCCAAGGATAATGACTCAACCACTTCCCTGGGGAGCCTGTTCTAAGGCTCCAAGTTTGATCAATTTACACTTGTAAGATCCTTAAATTTATAAGGAACTTATACTTGTACATTCCTTAAAAAATGCTCTTTACTCTTACATCTTGCGAGAAGGTAGAGGAATAAAGAACAAAAGTCTCAATGGAGACTAGGGAACAATTACTTCTTCCCATTGAGGGAATGAGTAGGGCTAAGAGAGGCCAACAAGCAGGTCTTACCTCTGGCTGTATGGAGTCCAACAAATATTTCAACAAAACTTATTTCTGTAAAGAACATCCAAAGAAAAGTAAAAAAAGGTAAATTTTTGCTGATCTCCAGAATTTACTCATAGATGTTCTCCTTAAATTGTATACAGTGTTTGAACATATTTGACATTACATCATGAAATGTACTTTTCACAGTTTCTTCGATCTCTCCCTATTTATAGACAGAAAATTAATCTGAAGTTACACAACTGAGCTATTATTTGCAAGCCAGTAGCACGAAGGGATGGGATGCCTCCCAGGTGATTCATGCTATCTGAAAAGTCTGTTTATTTTTAAGGCAGTGCTTAGACTACATCAGTGTTCAGCGGAGAGAGATGAGCCACCTCAGGGTATATGACCCTTTTTGACAATTAAGTTTTGGCAGGACAAATGGCCTCCTGGAGGTGTCTACATCAGTCTGCTGAATGTACAGGAAAACCAGAAAATCCACTCATGTTTGAAACTTCACTTTCAGATGACTGCAAGTAAATGAGGGTGAATTGTGGCTACAAGGGAAAGTTTGCTATAGCTGCCTGCATATTAAGAGTGATCACAGGCAGTGACATGAGAAACATACAAACCACAAAATAATGCTCAAACTTTTAGAAGGGAAGCAGACGCATCCACATATGCAAGCAGACTCATGTCTTAATTGGGCTCAGCCATGTATGTTACATATGTTGCCAAATTTCACATCATTACATATGATTTGCAGTAAAACAGAAATGCCTCAGACAGCAGAATTAGCAAGAGAGGCTTACATTTCTGTTTGGGTGGGTAAGGAAATGCTCACCAAGGTTCATAACATGAAGTGCCAGACCTACTGTGATTTAGTGATTCTAAACACTGTGGAAGTTTAATAAAACAGGGAGTAAATTGGCTTATGCCATTGGAGCTGTGCTTTTGGCTACATGACTGAGCATTTGTTTTGGAAGCTGGAGACTCTGGTTTTGGTCCCAATGTTAATTAATTGTACCAGGCATTTGCAGTGCAGTCCACCAAGGAAGGTGTAAGACAGAGTCTGGATGTAGATTATTTAAACATTACTGGCTCATCCAAAGGGCTTTAGTGGTCAGGTAATGACCAGCTGGAGCAGTTACGACCTATGGGTGAAGCCAATTGTTCTGCATTTGTGAAGGACCTCCAAGTGACTCTGTATTGCTCAGATAATTTTGGATTTTTTTTTTTAATTTCATTTTGTAATTTAATTTATTTTTTAAATGTTTTAAAAATCTAACTCTTAATGTCATTATACTGCTGCTCTGCTCTGCCAGAACACTCTGTTCAGTGGCCACAGTCTGCTCGTCCTTGCTTTATCTTAATGGGAAATCATTCTGTTTGAAGCAATGCAAAAGCAAAGTATTATGTGCAAATTATCTTAAAATTAAATGTTTCTCTGTGGAAGGAAGATGTCAGCTCCCCCTCCAAATGATAAATTGAGAAAAATAGTTTCTGAATGGAAAGCCAGAAAAAGCCCATCTCTCCAAACAATTGCCAGGTAGCTATTTTGATTTGTGGAGCTATCAGTGCCTCTTCACATCCTGCTTTAGGACTTCATTGACTTTCTAGAGCAGGTAACTCACTCCACTCCTCACACTACACTCAGGACCACTGATGCCTCACAGCCTGTACAGACTGGAGGGTGGTCTGTACTGGAGGGCGATAAGAGGCACAGAGAGTCCCTCTGAGCACAGGGAGCAGGCCCAGGGCTGTGCTGAAGTGCAGAACACGGTCTGCATTCAGCTGTACTTGCAAGCCAGTGATAATGGTGGTATCAAGGCCACTGCATTTCCCACTTTGAAAGGGGATTTAGCAGGTCTGTAGCTGGATTTATTCTGGTATGACTGGAGCCATGGCAAGGGGTAGACGGTAGAGTAGTGTATAGTCATTTACTCCCCTTTGGGTGGGTATGTGCCACCTTTGGGTGCGTATATGCCACCTAGCACATTAGGTTTCAAAACTGTTCCTCGTCTGTTGTTACGACTGTTGAATAGAAGATTGTTGTTGGGATGCCGTTGAATAGAAGAGCCCCGGAGAGAAAAATGTTGGTGACATCTATTTATAAAAAAAAAAAAAAAAAAGCATGAACCTAAGAAGGACAAAGCAGTGGAAAGTTCTGTGGGGCCTTGGATATCTTCCATGGAATGACAAAGAGTTGATAGAGACCTCCTTCAGGTCCCTGGCTGTCTCAGGCTGCCTGCACAGTCATGGCATCTTTTGGAACACCCAACTGTCTAATCTGGCTCCTACTTGGAATGTGACTCCGTCTGGTGAGAGCTTGCCAGTCTCCACAGACTGCATAGGGAGCTTAAGGGTCTTCCACAGATCAATTCCATTTTACACTTCTGCTTAAACCCAGTGGAAGCAACTCCAGTGAAAGCTGAACATGTACTCACTTGCTGTGACATTCACAGAGAAATGAAGGGAAAATATCTACAGGGAATAAGGAGAAGATTAGAATCAAAAGACTTGAAAAGAAGGAAGGAAAGAAAATGATACAGAAACACGATACAAGAAGGGAATGACATTGGAGCTGCAGATGGAGAGGCAAGTGTCTTAACACAGAACATTTAAAAAAACCCCTTCTGTTATTGTTTTGATGCTAGTTTCCCATTTCTTCATAAAGTAGAGGATTCAGTGAACCGGAACTAAGGAGCATTTCTTCTATTTCTTGCTTCTCTCTTAAGTTTCAACTTCTACTAGCAAGTAGGTAACTGGTACTTTTGTTCTGGCATATCTTTCCTCTAGAATAAATTCTCACATGTTAAAAGATTTGTTTTGATTTTATATTCTTTAAAGATATTTTCCATCAATACTGTTCACATTTTAATTACAATAATTAACATAGTTTTCCAATATTTTTTTGTGCCTTTGATTATATGCCTAAAAATGTTGCAGCTGTGTTTACCTATATCCTTTTTGTTTCAGGCTTCATCTGACATGAGAATATCATTTTATATATAGCTTTCTACTGGCTTTGTGAACTGTTTTTCACAATACCCCAGTTTAGCTTCATATACATTCATACAAAGGAAAGTACTCAGCTCTCTCAATTTGAGAGGTTCTGGAACAGAAATCAGGATAGGCAGAAATTCCCAGAGTAAATTGTGTGACTTTTCAAGAAACAGCAAAATATGTTTTCTGTTTGAGCAACACAAAAATATGTATTACCAGAGAATGCTGCACAAAACCCCCCCCCCCAGTGTGGAAAGATACACCTTTGCCTATCGTTATTCAACAGAGGAGGAGATATTAGGAAAAACCTGTTGATTAGAAACTGAATTTTTATCCTTGTTTCCAGTAGTATATGCAATGACCAAATACTCTTCCATCATCCTTTTTCCAGGGATATTATTTTATCTTCCATGTAGCTGACCTATTTCTGCGAAAGAGGCAAGGTATATAATTAAGTTTTGTACAGTTGATGTGGACAAGAGATCTCTCACTCATTATCGAAGCATCCGCTACCATATGCGGTCTGTAGAGCAGCCAGACTTTTGTGGTCCAGCAGCTGCTATGGATTTCTGATGGATTAGGCTTAGAAATCTCTTCATTGGGAATTGGAAAGGTCCATGGAGTTTCCACAGTGGCTATTGGAATTCCCTTCCTGCATGAAAGAATCCAAAAGAGCATATCCGAAAGCAATTGTTTCATCTAGATTGCTCTGCTGCCAGCTCCTGGAGGCAGCCAGCAGAAAGAGAAGAGCTGCTGCTGGGGTGGGGGATTTCAAAAGGATTCACCGAAGGACTTGAGAATTGCTCTCTATGAAAAGATAAGAATGGAAAGCAAAGATAAGTGAGGAAGAAGAGGACAAAACCTGCACAAGGAAGGAAGAATGATTGAAAAAATAAAGCGATGAGTAATAAAAGCTGGGTGATCAGGACCTCTAGGTCCTAAGGCAGATGTAAAGGAAGCCTCCACATTTCCTGCTACTATTTTTCATTGAAAGCAGTTTGCTGGAACTGGATGTTTGAAGCATGTGTTACCTTGTCCAGTTACTCTTGAAACACAAAGGTTTCATAAGACATTGAACAGCCAAATAATAAACTGAGGGATGGAGGGAAGGGACTTACGCAGCTTCATCTTCTCTGTCACTTAGTGGAAGCTTTCTTCTGAAAAGCCAGTGGGCTATGGAGCAGCATCACCTTCCTCTATGTTGTGCCTATTGAGTATGCGATCCTTCTTTCATAAACCTGCCCAACAGACTATTCATAAAGACATTGTGCATTTTGCTACATTTTCATAATGGACTTCCACAGTATTTTCCAGGTAGAAAATGTTATTAGAGGCTGGGATCATGAAATATTATCAACCTCAAGCACTCAGTAATCATGAAACTTAAAAACGGTGAGATTTTTAAAAAAATTGTTTTCTGATTTGCGTTTCTGTGGTGTGATGCAACTTTTGCCACAAATGTGAGGGCTAGAAAGCTGCTGGTTTTTTATGAGACACTGAAATTTTCACTTAAGCAATGTCGCTTCAGGAGCTGCTTTTTCAAGAGAAATGACAAATATATCAGCATTCATGCTAAATTCATGAATTGCACAGCATTCTCTTGACTTTTGAAGACAAGTCAAATTGCTGCATATGTTTTGTGGACAGCCCCTTATTAAGTGATCATTCGCTGTGACAACTGCAGTTTTTATTTCTTGGACAGATTTCCCTCTAGACTTTGTAACCTAAATACTGATTTGGCAGTTTACTTTCTTAAAGCAAAAGGAATTAAATGGTTCCTTCGGGCAACTTTAGTGAAGCTGATTTTAATATTAAAACCAATGAAGTTACTTTAGTCATAAAATGCAATCAAAGCATCCAGAACGTCATGAGGTATCTCATACTCCATATAACAGCACATCTCAGCATTAGATATAGCCTGAGATAATTAATATTGTGCTGTAATTCTGAAAGACTCTTTAATTTGCAGGATTTTTTTTTAAATTGGGCTTTGATTCTGGAACATATATATTTGGTTTATTTCACAGAACACTAGGAAGCAGTGAAATGGGAAGAAATAATTCCTACATTTTATGTCTGTGTTCATTGAATGGGATCAAGTCAATTTGCTCCAATGGAGATTCCTGATATACTGTGTATTGAGTCAGAAGCATTGCCTGCACAAGGAGCAAGTCAAGCCTTATTGTCTAAGGTGTGAATGTTCTTTCAGGAGATCCTTATACAATCATAGAATCATTTATGTTGGAAAAGACCTCTAAAATCATTGTGTCCAGCCGTTAACTTAACACTTCCATATCCACATCCTTATATAGTCTTCAATTTTTCTGAAATAATTTGAACTTTTGGCTCTTATAGCAAAAGACACAACGTGATGTCTAAGCTCAGAGACCAATAGAAATGCTGTAACTGATGAAGAACTTGTTGTAATGATAAAAAAGTCCAGCAGTTTGGGGGTCCTCCATTTTGAGGGTCCTCCATTTCAGGGCTCCAAAGGTTGAAAGTGTATGTTTTGCATTATTTTGGGGTTTTTTTTTAAGAGATATGTCTGAGGAAGGGCAGTCACTGACTATGTGTATCAAGAGGTACTTGGATATCTGAGGGAGAATTTGGACTCCTGACATCAAAGTGGGGATCCCACAGAACTCATATGTGTTTTCACTCATATGGTGCTCACTACAGGACAGAGAACTGAGTCAGCATTGACAGCTGATGCGTCTGAACACTATACATCTCATGTAAACTTGCTTGATGAAGTTTCACTTCTCAGGACCTGAGACAGGATTATTGTAGATTTTAATCTTGGCTGCTTTATGTGATTCACCTCAGCAAAAAGTTAAGTTACCTAAAGGCCTCGCTATAGAGCAAGACAATTTTAAGCAGCTGAAATAGGGAAAGTTGACCTTGTGCCTTCCTCTAGAGAGCCATCCGTGTCCTGGGGGGCATCAGGCACAGCATCGCCAGCCGGGCAAGAGAGGGGATTGTCCCACTCTGCTCTGCACTGGGGCGGCCTCACCTCGAGTGCTGGGGGCAGTTTTGGGTGCCACAATATAAGTGAGACATTAAACTATTAGAGAACATCCAAAGGTGGGCCGTAGAGATGTTGAAGGACCTTGAGGGAAAGCCGTATGAGGGAGACTGAGGTCATTTGTTCTGTTTGGCCTGGAGGAGACTGAGGGGAGACCTTGTTGTAGTCTACAACTTTCTTGTGAGGGGAAAGGAAGGGGCAGACACTGATACCTTCTGTCTGGTGACCAGCGACAGGACCTGAGGGAACTGCCTGAAGCTGAGTCAAGGGGGTTTTATGTTGGATTTTAGAAAAAGATTCTTCACCCAGAGGGTGTTTGGGCACTGGAACAGGCTCCCCAGGGAAGTGGCCACAGCACCAAGCCTGACAGAGCTCCAGAAGGATTTGAACAATGCTCTCAGGCACATGGTGTGACTCTCGGGGCTCTCCTGTGCTATATAGGGCCAAGACTTGGACTCAGTGATCCTTGTAGGTCACTTCCAACTTATCTCATTCAGTGATTCTGTGATTTTCTGATTCTGTAAAAGTGGGTTGTTTTTCAGCTCTGTTTCAGCACCGTTTTCATTCACTACTCCTGAGAGATAGTTATGCCAGACTTGTAAGGGTGGGGTTCAAAAGCTTTCTTAAGAGTGACTGCAATAATCAGTGAGCATATAGGCATAAATTGCCAATATTGCATATTGATGGTCTTGAAATATTTATATTCATTAAATATACTAGGTTCACAAGTAGAATATATTTTTATGACTATAGTACTATGACCTGTCTGTGGGATCAAGGACACCAGTGTCTTCAGCTGGATCAAAGGTATGCAGAAGCCACATTGTGTCCTCAGTGGCAATGCTACAGCCTCAGAGTTTTCAGTAGGTTTTATGGGGCAGGGCCAATACATTGTTGCTACAGCAGACAAAATAAAACTTCAGCTGGATCAGAAGGACTAAGAGGAGTGAAAAACCTTGAAACCTTAATTTCACCAAGAAACTAAGCAGAGAGGGTTCTAAAAAGATGCAGGCCAAAAACTTGCTAAGTCATTATTTGGGATTTGACATCATATCTGGTGCAATTTAAAACAGTTGTACAGCTTGAAACAGAATTTTTCTCTTTTTGAACCGCAAAGCTACCGTTCAACCTTCAACATTTCTGGTGAACCAGGCAGTATTTTGGCCAACCGTTGGACATTCCTGTTGGCCACCACGTATCCTATTGGTCTGTGCTTTTACTGAACACAAAGGCGACATAATGACTGATTACTATACTCCACTAGACTTTTGCTGATCATTAACACAACCTCATGGCCTGCTGATGGTACACAGAGCACAGCTTGGCAGCTGCAGGAACAGAAATGAACCCATTGTCTGACAGAGGAAGAGGGATAGGAGTTTGTGGAGCAAGCATCTGCATCCAGGTTGTTGTTCTAACAGGCTGTAAGAGGAGAGAGATGTTCTTCTCATTTTCTGGTGGCCACAGCAGTCTATTTCAGCAGCACACAGCAGCATACAGCAAGTCACAAAACAGGTGATTACAATACTGTTTGCATCCCTTTGTTAATCACATTTCCCCCTCCTTCTCTCATCTCATTCACAAGTTATCTTGGTGTCTTGGTGCTGAATATAGGAGAATTTGATTCAGACAAATATTTTAACCTCTGTAAAATGTCAAGCTCCTTTTCAAGTGACAAAAAAAAGAGGAAAAACATCAAGGGAAACAGGAAGACCATCCCAAAGGAGGGGTCATGGGCAGCATCTACACCCAAAGTAATTACTTTCGATTCTACAAGGAAGTGGGAGTTGAAGAGGTTTTTTTCAGTGCCTACTTCTGCTACAACAAGCCAAACAGCTTCCACAAAGAGCACTTCAGTCAGTTCTGGAGATCTATGTCATTGTAAAGATCGGTCTTCAACCAATCTGTGTAAGCAAAGAAACTCTCTTCAAACACTAAAGTCACTAGTTACCAGGAGTAGCCTATCTGCTTGATTTTAAGTTTAGAAAACTGATAGAAGAAGCAAACTAGTGCTAAGGAGCAAAAAGTGTATTAGCAACAAAGAAGCGGTCAGGAGAAGAACATTTCAAGGTCTTCATCTTCTCCTAACAGCTATGGGAATTCACAAAGAAATATTGTGTACTAAGTGTTAATGAAAACCAGACAGTGTCTAGTAATACCAGGACAGCTCTGCTCCTGAAAACCTAGAGGTTTATGGAGGTTATGTTTGGAGCACTCTGTGAAATCTCAATCAAATTAAAAATAGCATTCCCAACGAAGAGGCCAGACACGGCAGGGTAGAGAACCCCAAATTAGCAAATGAATGTTGTAAAAGAAAGCAATAAGATTTGAGTCAGGGTAAAGAAGATTAATGGGCCTCAGCTCGTCCTGGTTTCTGAGAGTACAATGTCACCATCCTTCCTGATGGAGGAGGAGGAAACCATGGCGGAGCCCTGAGTTGCTATTACACCTGAGTGTGTGCATGGTCGGAGGGCTCCCACAGGCCTCCAGCAGCCGGCTGGCCTTGGCTTTCAGCTGTTGGGCTCACAGAAGCAGAAAGGACAAGGTTAGGGCTCAGGCTAGTTTATTATCAAGGATGGACATGCCTACAGAATCCCTCTTGCCTAGCTTTAAGCTTTCAGAGAGTCCACATTTGAAGTAGTCAGGCTCATTTTCAGCCAAAAAGGAAAGGTGGACACATTTTTAGGATTCAGTCAACCTTACCTATTTTAGACATTTACTTTAGTGATGAATTGCAGCCCAGAAATTCCCTTTGTTGATTGACAAGAAGCTAACTCAGATTTCAGATGTTTAAGTTGGTCAGATGAAATCCTGACCCCAAGACAGAACTGGCCCTTGAGAGTAGATGTATTTGTCATTTGAAATGTGCATCATGCATGTTGTATGGTCTTTTCAATGTCCTTCTATGCGCTTCTTGCCCTTAAAGATCACCCACCATGAAAATTTCTGGCTCACATTTTTCAGGTTATTTCTGTGTTGTCCTCTTACTTCTTTTTCCTCAAAAATACTCATGGGCTTCCACCCTTGACTACTTTTGTTTAACAACACTGTCCTTATTCTCTCCCTTCTAAAGTAAATTGAATGATCTATATGCAGGGGTGAAAGGAGAAGGTTTTCTTTTGATCCAGCAATCATTTCCTCTAGTTTCTCCTCTTGTATCTGGCTGCATGGGTCAGAGGCACATGATTTGCTTTGTGTTTCTATAGTGCCTGGTACAATGGAGCCTGCTCCATGGCCAGAGCTCTAAGGCACAATGGTTGTACAAAGAACAGGGGACTAATGAATAGTAAATGAAGTAAGAGCTAAGTAAATAGAGAACTATGTTGAGGGAGAGAGGGGTGCAGGGGCAGTGATATGAGAGAAGGCCAGAAACAAAGAGAAGGGGAGAAAGAACCAGAAGATACAGTAAGAAGCATTGGAGACTGAGGGTTAAAAGTCCAGTGGCATAGAAGTGGAAGCGAAATAGAAAATAAAAATCGCATGTGAAAAAGGATAGTATATGAAAATAATAATGAAAGGTGAATAACATGAGAGTAGTACAGAAATCCTGAGATGGATTAAAAAACCCCTTAAATACTCAGGAGAAAATGGATGTGAGAGGGGCAGGAGTCAAAAAATCAGAGGCAAACAGGACCAAAAAAAGGCACGGTATGCCTTGGGATAAACTAATTGAGTCCAGTCTCTTAAGAACACAATGTTCTAAGCTTACTTCTTCTTCTTTTCTTTTTTTTTAAACATTTATTCAAAGCTTCTTGCAACAGTATCTTTATCAACTTATTTTCCTAAGGTGATAGACTATCCCCTTTTTCCACCTGGTTGCTCTGCAGTTTATATTCAGAAGTGACTGAGTGTTAGTGGGCAAAGATAAAATCCACGCGATGAATTTTGCAGCCCAGGAGTGACAATGTTCCATCCTGCCATGGCAGCCAGAGCCTGCCCTTGGATGCACAGCACCCACTGAGCTACATGTGTACAGTTGAGGGTAGGGCTTAGTACTGCTCTCTGTCATACAATTAACACAGAAGGTCTATACATTATCTCATCTTGCATTTTTATTATTTGCAGCTTATTGTTCAACTGAGCATGTATCATTGGTTAATTAATGCTGCCAACACTCTGCTCCACTAAATGATTGTTTAGCCTAGAGTGGAATAAAATACTACAATGACTAATACAGTATCATTATGTAACAGAAAATTAAAAATCTGATAATTTGATTGGAAGTCTCAGGTGAGTTTTTTGTATAAAAGTGTTAACCTCAAGTAGCTATAAACAGGTAAATGTTTTATTCAGCTGACTGATAAGGAATAAATGCTTATGATATAAATTATGTATAATTAATACTCCTGGGATAAAAAAATGTATGCTAATAGGTTGTCAGTTAATTAGGAAAGGAATATGAGGTAAACAAAGGTGATTAGAATATACCCTGGGACTATAAACAGAAATTGTGCCTTAAATAATCTGTAAAAAACCCTCACACATTAAACAGCAAATACTTCAGTTTCAATTCAGAGCAAAAACATAATGCTTTATGGAGAAAGGCTCAGAGGAGATGTTAAATGAAGAAGCAGCTTATGATAAAAGATCTAGAGGCTGCAGAGTAACTCACCTTCCCTGTTCTGCTTTACGTTGGTTTGTGTGTTGTCTTGGTCTATCCTCAGGTAAAAGAAGGCTAAAATAAGCTTTGTGAAAAATATGGCAAATAATGTGCTGGAGGACCAATTTTAGCTCATAAAAATGACAGCTCTTAATGGCTGGTCTTAAATCTGCAACATGGGAAATGTTCCCCAAATCAGTTTATCCTTCTTACCTGCCCTTTGACTCACTGATCCTCCTTGCTTCTGCCAGTATCTTTATGTGATAAATGAGACCATCCTCTTTCCTGCCATTCTGTAATTTCATTTTCAGTGGACATTTGAAATATTTTCTCATGGAACGGGACTGAAGTAGAGAAAGACATGACAGAGATGAATGATCATTACAGTCTCAGCCAAGTCTTTCCTTTGTGTTAGAAGCGGACAGATCTGCATTGCCTTCCAAAAACAGCCACCCTGGACAAAAATGGAGATTCATCTCCTCCGTGCCTTGTTTAGGACAGCAACAAAAAGCAGCTATCAAGGGAAGACTTTAAGAATGAAACAAGTATATATGACACTTTTAGTTCTCTCCTAGCCTTCAAACACTTACAGCTTGTGGGCTTCCTGACCTGGATATATGCTGATCTCCAACGAATTTATTCTTCATTAGTTTGAAGATCCATTTCTCCTTTGAATGTATGTAAACATCAGCTATTCCTGACAATGGTGAGACCACTAGTAAACCCACCACCAAATGCTGAGTGGAGTTAGTGCAAGACACTCCTTGCAATGCCATGCAAACTAGAGTGCCACTGAGTAAAGGGACATAGCCTTATTATGGGTTGCAGGGGGAAGGGAATTTTTGGATTGTTTAAAACAACTTGAAGTCGGACTGGCTAGTGGGTAGGAGAGGTCTCAGTGCCAGCCACTGGAATGAGAGGCTGTCAGCCTGAGGGGCTCACTGGTCCCCATTCCAGTGACTGTCTAAGAACAGCTACTGGGGAAACCCGGACTGGGGGTTACATACTCCACCAGTGGATTTCAGTCCAGATGGCTGGAGAAGATGAACCGGACTGAGCCTCCGTGCTGTTCATGTGCGTTGAGTGGAGTGTGTGCTTGCGTGGGTGTTGTTAAAAGTGCTGTTCTCTGTGCTCATCCATGGGGCCAGCCATATGTCTGTGTGCTTGTGTGCCTCCTGGGAATATGTACCCTGCTGCCTTGCCACTGGCTGGACCTGGAGACTTGCTACTGCGGCAGCCTTGCATCCATGGGGACAGGAGTGCACCCGGGGCAAGAGGGATCCCCATGGGGGCCAAAGCCACTGCATTCTGTTACCTCTAACAGTACACAGCTGCGATCCACAGCCTACAACAGAACACATTCATGCCCCAAGGAGCTGCATGGGTCAGGCACACGCTGCTGGCAGCTGTTTTTCCTGAATCGCTCTCCTCCTACCTTATTTGACAGCCTCAGGTTCGTGTCTCAGAAGAGACAGTGAAAGTTGGCACCCACCTCCTCTCTATGTGCCTCTCATGAAAGTTCATGCAAGCAGTGCTCTGAGAAAGCTATCAAAGTGTGGAGGGATCACCACAAAACAGAGCCCTCTGGGAGTCACCACCTGCTTTCTGCAGCAAAATGCAGTTACAGTAATGGCTGTGGTACAGACAGACATAGCTTTCCTCCTGCAAAACACCTTCCCTTTGGAAAATGAGTTGAGTTGCCGTAAGAACTGCTTTTTGGAGCTTTTTAAAGTGACTGTAGGGGAGTCTAAGGCTGCCACATTCCTAACTATGTTCTTCGGGTCTCATGAGATGGACTGAATCAGGTCAATGTTGTTTTCCTAAGGTGCAAAAAAGAACATTCTTCTGTCCCTTACGCATTTTAGTCATAAAACTGACAAGAAATCTTTTGCAAACATGTTCATCCTGCAGGGTGTGTCATTACCAGTTTCTTGGTGAATTAAAAATATAACTTTTAAAAAAATCATTGTAGAAATCAGTGCCTAATTTCCCATGAAACTCATCTCCATAGAGTGGTGTAATTCCTGGTGGAGCAGCTTGGTAAGTTTGGTATGTTCTCTTATACTTAGGATCAGTTCAGGAAATGCATAAATTAAATCTCCACTGTATATTGTACAGTTATGTGAGGGAGTAGCATGGGCTGAAGTTGTAGGGCCAGGCCTGAGGATGACCCAGCACTGGCTGTGCCCTCACCCGCAGGACACGGTCCCAAGGTGATGGTAACAGGGTCCATTGACACTCCCCAACACAGCAAGGAATGAAACAGGGCCAGAGCACAGGCAGAGCCTCCAACCAGGACTAAAAGGAGATGGAGGCAGAGATGGGGCTGGAGATCAGCACTGCCCCACCATCACTGGGACAAGGAATAAAGGCCCTGGGGGGCTGCAATGCGGTCCTGAGCAAGGCGGAGCGAGGCCCCAGAGAGGCTGGGATGGGACACTGCTGTTTGTGCCCTCAAGGCCCTGACAGTTATATATTGGATGGCTGCTTAAATTATGTGAGATAAAGAAGTGCCATAAATTTATTATCAGTAGTAATATTTATATCCCTGTACCACCTACACAGACTAACAGACAATGACCTTTCCCAAGAGTAGTAGGAGAAGTGATATCTGAATGACGAAGGGTAGAAGACAACAAAATATATGCATTTTCCCTGAGATTTTATCTGCACAAGAATAAAATCAAGTTAATGTTGGCTTGGGTCAGGATATTTTTCAAGATATTGATTGTTGTCTTTAGATATGGTAACTTCACAATTGTACAGAAATCTACAGAATATGATATAGCAAAAAGATGTCTAAAACAAAAGAGAATCTCATGAAGGCAGCTAGCTTTGCTGCATGGTGCAGACGTGGCCAAATACTTGCATACATTTGGGCTATCTGAAAGTGGTATTTGATTTCACCCAGGTATCAAGCTACCGCATAAAGTATCTGAAATAAAAAGTCTTTCAAGCCTATCATATGACCCCTTCAGCTCCTTTTAATGCATGGGAGATAGGAAAATACTTTCAGAAGGAAACTTTTTAAGTCATAAGACTTGTAAACATAACTCAAAATATAAAAGAAGATATCTGACACCTGGATCTGTTCAAGTTCACATTTTGAATTATCTCAGCACCACAAATTAATTGTGCATTTCCAAGATTGCTTTTGCACAGTTTATGTGCCAGTGACTAAGACCATATATATTTTCTTCCTCCAAAGGCTAGGCTGAAGATGGGAAGCACAAAACATTTTGCCAGCCTTAAATAGGGAGGTTTAAAATTACCAAATGTAAAGCTCTAGCAGTGGGCTTTTAATTTGGCTCAAGCTTCCAGAGTCTGGCAGGCTGATGAAGTGCAATTGCCATGGGTGAAAGCAGAGCATCAATTAACAGACACATGCAAGGTTGGCACCTACCAAAAATTCACCCTGAAAGATTTAAAGACAAATAACTCAGTGATCAGACACACCTGGAAATCTTGGAACAAACTTCACAGAGTTATGAAAATTAAACCCAGTAAAAACTTCCAGTTGAGTATCTGGAACAATGCTATGTGGAGGCCAAGGAGGGAAATGATACTGTGTATTACTTATTGTAAATAGCAGATTATTTATGGAGCAGATTTTAAATGAATTTCGAGTGATACAAAAGACAGTCAGTGTTACAGGTAAAGAGCACAATAGCCAGTCTGTTCCAAAAAAGGTTCTCTGAAGACCCAAAGGGTCTGAATCAAAGATATTGATGTCTGTAAAAGTTTTTTCCATTTACTTCAAAGTGCTTAGAATCAGACTAACAGCCTGAGAAGTCAGATTAAAGCCTTCACAGATGTACAGGGGTCTCTGGCTTCCCAGAGGAGTTCCGTCTATATTTGAAGGCATTTTACCATGGAGCAAAAGGTAAAAGCAAAAACAAATACCTACAAATACTTGGGGTTTGCCTTAAGATGATTCAGGATGTAAATTTGTTTAAAACCCTCTATCAACTCTGACTTTTTTTTGAATATTTGAAGTATCTTGGGAAGACTTTGGGGTCACAAATAAAATTCCTTAAGTAGAAATAGGCCAAATCTGAGAAGTGTGGAAATAGTCCTCAGTGAAATGAATAACTGCTCCCCAGCACTAGCTCTTGTGCGTTTTAGTCGTATCTTTTAGATAGTATATTAGGAAAACTCTAAAAAATTAAAATGTACTTTCAAAGAACATATTTATATGATCAACTTTCTTGTTATCAGAAGAAAGTTTATGGGGATGAATTCTTGAAAGGCAAGACCAAACGTAGAAAATGTCTATTCATGATGAAAATGTTACCAGACTATTGATCGTTCCTTTGATGAAAATGCAGAAACTTCTTCATTATGAAAGACAATGCAATCTGTTACAGACACTGATATTTTTCAGAGTTTTTAAAATTGCTTTCTAATTGAGTCAGTACTGCTTGGGCCCCAGTTCAATAAAGCACTTCAGAGTGTGTCAACCTTTAAGTTTGGTAGGGTTTATGTGACTTGATCTTAATCATTAGCCATTAAATAAATGCTTAAATGCTTTGCTGAACAGTGCTGGTTTTAAAGCACATTACACTGAAAGAAGCCCCAACAATACATCCTTTTCATACTGGTCTTCTCCCCTCTTGCTCTTGTTGAAAAACTCCTCTGGTTTTCTTTTCTCAGTCTCCTTTTTAGATTGGCTGTATTCACCAGTTCTCAGGGACCCCAAACGCTTTTGAGGGATTCTGCACTCAAAAAGTCAGGGCCTCCACTGTCTTCCTTGAGTTACAGTGCTGCGACCTTTATTCCTTCCCAGCATTTTCACTGGCTTACAAACCAGTTCACATAAGTAACTAAATCACACGTTGTTTTTATGCTGTAACTAATTAAGTGTATACAGGTGCTTTTGTTTGTGCTACAAGTTGTAAATTCAAGTTTAGGAAGAGCTACTCAGCGCTGAACCTGACAGGAATATGTTATGTAAAAAATAATTGGGACGGTTGTTTTAGTAATAATTTTAACCTAGTAATGCTATGTGTATGATTCGGAAGATGAAATTCACTCTGTTAAATCTCTAGCAAATTCTGGATTGGCAGCATTGTTTGAAGTTTCTCAGAAAAACACATTATGGTTGAGATGGTTTTAACTCTCTTTAAATGAATTGTTCGGAGCAGAGTCTCTTGGGGAAACTGAAGATGACAATTTAAGAGACATTTCAGACACAGATAAATCTGTCAGTTCCAAAGTAATTTTTGAGAGGGCCAGAGACTTGTGGAAGGCTGGTATGTTACAGCTGAGAGTACGGAAGGGCAGAGCCCAGGTAGGCACAAACAGGTGCAGCCTTCTTGAAGTTAGGAAAAATATTCTGATTTGAACCAGCTGAGATCTTGCTATCTGTACTTTTGGCTTAGGAGACACAATTTGTTCTGGCCCAGAGATTCAATTCTGACTTTGAAATAACTTTTTTTTTCGGGTGGGATAGAAACCAGGTGTTATTTCCAAAAGAGCTTTGGAGTTCATCTGTACTTGGTCATGCTGTATTTTAGAATATCTCTCTACCCTTTTCTTGGATGGGTCTAATAATTAATACTCTGAAATCAGAGGTGGTTTTTAATTCTTCTGTTTCTTTAGCTGCATAGGTATGGTATGATCTATGTCTGTCTTTTATTCGTAGGTCTGCTTCAGGAGAAGGGAGAAATGAAAGGAGGAATAAACATGGGGTAGGAGCAACAAAATAAAAGAATATTTAAATTATTTCAAATGGATTGTAAAGTGTTGAATCATAAAGGATTGGCAAAAAAGCCCTCTCCTCATGAGGTCTGGCTAATATTAGGAATTATTGCCTCAAACGCTGCAGGTGTGGATCCATTTCTTTCATTACTAGCAAATGGGGTTGCAACTGCCTTTGACAATGTAAAAGCTGCACAATCCCCATGCCCCGGGGCAGACAATGATGTTGGTGAGATGCTGATTTTAGGATAGAAAATTACAATGGTTATATAGTAAACAGCACCTGGAAGTTTACTAATGATTTTTTCAATTAACAGCAGCACTATGGTCTGATTATTCATGCATGCTTTCTATGAAAGGAAAGAAAAGAGGCAGATGTTGAAAAGAATCATCAGTTGAGGGATATTTTTAAATTTATTTTTGTAACTGGAGGTAGAGCCTCCTTCCCGTTGTCACTACTTCTGATAATGATATGCCAGAACTAGTGAATTAGAAGTTTTAAAAAAAATTTAAAATGTTTGGACTGTTCTACTCTCCCATTAACTCCAAATACTCACATGAAATGTGCATGAAAATGGACAAGTATGTATATATGTGTAATCTCTAAACAGACTTTATTCTCTGCCTGTGGCTTGATATGTAGTTTTGGCATCCAAGTAAGAAAAAAAAAAAATCCCACCAAAACCTGCATGGCCATGCAGTTCTTCAGCTTTAACTACTGGATCTTCTGTGATAACAATGGCTGGATCTCTCCCCTTAGAAGTCCACCAGGTGTGCACCTGCCAGGTTAGTTATTTTAGAGTGCTGAGATTCGAAAACACTCCACCATCTGCAGCATAAATTTAAAAGTACAGTAAGGCATACTGGTACCTCATATATTTTCTCTCTCTCTCTCTAGTCATCGTTTATTTTCACAGCTGTTCTCAACCCAGTGCCAAGCAAAGACCTCTTCAATTTCTTTTCTATCATATTGAAGCTTAGTCAGTATCTTAACAAAGGATGGGTGAGGCAATGTTCATAAAATACAAGCTCTCTTTTCCTTTAACCCTTTGTTAATTGCCACAACTAAATCTTTTGGAAGTCTCTGCAATGTTCTCATCTTTTCTCTGCAATAGGCTGTTGCACATTATTCTTACAGCACTTCTAGCCTGATATTGCAAATCCAAGAAATTATAGCAAGAAATTGTTAGGAAACTTCGGATATTCATGCTGATATGTCAGGACTCAGCTCTTCTGGGGTTTGTTGGTCACTGATCTTGTGTTTATAAGGGCAGGTAAAACCATGCATGTTTTGTTCTTATCTCTGGTCAGGTAGCTTATACAAAAGTTGTGAAAGACCTTGCCGTCAGGTGAAGTTGATAATATGGTGAATATGAACTTGGGTAAGTTCATTCTCTGAACCAAGGCCAGGGCTGGACACATTATGTGCTGCTGTCTGTACAGACTCCTGGTTTGCCACAGATTAAAATTTCCGTGTTGCTTTTCTGGTCAGTGTCCAGGAGAAGGAAGTGAGACTGAAGTTAAATTTTTTAGTACCGGCTAAGTGATTGCTGGATATTTCAAACATCTTTGGCATCTTCTGAGATATCTGCAATGCTGGGTTACTGCTTCTAGTCTCGGAAACTAAGTTGTCTTGGACCTATCCAAAACCTAGCTAAGAAGGATGTCAGGCACAAGCCAAGGAATCGTAGCAAACACGGGACCAGAACAGGTTGATGAGCTGCAAGGCAGGATTCATCCCCATCACCCTGCTGAAAGAGCAGCGGCGATGAAGTGTTGTCCTGCTGAGCTGGACATGGGTCTGACCTGACACAGGACCTTCCTGTGTTCTGAATGTCCTTGGTTGGGCAGTTATCTCCAGCTGCTGCAATTCAGCCCAGGGAAAGGCTGGTCTCATGCAGGTAACTCTATGCTTTTTCTTCATGTTTTTGCGTATAGATAGGAAAACCTTTTTTTAGATTTCTTCATCTCCTTACTTTAATGGGCATTTTGGTTCCCTAATTGCTCTGGACTCTCTTGGGCTTCTCATTTCTTATTCAAATTGGGACACTTCACATTTTCAGGTTTAACTTTCACATGTGTTTGGAAAATACAAATATACACTTATGTATGTAATCTATTATCTGTCTATCTAAACCTACTCAGGGGCAATCTGAGAATATAAATGCCTGTCTGAGAGATGTTGTCTAGCAAATGAGAATGTCTGACATTGTTAATGACGTCAGCTGTAATAGTTCAGATACACAAGTACTTGTCCAGTCACTGGACAGGTTCTTTCTCAGCTAAATTTGGGTGCTGTTCTGGCCAAGAGTGTCATGCTTTTATGAGCTGCATATAATACACATTGTGTCTGTCCAAGTACACGGTGCAGCATGAAAAAAGGTTGAATAATATTAACATAGAGACATTGAAACACCTAGATACTTAGACTTTCATTTACACAATCCAGTTAAACTGGAGATATGCACACACCTGTATGTAGTATGGATAAAAAGAGTAAATAATGAACTTCAGTGGCTCAAAATTCAAGTAAGACAAAGGAAGTCACATGGATTTCAAGGCAGTTGTCTGAGTTCAGCGAACTGCCTCCTGGACTTTGGACAAAGGACCTTGTTTGTGCAGGGGCAGATGTACAAGGGGAGAAGGTGGTTGAGGGAAGCTGGACTCCATCCCTCTCCAGCCATTCACATGATGTGTTCGGCATCTTTTGTCGTCAGGTGAAGAGAAGGTGGCAGTGTGGCTGTGTAGTCCCTCCCATGTCCAATTTTCCCCACATTTGGCTGGTTCCTTGCCAAACCAAGTACTTTCTCTGTCTTGTGAATCCCACTTGAATCCCTTAATTTTAAGGCCTTTGAAATGCTGGATTTTCAAAATAATTTGTAATTGCTCTTTACCAGGTTGGATAAGGTATGTAATTGTTGTCAAGATAACAGATAAAAGACAATTAATTGCAGATGTCATAGCAAATCAGACCTTTGAGACAAACTATTGTATCTCTCAGGTTTCTATGTCAAACCAAGTGTTTAGCAAGAGTACCACACACACTGCACAAATTATTTTGTATTCCTGATGAGCATTACTTGGAATTGTCCTGGTATGCCAAGAAAACTGTGGCTGACTTGGATTTGCTGACTTGTCATTGTTTTGCAGTTTTTTCTCAATGGAAGATCCTGCAGTCAAAGAAGCTAATCTGAAGGAAGAGAGTCTGCAATTTAAATAAAGCAGAAATAGGATTTTTAGGATCTGCTAGGCATGGAGAGACATCAAAGATGAAGCAAGCTATTATGCTCTTACACTACAGTGAATTAAGTCCATCAACATACTGATTCAATTGTGAGCTCCACAGAGGGTATGAACAGTGTGGCTTGCCCAGCTGGGGAAAGTTGTCTTTATGGTTGGTGCAGAAAAATCAGGGATACTCTTGGTGCTATTTTGAGGATCAACTCAGAATCTTGCAGCTGGTGAACAGAAAAGGGTATAAAAAAGGATATTTTAATAAGCTCAATTAAGCCTTTCCTATGGTGCTACGTGTAGTATTTGGAGTGTAAGAACACACTTTGCTACCTGTAACACTGGATTTTTTGTATCTTGATCAATCAAACCAGGACAGCGTTCTCTGGCCGAGAAAGGCATGGACCATTTGGGAACAGCTGTGCTTGATGTTGACCTAGAATAAATGTAAGACCAATAAGAGTGCAACTGCCTGTGCTTATATTCGCTGCCCTTGTGAATACTGTTGAAGTGTCTTTAAATTAGTTTGTTTCGGCTTGGGGCCTAATCCTGCCAAGCACATTTTTAGCAAGCGATCATGTGCCATCAGTGGGAATAAACCAAAATAAACAGAATCGGAGAGTGCTCAGTGCCTCTGAAAACTGGACTATTTATTAACATACGGGGCTTTAGTTCGGTAGCATTTGAAAATTATGCTCGCTTTTTCATTTCCTTTGGGTTTTTTGCCGCTGTTTTGGAAATTCTGACATCACAATATGCAAACAAACTGTAATATACCTAAACCATAGAAAGGGTACCAGTAATAGACAAATTCTCACTTTTATACCCCAAAGAACTGGAGAGGTCAGGGAGATAGTATTTGGACTGACAAAACAGATGTTAAAATGTTACACTCTTCTGACTATCTAAAACTGTAATTGCAAAACTATTTTAAGGTCTTTACTAACAAATGTAAGTGATTAAAATTACTAGAATGCTATACTTTCTGCTCTTGTGTTTCTGGTCATAATTATGTTCTCTCATGTCAAGAGCAGACTCCACTTTACTGTCCTTGGTTAGTTCACCATTCATAGTCAGCCAGTACCCATTGACAGATTTGCCCAGCAGAAAATACCAAATGGGAACAATGACAGCTGAGCCAAATACATTTAAAAAGAAATAGCAATTTTCCTGTGTTCTGTGCTACCTGACAAATAGCACTTTGCTAAGCTGCAGAGTGGGAGAAAACCATGGAGAGCAAAGTACGAAAGAAGAAGGTGGTAGTGATGCTGTTGGTGTCACTCTTCTTCTGAGTCAGATCTGAACTTATGCCCCAGCCTTGTGTTAGGTAGTATGGTGCTGCTGAGATTGCTGTGTTTCAGCTGAGATATCAAATAAAGGTCCCGACCCTGTTCTCATTAGAGATCCCTGGGTACTTGTTCTCATTAAAGATCTCCTGGCACTTTTCAAAAGGGAAAAAGTGTTAGCCCCAGTGTCTTGGCCAAATTCCAGCTTGGGTAATTACATTCTGCCTACCTAAATTCCCTTGGCTGTTTCAATTCAACGTTATTTTTAATTTCCTCCCTAAACCTGTCTGTAGTATTTTCATATGTTGGGAGAAAACTTCCTCTGGCATCCTAGATTTGTTTGCATTTTTGACGTAGAATTGAAATTTGTATATAATATTAATAATTTGTTCAGTCTAAAATGGAGTAAAAGTCTTATCATTTAATGCAAAACCATTTTTAGAATGTAATCTTTCATGCCTTGCAATGATCAGTTTTACACAATTATTTCTACTAAGAAAATACTTTCTCAGATGGATAGTTTGAAGGTACCGTTTACATTGTTTTAGTCGATACTTTTAAAATCAAATGATGTAGAAGAATCTACATTTTAGGTTTGGAATATTGGAAGACACGTTCAGCTGAGAACCATTTGTTTGTTCCTTTAGTTATGAGCACAAAGAGACAGAACACAGAAGATGGGTGTGGAGAGAAGGGTACTGACATAGTGTGCTTTGAATGACCTGTTTGCAGAAAACCGTTCTACAGAAAGAACATGAGCCCATCAAATACAGAAGATGTTAGTCCCATCACTTAAAATCTTAATGGAAAATTCTCTGTAGTGGTATAGGCAATGGAGCAAGAACCCACAGAGAATAAAACAATTAGCATTAATCAAATATAAAAGGTGAAAGTCCTCTTTGAGATTCCAGCCCGTTAGGATATTAGTGATAAACCAAAGCTGGACTATTGAATAAAGTGTATGCCTTCAAGTACACACTCAAACATGTTTCACAAGGTTTGGAAGAGCAGTTGGTTTGGTATGGCCTTTCACGGGCAGAAGTCACTCACAGTTAAAAGTTAAGTTTTTTCAGTGATCCATCTTGAGATAACACAGTCCCCAAAGGCTGGTGGCTGGCACATGGAGGAGCTGTATCTGTGGCTGGCTGATGCAGGGACTCTTGTCCTATCCAGTCCAGCTGTGTTCAGCTGTGATTTGTGCCACTGCTCAGGACTGGTAAATTTTGACTGCCTGTGCAATCAATGGAAACAGACTACTGCAAATGCAGTTTGGATCTGTGAGCAAACTCTTGTGACAAAGGACACAAACCCAAGCACTTACACACATCTTTTGGGAATGGAGGTTGCAATATATGTGCAGGAGCTGTTAAGTTTCTGGGTGATTTCCCATGCTAGCTATTTTTTGTTCAGGGAAGCACTTTTGTTTGTTTCTTGGTATTCCACTGTCATCACTGAGTTGCAATTCCTCAAGGAAAGGGATCCTGGAAAGATGAGAAAGAGGGATTGTGGGCCGGATCCCACCTGGTGCTGCCCAATATTTTAGTTTCGTGAAAGCTGACAGTGCTGAGTTACTTGTTTGCAGAGATCTACTTCTGCCCAAATGTTGAAACTTTTGGGGGAAGAAATTGTTTGTTTTTTGTTTTTTTGTTTTTTGTTTTTTTTTTTTTTTTAACCTGCTTTCAGGTGTGGAGGGTTTAGTCAATACCTAGTTGCTTTTTAATTTGTGCTATTAACTTGATGTTTTACTGATCTGTTTGCACAGATTCCTCTAAATTACCATGATTTTCATTATAATTTGTATCTGTTTTTAAAAAAGACAACCTCACCAGAGCTGTGGCCATGAAAACAAATAAAAATTAAGAAGACTATAATTACAATATTAGCCTGTACTCATTACTAAAAACTACAATACAGTACAGAGCAATAAAACAGGAATAAGAGCTGAATAACTCACACACTCCAACTTTGTTGAGTAACACTAAATAGTTAACTGTAAACTAAGAAATAACCGGAAATCCTGAGCCAAGGCTCCCATTGGGACTGAAGTCCCTGTTCTGAATAGTCCTGTTCTGTGAGATCACAGACTTTTCTGAGAACTTTACAAATAAGCAGGTCCTGGGAGAAGGGCAGGTGGAGTGAGATGTCCTTGATCTGAAACTCCCTGGTGTTAGTATCTAAAAATAACCACCATGGCAGGGACTGGAAGGACACAGCTCCACCCAGGGCTGCTCGGGAAGCTCCTCTTTGCGGCAGGGACAGCAGCGCTGCATTTGAAGAGACAGCTCTTTCTTCCCTCTTTAAAGGGGCACCCTGAAATCCCACAAGGTGTGAAGAGGCCTGCCTAGGAACAAGATCCCACACCAGATACGGTGTTTGTGGTACCCACTACCATGTGACATTTAAGGTGATGGGTGATACCCACTAGGGCAGAGGATGAACATGTGACAGTCTTGATCTCATCTACCCTTAGAGCACTCTTCTGAAGTATAATTGAAGACAATGGGAACATAGGACTAATTTTATAACTATTTTAGTCCCTACCTATTCATACTTCCTTGCTTTCTGAAGTCCCACTCAGCATCTTATAGATATGAAAGTCCTAAGTGATTTGTCTAAAGTATGCTTTTGGTTAGAAAATAGCAAACAGAAAACAAGGCTAAAGGTGGAACACAGATACTGATGCCTTGATTTCTGGCCAGCACTTCTCCCTGTTGTAAAGGGACATTATTTTTGCCAAAATGAGAGATAGATATACTCTATGGAGTTTTGCTAATTTTTCAAATAAATTAATTTGAAACAGAAATAGCATTATATACTCCTTCTAAAACTGGTAGCAGAGAAGAGTACTGAGAGGTTCAAATTTCAATTTCACCTATTAAATTTTATTTTCTATTAATTTTCTGCAGTTTGAACACTGTTCTTAATTTTACTTCCTTTTAAAAAATAAATCAAGGATTTAAAAAGCAAAGTATATAAAGAACTTTTCCAGCAATTTTGTACTGCTATTTGACATACCTATGCTGGAGCTGCTGCTCGTATCCTGAATATGGCCTGGTTTTAGGTGGCTTTGTCAATATGAGCTGAGACTTGTCCCACTCCATCTCAACAGCCAGCAGGACCTGAGACATGTAACTTAAAGCTTTCTTGAGTTTGTTTCAATTACAGGCACTGTTGTACATCTGCTTAACATAACCTAGAATAAGAACATATGTGTCAGAGCCACACATGGTACTACTTCAGATGTTCCTGTTCGATACTTGGGAGGCAATAAAAGTCAGGATTTTTCTACCATCCTAATTACTGAGGCAAATACAATCTCTAGAACTAGTAAGAAAGTGCCATGGGGCATTGGCATTTGATATCTGCGAGGAATATACAAAAAAATATTGTTACCCTCTTGCCACAGGAAGCAAATCTGACCATATCTAAAAAAGATGCAAATGGAACTTGCAGGGCATATAAACCCCTGGGTTTACCCATCAGCTGTTCTTATATGGAGGTCAAAGACCTGTTCTTAGTTCTCCATTGCACAAGGGCTCTATTTGTACAATGAGCCAAAATTAATGGAATTGGTATCCCTTTCATGCAGAGTGGTCTCTGTTCAGGAACATGAGTGGAAATGTTATTTGCCTAGTCAGCTTTCCCCATTCTGGAAGTCCCATCTTTCATGCTGAGATAAATCCATTTTCCACCAAGTAGAAGACTTATTCCAAGGCAGTGTCCACCTGGAACAGCTAAAGCAGAATGGTTAAAGTATACCAATTTTCAGGATCACAATCCCAGTTGGTTTATTTTCTGCACATACCAGTTGATTCTTTGCTTTCTTGAAAGAGTGATTGTTATAGAAGAAATTATTATTTGAGAACAGAATATCTGAAAAAGGAAGAGAATTAGCATAATGTAGTAGAATAACATCCCTGACCAGACAAGCCCTAAGTGTCACAGCAAGTTCTTTGGTCTACTCCAAGAACACTGTAGCAACAAGCTTGCTTTTCCCCTCAAGACAGAAAGTTGAATCACAGTATTTCCCAAAATACTTTAATGAGAAAGAATTCCAAATTAAATTAAAAAACCCTTGTAAGGACACTAAACCCCAAAGATACTACTCACCACAGACTTTTTTAACCAACCGTGTTTTATTTCAAATAATAACAGTAATTAAAAATACATATCTAAGAAGCCTGAGCAGATTAGTTAAAGACTATTTTAGGATTATAAAAGCACTTTCCGTTGCATCAACCAGATGTCATTTCAAATGCTACTGTTTGGATTAATTAACTGAGTTCAGGACACCACATATATTAAAACTGCAAGTTGTACTATCTACCCTCCCCCCTATCCTTTTGTAATTTGTTATTAAAATCTTGGCCAATTAGAAAAACACAATCTATTAAGTAAAACAGCACACTGAACCAATCAACAGTAATTACTCAGACTAAGAGCCATTTAAATGATTTATGGCAGAAATTAAATGATTTTAAAATGCTTCATAAAGGTGTGGTGTGTTTCACACATGCACATACAGTATGCGAAATGTATGGAGTTTGTGTTAAAATGCTGTGATTAATTGCCTCACAGAAATGCCACAAATCGTGTATTTTAGCAAAAAAATCATTATAACTGGATATAATTGATTTAAAGCACTATTCTGGTTAAGGAATACAGTTATAAAGTGCTTCAGACTTTAGTGCAAGAGCAATTCTATCTCTCTTATACAGATACTTAATTACTTTAATAAGTCCGTAAAACTATTTTATAAAGCAGTAGCTTTCAAATTACTTTCACCCGAGCAGAGATTACGATCACTTTAGGGAATATAATGCAAATACATTTCTCAGCATGTTAATAAATCCTAACATTTGCTGCATTGAAGACTGGAGGAAAAGTGCTATCTTTATTCAAATATGGGTGGCCATCCTCTAGATTTTGCTTTAGGCTAAAATAAATTAAGTGTAGTTTAACTAGTTTATGATAATGCTTCCTTGTCTATACCAAAAAGCACTTTGAACTGGGTCAGTTCACCTGGGTTGGGCCCAATGTCTGGTCTCCAGTGTTGGCCCATGACAGGTGCTTGGTTTAGAATTTAAGAGCAGGGTATTAACAAATATTTTAATATTTTTGTCATCAGACTTCCCACTTGGTAAGTCATAATTTTCCTCCCTTTGCTGCTCTGGTAGATGCAAGACCTTCAACTAGAAGACTTACCCATTAAAGAACCAAACTCAAAATCAATGACGAAGAAATTTTTCAGTCATATCGGTACCTTGGTGACTGTCGGAAGAGGAAATTACTTTTAGATGTAAGATCTCATTATGTAGAGTTGCTTAAATGTTGAAGTTAACATTTAGTAAAAGATATCAATGTAGCTACATGAAGCTTTGGTTCCTTTACTGTTACAAAGAATGACCTAACAGAAGAAAGGCACTGGAAGCCTTTGCAGGCTCTTTAGCAATTTACAATGAAGCTGAGTGAATAACTAGGAATGAAATAGCTGATAAAAATCAAACTTGTTGTAAAAACCACCTAGAGTAATCATAGGTTTATGATAGATGACCTTTGTCATTCTGTTTAAAAATAAATTGCAGCCTCAATAAAGGAATTTTTATTTAAATTTATATACTTCATTTTAATTGAACCTCTAGTGTGTTCTTTAGTGCATTCACTTTATCTGTGACACCATTGCAACGTTTCCAGATAATAATAAAACATTATAGGGTACAGGACTGATTTATTTCAGTGTTCCTCAACTTCCAGAAGTGATGATATCTATTGAAAATAGTACTGTGAGGTGTGATGGCACTGGAACATTTATTTTGAGGGTATGCCAATATAACACAGGTAAGCGTGCTCCAGAGGTGCTGCAGGGGTGCTGTGAAAGAACATCTGGTTTGTAAATACACAGAAATACTATTCCAAGTGTAATCGTGTTTGCAAAAGAAAGAGTTTTTCTTTTTTTTTTTAATAGAGTCTGTCTGGGAGGGGAAAACCAATCTATCTAAGGTGAAACGAATGCATTTTTCCTACCTCTGCAGCATCTGTCTATCTCAGGTTAATGATGGGATTTTTTTTTTTTTTAAGTTAATGAAGCACACTTTCTCTGTAGCTCCCTTTTACCTCTTTGCAGCAAGTCTTTCGTGATCGAGAAATACGATGCAGGCCATTGGATTGCTGGAGTGGGGTAGTTCCCTACCTGAGATGGACCATACAATTTCTGTGGTCACTGGAATCATGTCTGTAGAAAACTCACATTCTGCTGAGTTGCAGACAAGTACTTTGAGAGCAAAGCACGTGGAAATCGTACCCTTAAATCAGCAGAGCAATCTAGGAGGAACAAAAGACAGACCAC
The DNA here is from genome assembly GCA_013398855.1 of Mohoua ochrocephala. Taxonomy (NCBI): domain Eukaryota; kingdom Metazoa; phylum Chordata; class Aves; order Passeriformes; family Acanthizidae; genus Mohoua; species Mohoua ochrocephala. Next base: position 127,649 of record VZTA01020256.1, read on the forward strand.
ATTAAAAGACAGAGAAATCCATTTTTGCTTTCATTCAACAATTCACACACAAACTGCAGCTATAGATAGACAGCAACTATGTTATCAGATATGTGAAAATGTGCTAAGAGAATTTTTTTTCAAAATGTTCGGTTCTAACAAAATTTTAATGATTAATTAAGAATATGTGAATAAATTTGAATATATTATTTTTTGAGTGTTCAACAGTTTATTATCTTCACAGTCTTATTTTAAGGAATTTCATGGCTGTACAGTGATGCTGTTGGGAAGGTTGTCCTTGCAGAAGAAGATGCAGGAGAGGAATTGGGAAAGGAATGTGCTCAATTAATTAGCACAGTATTAGATCTTGCTCCTATTTAAAATCTAACTAAAATACTAATTTGGCAGATGTTTGACCAGAAAGGAAACACTAGGCACTCTTAAACTCTGGGGAAGTGAGTAGGAAAACATAGAGCTTGAAAGGCATTTTGAGAGCATTTTATAATAGCTTTTATCTCATCATTTAATACATTCTCTTTGATAGCAGTTGTAATGCAGGTTTTTAAAATTTTTTTACTATCAAATCACTGCATTCACACCCTTCATTTCTCTCTGGTTACAGTAAATCAGTTGGGAGTTTCTAATTTTAATTTCTTAAATTTTTCCTTTTATTGTGTTTTTGTTTTATTACTTTTTATTCCCCACTCATTACTCTCTGAGAAATCAAAAGCCTAGAACATGCACCATCTCACCTTACTCTGCAAAACTTTGCAAAAGCCTTTTTTGAGGCACGATGTCTGTTGAAGGTTCTCTTTATAAATATCCCTCCATTTCCCCTTGTCTGGACAGGAAAGATAAAATCTGCTACAGAAAAAGCTGCAAGTTTCTTTCCACTTAGATGCTAGAATATGTTTTATAAGTACCCAAGCAACTGAATAATCAAAATCTTTTAATAACAATTTACTATGGGCTATATACAGGCATAATAGCTTTGCTTATAATTTAAATTATTCTTCTACATTATGTCTGTTCTGAGCATGTGAAAAAACCTTTAGAGCCTGACTGAAATGAGTAGTTTTACTAGTTTGACAGGAGTTCTCTCTGGGGCTTCCTAACAGCTTAACTCTAGCTCAACTCTTATTACAGGTTTGGACACAGAGTGTTGTGTGTTACTCACAGAGCTGCCTCAAGAGGAAGGACAGACTTCCCTCGGAGCCCACATGTGGCCAGATGCCTTTCTGGTGGGCAGGTGATTTGGCAATGCAGCCTGTTCCAGCTATGGACCTGCCTCTAGCCTTGTGGGCAAGAGAGCTGCCCAGCTCTGTGCCAGCTTCCTGGCTGCACAGGCTATCACAGGGCGGAAATAAGGAGCACATTTTGGTTTGAAAACATTAATCCATCCCTGCACCAGTGATGTCGTGGTATTTTCTATATCAGATATTGTGACATTAGAGCTTTATAAAAATATAATCCATTGGGTGTATAAGGGGTGTATGTGTTATTGCCTGGATTTACAAAAGTTTCTCTTTCAAAAACCTTGTCCCATTTCTGAGCCAGATATGTTTGGAAAACAATGGCAAAAAAATTAAAGTCCCCGTTGTAAAGCAAAATGATTCCAAATGAACATAAAGCCTCATGAGTCCTGGATCTTACTTCGTCAGACCAGGCCAGAGACACTTTATGTGCAAATTATGCAACAAAGTTTCAAGGGAGCAGCTGAAGAAATTGTAGTGTCATGGAACCAAGGTGATTATTACATGGTCTGGCAGTTTGACCCCGACTGGATTTTAGGGACTCACCAAAGCTACTCTATCACTCATTTCTGCAACTGGACAGAGGAAAGGAAAAATATGATGAAAGGCTCATAAGCTGAAATAAGGACAGGGAGAGATCACTATTCTTTTACCAACATAGGCAAAACAGACTGGACTTCAGGAAATTAACTGAATTTATTATCAATCAAAATCAGAGCATAATAATGAGAAGTAAACCAAGTCTTAAAACCACTTTCTCCCTATCCCTCCCTCCTTCCTGGGCTCTACCTCCTCCCCCAGTTGCACAGGGAAATGGAGAATGGGGCTCATGGTCAGTTCATCTCATCTCCCATTGTTTCTGCTGCTGCTCAGGGGGAGGAGTCCTTGCCCTGGTCCAGCATGGGGTGCCTTCCATGGGAGACAGTCCTCGGCAAACTTCTCGAGCCTCAGTCCTTCGCATGGGTTACAGTTCTTAACAAACTGCTGCGGCGTGGGTCACTCTTCCATGGGGTGCAGTCCTTCAAGAACAGCATGCTCCAGCGTGGGTCCCCCAGAGGGTCACAAGCCCTGCTAGGATCTCGCTCCATCGTGGGCTTCCCATGGGGTCACAGCGTTCTTTTGGGCATCCCCTTGCTCCATTGTGGGGTTCTCCACAGGCTGCAGGTGGATCTCTGCGTCCCCAAGGACCTCCACAGGCTGCAGGAGTGCAGCTGCCTCACCACGGGCTGCACCATGGGCTGCAGGGGAATCTCAGCTCTGGCATCTGGAGCACCTCCTCCCTTTCCTTCTGCACTGACTGGGATCTGCAGGCCTACTGCTTTTATGTATTCTCACTCCTCTCTTCTTTGAGCGCAATTACAACTGCACAATCACTTTTTTTCCTTTTTAAATATGTTATCACAGAGGCGTTACTACCACCTCTGATGGGTTTGGCCTTGGCCCATGGTGGGTCAGACTTGAAACCATCTGGCATTGGTTCTGTCAGACATGGGGGAAGCTTCTGGCAGGTTATCACAGAAGCAACCCCTGTGGTCCCCCTGCTACCAAAATCTGGCCATGCAAACTCGATACACACGGTCTAGAATAATTAGACATTATTCCTCCAAGATGCTTCTTTTTGATGTCCAAATTTATAGAAGAAATAATATCTTCTGGCCTAAGAATGCATTTCTATGGTATATGTACATCAAAATTTGCATTTAGAGAAGACAGACTCCAGCTGTATTTTGTGACTAGTTTCTCTAGGGAGACCCCCATGCTATTCAACACTGTGCTGTAAAACAAATGTATATTTTGTGAAATGAATATCAGACTTTGAGTGTTGTGTTCAGTATACTCAAATCTGTGAAATCTGTGACTGCTGAGTTCTCAAGGGATACCAGGAACAAAAGCAACTGAAATGACCTTTGTTTACAGGACAAAAGCAGGCTGCAGGTAATCAATATGTAACCTTCAAGGGTCTCTCAAGTATCAGGAGATACGAACAAGGAAGACATCTCTCAGTATTCTTCTGTATTGATCAAAAATAAAACCTCAGCAGCTTTGAATACTAAAACTTTAATAATATATCTAAAATATATATTTTGATATAAAAATCAACAATTAAATATAATAAAATAAATTAAAATATTGTGGGCTATGGGTTACCACTGCCGCCCTGCACTATGACTATAAGTCACTAAAATATCTACAGCATATGTCATAAATCTTGCTTCCACAGAATAGCAATATTTGGTCAGATTTCTATTTGTTGGTTAAAAAAATGTCTGTTTTATTATCCTTGTGCTGAGAGGGCCAATACCAGGTGATTCAGAAGAATATACTAGAAATCCCATGAAATGTTAATAATCTTCTTGAGACGGTTTCATTCTAATCCTCTCGCATAACGTAATTTCAAACTGTAAAGCATAAAATTTTCTGGTTGTTACATTTCTTTTTTCTCTTAGCAGTAGTCAGTGTTGGACATTGTTTTTCTATAAAACCTTAGTTGAATTTGTCTAGCTGGCATCCCACCTCTGTGAGTTCCACAGTCTAATTATGCTTTCTGTGAGGAAATTTCACCTGTTGGGAAAGGAGCTGAAAAAGTATTTTCTTTATTTCTTTACCTAGGGCCTTACCTAGAGAAGCAAGTAGTCCTTTCCAGTTTGTTGAACTAGGAACCCAGCTGAATTAAGTGCAGGGTTTTGGTGAAATAAAATCCACAGATTAGGAGGCAGAACTGAAATTAATCCTACGAAGAAAACTATGGAAATGAAATTGGTTAAAATTCTTTGTTCAGTCATAAGATGCTAAAATAAGAGGACTGCCTGAGAGCCCAGAATTTTGATCCATTTAATACTGACTTAAGAAGGGAAAAACTATTAGAGCTTTATGAAGTTTGATTAATGTCTGAAGGATTTCAAATAAGTGGTTTTGATATTGTCATCCCAATTAGAAACAAATTGTTGTCATTGACATGCTTCTTACAGCACACAGCTGGAAAATCATAAAAAAGACTACAGAAGGCATTGAAGAAGCAAGCAGAAGCTTTTCTTTCACTTAAAATTGTCTGTGGTCAATTAAAAAAATAGCAGGAGTATTGTGAGACTCTGTGTAGTCCTTGATGCACGGGTAGGAAAACACCAGCTCTGGATGGCTGAATGAGTTTGATCTGGACTGCAATGTAACTCATCCAAACCAGTTCACATTATCTTTGCATCTACATGACTGGGAAATTACTGCTCATGATATCTCAGAAGTGCTTAGCAGGAACGAAATTTCAGCTTAAAACTGAGGTTCCTAATTTTAATTGTACTGATGCTACTGTTCTGTTCAGATTACCTTCTGAAAAAAAAGTATTTCTGTGGGAAACAAAGACTGTGTTTTTTGTTGTTATTGCTGGCTAACACATACACACAGACACAAAAAAAAGTAATAAAAGAAAAACTTTCACAGCTTTCCCATTATTAGTTCTGGGAAAACACAATAAAGCCACAGCTGGCAGGCACATTTTTTCTTAGCATTTGATAATAGAATTAATTGGTAAGTGGAAAGCTTACAACCCTTTTTCTGCTGCAAGTTGCCCTCTGCTATCATTTTGAATAGATGTTAGAATTCAAGCTAATTGTAATTCACTTAATAATGAAGAAAGATATTTGCATCATCAATAATCAAGCTTTTTTTTTTTACAAGTAATTTTAGTGTAGAATGTCAATAAACTGTGGACAAAGAGATGTTCAAGTTAGCATGAGTAGTTCAGGGTGATGGGGTAAATTCAAATGCAGCACTTTAATATATATATATCCAGTCCGTGTGCTTCCTGCTGTAATGACAACACTCCCTATAACAGC